>OY757921.1:86037176-86512176 GCA_963585895.1 Sepioteuthis lessoniana | reverse complement strand
AGGATTGATTTATGCATGAGATGTACGGATTTTTACGTCTTCGTATCCCCAGTCGCCCTTATAACGGAGGTATAGAAAAATATTGCCTGTCCCCCAAATCGACCAATACATGAGGCGTATCAGAAATTTCTTTGAAAGAACTGACCTGTACACTGCTTGATTGATCTACGTGTTTGTACGTTTTTCTTCTAAAGTGCTGTCAAAAATATCGATAGTTCATTCCTCCTTTCCATCATTTCTTTTTGATTACCAAAGCCCTAGTCTTACTTTAACTGACAGAACTTGGCGTTTTGTTTACAAGGATCCATAAATATATATATAAAACCCTGCTTCATCGAACAAAAACATCCCTGGAGGGGTTCTGGCAAAAAGCAAAACTATTTAGAATTTTCTGTGTTTGACGCATGTGTTTAGCAGAAGCACTCGTCTCACAAATACAATGCAGCTGGAATATTTTTCCGACTGATTTGCAGATTACAGCTGTCTACAGAAAGTTATGATGCCATGATGTAAAACAGTCATGGACCATGTGCGGCCCGCAGAGCTTTCTGAAGGCTCTGTCAAATATAACTTCTTTTTCTAAGGAAAAAGATCTTTTCATCACTGCGAAAAAGAATGATTTTTTCTCGATTTTTTAAGCAGATGGATACGCGTATAGTATTTTGTAATGAAAATGTTTGAGGTACCATCAAAGAAAAATTACCAAGGATTTTTGTCACTGTACTTGATGAGGGACAATATCTCTCGTGGCTCGAATCTCGATAAAAGATTGTCCATTCATGGAACGATCAAAAACAGTGGTTCTCTACTGAAAATTACATACCCAAAAACATTACCATCATCATCATCATCATTAGCCCCATCAAGACGTTCAGACAGCACGGATTCTTTTAACTCTCTTTCACTGTCCATCCCTATCCACCAATGCTGTTGGTAGATCCTCTAATCGACACCCACTTTTTGCATAAGCCTTATAAATATAAACTTTTCTTGGTCGACCCGAACTCTTGTTCATATATAGTAGTACACCTGAGAATGTTGCTTATGATTGAGTTCCTGCTACTCCTGTAGTATCTTGCATGTCCTCGTCTAAAATGGATGGTTGTTGTGATGTGAGGTAAGTGGCCGTAAACAAACCCAGAATAGTAGCACATGATAGGGTCTTATCTATGGGTAAAATAGAACCAAACTTCGTACTTAAACTAAACTGAATTAATGGAAAATGAACTGTTTTGATATTTAAACTGCGTACTAATGCTAAGATGAACTGCTTGAAATAGAACTGCTTTAACATGCAACCTGCATACTATTGCTAAACTGAACTGCTTGAAATAAAACTATTTTAACATATAAACTGCGTATTTATGCTAAACCGATTTGTTCGAAATAGAACTGTTTTGACATTTAACTGTGCGTGGATAAAAACTATACTTATACTAAACTGAATTGTTTGCATTAGAACTGTTTGATTAAACTGAGTTGCTTGAAATAGAACTGTTTTTGACAATTAAGCTGGATTCTTTCATTTAAACTGTGTACCTATGCTATACTGAGTCGTTTGAAATGGAACTGTTTTGACATTTATCTGTGTGTAAACAAAATCTATACTTATACCAAACTGAATTGGTTGAGCTAGAACAGTTTGAGTAAACTGAATAGTTAGCAAAAGAAATGTTTTTGACAATTAGACTGTGTACATATGCTAAACTGAATCTTCTGAAATAGAATTGATTATTTGTATGAAAATGGATTTGGCATTAAATAACCAAAAAAAGTTGATATGCCGTAAAATACAAACGATTAATCAACCAAAACAGGATTTGGAAATGAATGGAAATCTTTATAACATTAACAAAATACAATAATTGTCAGCGGCGTGAAGAAGGTAACCGCTGCTAATAGTGATTACTTAGTATATTTTTGCTATTTGACGTGAGTCACACAAGGCCTTTTCTAAGGTGGGTCCGGGCGTAGGGCCGTAACCTAGACACGCCTGGTGGCTCCTAAAATAATCGGGCCAGGCCGGCATTTCCCTAAAAAGAGGCACATCAGGCGCCTGGCAATAAAGCTAGCCTCTCCAGGGAGGGTTGGAGCCTTGTGGAGACGGTGCCCAGAGATTCGAGAAAGGTCGGCCGAGTAAGGTCAATGCTTTGCTTTCCCAGCACCCTCGTCAGGCAGCAGTGATCAACTGAAACAACATAGCCAAAGGCAGTTAGTATATTTTCAGCACCTTACAATAATGTCCAACATATTTATGAGGAATGGAACATACCCATTAATGTTTATGCATCTCTAAACAGACTAATATATATATATATATATATATATATATAGAATAAAAATATATTAGATTTTTTATATTTCATGCCATTGTGACCCCAGGGTTTCATGGAGTTTTTACAAAACAACAATCATCAGGCAGTTAACAAAAATAAATGAATTATTATTATTATTATTATTATGATATAATAGCTCTATCATAGATTTTGAGCACGCTCCATAATATATTGCACTTGGTTCGCCACAAACCCACAAAGTAATCTAGTGACAACCAGCACTGTTATATATATAAATATATATATATATATATATATATAAATATATACAATCAAGCTGTATTGAAAACACAGTTTCCCTTACCCCACCTCTCTCTCTCTCTCTTTCTCTCTCTCTCTCTCTCTCTCTCTCGCTTTCTCTATCCGTCACTATTATCCATCAATACCCGTAGGTCCTCCAAATTACATCCAGTGCCCCAACAGTAAGTAATTGCTGGGCGATGCCGAATAGCGTGTCGATGTGTTGGGGTCTACACAATAACGTCGCTTCTAAATTAGTACCCTCTTTTCTAACAATGTCCTGCATGTCTTGTTCATCTTATTTAGATGGTTTGCGAGATTGGAAGTAAGTGACCGTACAGCAGCTGTTTTGTCGAGTGATGCTTTCAGGATTTCTTTTAAAACAATATTCAGCATTCTTTTATAATTCCTATCCACCCTTTTTTTTCTCTATGTGTTTCGTTAGTGTCCATGTGGTGAAAATCATTCAGTTGTAAGGGCACAGCAACAGATTTTAAGAATTTCCTTTTTATTCAATGAGATTTCCATGTGATCGATAACCGGTAGATAGCAGTTCACGTCTTCGCTTGGCATATGTTGACATCACTTTCAGTCGATGAGATATTACTGCCGACGTATGTGAACTTGTCTACTAATTTTAGAGACCTTTTACACAAAATGTAGACGACTCCTCGTTTAAAACACATTAAGAATGTTTTATTTGCGCTCACGTGTATATTCATGGCTCCTGCTGCTTGCTTCCGGCTATGCAGTTGGAATTCGGCTCGAGCAGGTGTATCTGAGAAGTCTGCGTCTGTTATAGTTTATGTAGGATATCACCCGATTCTTGTTTTTTTTTTTTTTTTTTACGTGTAAAGCAATTTTTTATTTATTAGATCTATCCACTTTAAAAGTACGCTGTCCTGGTTACCCACATGTATCTTCTTGCGAAATTTTCAGAGACGTTGGTGTCGCCATCTGGTGAGCGATTCACTGTTTTCTTGTTTTCGTAAAGAATGATTTTGGCAGTAAGAGTTTCATTGAGGAGACCATAAACTCGATGTATTTGCTCCGTCTTCTCTTTGGGTAGGGTGTTAAATGCTTCAGAAAAATATACGAACTATAGTGTTGCCTTAAGATTTTTTTGGCAGGCTTTCCATTGATGATTCGGTAGATAATCAGTTTCATCAATTTATCCGAAAATAATTCTGATGTTTCTGAAGGATTTTCACTATTTCAGGTTTGATATGGCTGACAATGAAAGCATTTTAAAGCTTAGCTAGTGAAGCTGGAAGAGTTGTTAATTTGTAGTTCTTAGAGATTCTGAGGTCACCTTCTCCATTTCTCTATCGTCTTTGGTTTATTGACAGTGTTACATCATCAAAGATGTATGTCTCTGTAGAAGTTATTCCCCGGATATTTTAGAAGCAATACAATATTCACCGACGCTGTGGGATTACACTTAGTGTCTAATTGACTGACAGGAGAGCTAGCTGTAACTCAATAGGGTCCCTGCATCACCGAAAGCGTAATGCAGAATGAAGAATATTTACCTAGCACCATATCCTCTGTAAGACCAGCAGCCAATCAGAACTAAAGGATTGAGATCACCCAGATTCAAGAATGGAATATTCCGGAGTGCTATAAATACCAATTGCTTTGGGTACAAATGTTGTATATTGACCTACGACCCGGCCGGGCTGTCAAAATAGGAAACGCACCTATGTAAATAACAGGTGCATCCGGTCGAGGAATATCAGAATTATCCTTGACCGTGGATGGGTTGAATGAGTGCAATTGTGACGCCCACAAGAAGAAGGGGGCGTGGAACTATTATATAACTCGGTGAAGACAGGAAGTCAGTTAGTTTGGAGACCAGATCAGGTGGAGACAAGACGCGGTAGAAAAAGCCAGCACGCAGCAGAGTGGGTCCTCTGGCCCCCGATTGAGAAGTAGCAGTTGGGGATCAGACGAGTTGGAGAACAGACCAGTTTGGAGAATATGCTGGAATGAGAACATGTCCCAGAGGGCAGCCCAGGAGAACGGAAAAGAAACGTGGTTATGGCCAATAGAGTGGGGGTCCATTTGTTGCAGTTCTGTTCGGTCTCCCTCTCTCACATAACCCTTTAAAATAAAGTGAGAGGTATAACTTTCTAAGAAATGTGTCGCACGACATTATTGTGTTGAGTAAGCAATACAAACGCGATATACTTAGCTAGTTAGTTGTTGTTGATCATCACAACGGTGCACTAAGTCACTCAATTTAGCTGTCTGAAAATTTATTGTCTTCCATACTTCAGAAGGAATTTCGTCGAATCTTGAAAATTTCTGCAACTGATTTTTCTGTACTCTGTCATGTTCTTCCACGTGAGCTGTGCTAGTTTAATTTCTA
Source organism: Sepioteuthis lessoniana (assembly GCA_963585895.1). Classification (NCBI taxonomy): domain Eukaryota; kingdom Metazoa; phylum Mollusca; class Cephalopoda; order Myopsida; family Loliginidae; genus Sepioteuthis; species Sepioteuthis lessoniana. The sequence continues at coordinate 86,507,229 of OY757921.1, read as the reverse complement.
GTTGGCTATAAATATTTTTTTATTGATTTATAAGTAACTTCAGGAGGGTCTTCAATCATATTCTGTAAATGTTCTTTCCGCTTCAATCGTCTTTCTTTTTGGTTGGCAGCTTTTAGGTGTTTTTCCTTCCGATTACTTCATTTATTGTCTAACATGCTAATCGGGATTGTCTATCTCCCACCGGGTTTCTGATTTTATTGATATAACGTTGAGCGTATTCTACTCGTTTATTTTTGTTTGTTTGTATGTGTTAGTTTCTTATTTTTCTGAACATTGGAATTTGTTGGGTTTTTTTATTACGTAAAAATGCTTTATTTTTCTGTTACCTTGTTGTTTATTTTGTATGTGTTAGTTTCTTAAGTTTCTGAACATTGGAATTTGTTGGGTTTTTTTATTAAGTAAATTTTTTTTTCTGTTATCTTGTTGTATCGTGGTAAGGAAAAGATACACAGTGAAATGGAGTTAATAGTTTATCAACTCAAGTGGTACAGTCCGACTAGTATTATAAGTCTGGTGCTGTTGGTGTTACGTCCGAAGTTGGTCTTTCTACTGACCGACGTCTTTCAGAGCTATCTCTCTGTTTCTCTTTCTACTTCTGCTTTTTTCGTGCTTAAGAGACACGGCGTCTTTTATACTTCCTAGATACCGGAAGTCACGTGGCCCGAGCGACTAAACAACACTTGTTTTACTCAATTGGTATTGCTTCCATAGAAGCTTACATTTGGTGCTTGGTTTTGTTACAAAGCCTTCAACTGCTACTTGTATATTAATAGTAACTAAGTTTTCTTATTCGTTATTAGGAGTATGTTTTTCAGTTTTTTTGAAAACTATCAAACTTATTTCTTGCAGTTAACGTATAAGGATTTCTAATTTTTCTATCGGTGAGTGCGTACGAGTCATATTGGGAAACGTTAACTGTTTTGGCGTTATCTATATGCATTGGTATATATAATTCTATGACCAGGAGATTCGCCTTCAAAATTTCTTTTCACTATCTATCAACTTATTTACGAATGGGGTGACGTGTGGTGTAATTGTTAAAGAACTGGACCGAGGAATCGTAGTTAGCGAGTTCGAACTCCAGTCACATCTTGCATTCACGTTCGGACCATTCCCTTTTGGAAAAGTATGAAACCCCTTATCCTTCCAGCTATGGGTTAAATAGTACCACTGTTGTTCTTCTAGATAAATGGCTTTAGAATTGAATACCAAGCAAATGTTTATATGCCATTAAACTAAGAAATCCTTTGAATATTTAATCTAGTTGTGCTTTATAGTTCTTTGGGTATGTGTAGGCCCTTAGTTTTTCCTCCTTGCTTTCAAATTTAGTTTTATTCATTCTAGCCTGCTTCCAAATAAAAAAATCTACTAGATATTCCTTATTTCTGTTTGGCGAGTCGTTGGAGTCATTTCCATTTTTACCTAATTGAGAGTTCATGTCTCCACCAATGATTAGAACTTTGCGTTTAGGAATGTGTTGGACAAGAGAAGATGATGTCCATTTCATCACTGGTATAAGTGAGATTGTTGCAAGAGACGATTAATGTATAGGGGTTGCTATGAAATGTAGTACACAATATTCTCTGTTGGATTCTCTCAATGCTATTTGATGATCTTAAGAAACGAAAACGGAGAAGGATTCCTACACTTCTTTTGACAGGATTATTCCATGCTGATGCTGAGATAGATAACCATCTATTACAAGAATAGTTTCTTTTTTATTTCTATTTCGCTACGTTAGTATCTATTTTCTTCTATACGTGATGTCTATATAATATATAGCTCAGTAACTGATTTACAGTGTTTAAAGCCCGAAAGATAAATGACAATGGGAAAAAAATGTTATTGTATTTGACTATTGTTCTTAGTTCTGAACTCAGAAGATGTTTTTTTTTGTTTGCGAAATAGTCAATAAAACAATCAATAGCAAACAGTCAATAAAACGCCGTATATACGTAATGAGTAAACTTCTGTTACTAACACACCAACAATTTTTCGAAAGGAATTAATTCTGCAAGCCTTTCGGAGACAAAATTATAACCACAGGATAAAATACATTATATTCAAAAGTTCCTCTGGAAAGCATACTGAATTATTTCATTATTACTTATATTAAATCAGGAGACTTCATGTGTTCAGAAATACTTCCTTCGACCAACTAAGTAACAGCGGGCTAATGCTATATAAATACACAGGGAGCAACCAAAAGTTACTAGGCAGCCAGGTTTAGGCGCGAAGGAGTCTGTTACCTCTCCCAGCAGCATGAGGACTGCGTCCTCACCACCAAACCATGCTGCCGAACGTGAGATCTGCGTCGTTACTACCAGCTGAAGCAGACGAAGAGAAAACCAAAAAAACCACAGACGCAGGTCAGCACAGCCTACTAGAACAATCAAATATGCCTTTTTCTCGTTTAAACAGCTCTTCTCAGAGCTAATCTCAGAAAATCTTATCATCCTCAAACTGCTCTTCTAAGAGCTAACCCCAAAGAGGTATTCTCATGACACCTTCCTCGCAGATATAATGAGACGATGACGCAGCAGCCAGCACTAATTGCAGTCCAGCACCAGCATAACGCAGCTGCCGTTTCCACGCAACTAAGCTTAACATTTGCTGCATCTAGTCAACGAACGACTCACTGATCGAACTAGCATCAATAGTTGAGGCCACATCAACACCCACCGCCAGGTAAATCAAAAATTGAACAGACAGGGACATCAATCACACAGCCTCTGCAACCAGCATCTGCAACATATAGTCAACGAGCAACTCATTCTCGGACTAGCACCAATACTTCAAGACAATTTTAACCTCCCCTCCGGTTAACCAAAGTACACCACAACTGGATCATCTATCATCCAGCCTTAGCAACCAATGTGCCCTCATCATTGACCGTTTCCAGTAACATCTACAACCAGACCACACAGCAACACTTAATATCTGCACCAAGCACATAAACCATCGGCAGCTTCTAGACGCGCTGTCGTCACAAACTAATAGACCGCTGTCTAAGACTTTCTACAACACGGACTTTCGACACCTAAAAGGGACTACGCCGACATGATACAACAACCGCGATTTCTCCACCTATACAACTAAGATTCGCTCAATAAAACCTGAATATAAACTTATCCACTTGCCTTTGTCATTTGTCCTGTCAATCAAACACAAACACGTATTCACAGGATCGAAGCATTCACATATCGGTCCTTCCAAACCCTTGAGCCAACTTTGGATTCATCCGCTATACTTGATTGGATTGTTAGTTTTTCTCCGGCTTCGCAGGATCATATTTATTATTTATGCTTTTAAGCAAATATTTTAATACCAATTAAGATTTGCAAGTTAATGAATGACTATAAGTCTAACAATCCCGTGAAAGAGGTGCCCGTGGTGTAATGGTTATCGTCGTAGGAAATGGACACGGCGACACGAGTTCAAATCCTGGTCGAGACTGGTTGCATTTCACATCGCACTAATACCCTTGGAAAAGGTATGAATCCAATTATTCCCCCTCCAGCTATGGGTAAATAGTAGGACAGACTGTGTTCTTCAGCCTTGGTGAGGCAACTAGTCTAGGAGAAGGAAAACTCTGAATTCAAACCTGTTAAACTCCGCTTAAAAATTGACCTTGTGTCATATCCTGCCCGAGCGGAGGGGTTGGGTAAATAGGATAAATCTAACAATCCATTTCTTATTTTATTCAAGCTCTGTGGATGTTTTTTCTTCTTTACCTTAACAATTAACGTTCCATTAACTCATTTACTTTAATCTCACTCTCCCTCCTTCTCTCTTTCTCTCTCTCTCTCTCTCTCTCTCTCTCTTTATATATATATATATATCCAGGAACATCTACAACCTAACTTAACAGCAACACTTGATATATTCATCAAGCACAGAAACCATCCGCAGCTTTTAGACGCGCCTCTCGTCACAAACTAATAGACCGCTGAGTCTAAGACTTTTTATATTAAAATCTATTGTAGAATAACATGAAAAACAACGTCAATCATAAATTATAGAAAAATATCTGCTGTATATAATATATAGGTGTCTGAATATACATGGGACCCATGTGACTGCTAATAACTCTACTTATAATAACGTATTCTTTTTCATTTCTGATTTGAAAATAGTATACTATACCAAATATTAATCCTTGATTACAATGCCTTGGACACGAGGGGAAAGGTATTTGGAGTCACTAATTATTTGGAGATAAACTCATTGAAAACTGTCTAAAAATAGATGTAACCAAATTAATATGATAATGAATTATTACTGAGACAAGAAACTCAAAAAAAGATTGTATGTCCTGGAAGGGGATATAATTCCAATTTAAAAAAACAACATTGATTTGAGGTCTTTAGCTCAAAAGGATCCTTTTTTTACCAGGCGTCTCCAAACTGACCACCATTGCACTTGTCTCTGTAATAAATAATTATCATATCAATGGGTTGCATCTATTTTGAGAAAGTCTGTATACATTCTTACGCCTTTAAAATGTCTAAGATTTAAGATAGTATAGTTGAAATTCTCTTCATTTTGTTTTAATCAGTTTGAAGGGTTTTAATTTCGCATTTCAATATCTTCTGCTTCTTTTTTATTCTTCTTACTGGTTTCTAATTGCTATAAAACTTAAAACGTTTTTTAGACTAGTAACTTTGGGATTTGAATCCAAGCGCCATTAATTCAAAGACAAACGACTGAACGTTTAGTTATGCATTTTTATACTTTTGGACCCCCGCATATGGCCAAGCAAAGGCAGGACGACCAGCTTGAACATACATACAGCAGCTATGTGAGGATACGGGATGTAGCCCTGAAGACCTGCCAGAGGCGATGAATGATAGGGAGAAGTGACGAGAAAGGGTCAGGGATATCCGTGCTAGCGGCACCACATGATGATGAAGATACATTCTTAATAGATTTTATTTATTTGTATCAAGGGTTGGGCTGATTACGTTTGCATAAAGAGTTCAACCATATGGCTTCCGGGAAGTCTTTTTTATTTTTATTTTTATTTATGTGTTTTATTATTTTCTAAACTTATTTTTTTAAATATTAGAAAGACTGATTTTAATTGGCTCCTTCATTAAAAAACAAGTAAAGTTGGCGACCGTAGTCGAGGATGACCTGTGGTGTAATGGTAATCGTCGTAGGAAATGAACACGGCGACACGAGTTTAAATCCTGGACGAGACTGATTGCATTTTACATTGCAATAATACCCTTGGGAAAGGTATGAATCTAATTATGCTCCCTCCAGCTATGGGTAAATAGTAGGACAGACGGTTCTTTGGCCTTGGTGCGGCAACTAGTCCAGGAGAAGGAAAACTCTGAATTCAAACCTGTTAAACCCCGCTTAAAAAGTGACCTTGTGTCATATCCTGCCCGAGTGGAGGGGTTGGTAAATATGGTAGTCGAGGATGACCCAAAAGCTCCCTTTTCGATAGCTACTACACCAAGGTATAGGGGAGGGCGCTACTCCTTTCCCTGGATTGCTCCACTTTACCCTTACCTTATAATGCTGAGTATTAAGCAAGGTAGCATCGAGTAGCATTTTTTGAGTCTTTGGTATGACTCGACCTGGGATTGAACCCAGGTCTCCCGGGCCATTGGCGAACACTCTAACCATGATCCCAATGTCCTTCATTAAAATATACAAAAATATCTATACACATATTTTTATATGACAACAAAGTAAATAGAATGTTTTTTTCTGATAATTATAACCACCACCACCACGACTATTTACTCTATTACCAATGCTTCCGTACACAACTGAAAGAAACCACCCCAAAAAACTGTCTACAATAAAAAATGGTTAAAAATCAAAGTTAGAATTCAAACACTTTTTTCTTAAGATCATATTAACCAACCCCTCCACTCAGGCAGGATGTGACACAAGGTCAATTTTTAAGCGAAGTTTAACAGGTTTGAATTCAGAGTTTTCCTTCTCTTAGACTAGTTGCCTCACCAAGGCTGAAGAACCCAGTCTGTCCTATTATTTACTCATAGCTGGAGGGAGAATGATTGGATTCATACCTTTCCCAAGGGTATTAGTGCTATGTGAAATGCAATTAGTCTTTCTCTTAAGATGTCTTGTAAAATAACCTGAAAAACAACGTCATTCATAAAAGAAAGAAAAACATATTATGTACATATATAAATATGTCCAAATTTATCTATCCACACATCCACCCCCACACACACGTATATATATATATATATATATATATATATATATACATAAATAAGTTAAGTGACCGTAGTCGAAAGAGACCCGCAATATCCCTTTTCAATATGAAATATAATTGCCGAGGGATTTTGTTTTATATATATTGCCTTTAGATTTAGTTAGGCTGAGAACCTTTCGCTTGGCGCATGAGTTAGGTGTAACATTAACGCAGGTGTTCACGCGCGTGCAGAGAGGATGTCATTCAGAGATGTCAAAATAAAAATCCCTTATAGGAATTGGGACCAGTTGTATTTGGGTAACGTCACGCACCGGAAGCGTGGGCTGAGATTTGAAAAAAAGCAGTTAGTTGAGTTCCCGCCTCGGAAAAAGAAGGTTGATTTTCAGAGCTGGGCGAGGCCAGACGACTTTCGTGCGCTACGAGCGCCGCGCGTTGGTTTGTTTGAGAGCTGACGATGTAAAAGCAGTCAGCATAGAAAGATAGTGTCTCTCTCTCCTCATGTCGAAAAACCTTTTAACTCAAAGGTAATAAAAAATATCGTGCCTGAACTAAGAAGTCGTAAAATCTTTCATTTTTTTAGATTCCCCATGTCTATTTCACACATTCGTATATTATGGGTATGTAACAAATAGCTTCTACAAAGTGATGTAGGTGAGGGCCCTAATCTTTTTAGTCGATTGCTCCACTTAAACCTTGATACGTAACTTATAATGGTGAGTGGTCAACAAGCTGTCATCAAGTATCCTTTTTGAGTCTTTGATATTATTCAGCCTGGGATTGAACCCCGGTCTTCCAGACTATTGGCAGTGGGCCGAAACATCATTCTGTTCATATCTGTTCCTCCGTCTAATAATCTATCTACCTGTCCTTATGTCTTACTGTCTGCTAGCATCTATATTAACCGATTCCTATCTGTCTCCTTATCCACACGTGTGTAGGGTGTGGTGAGATTATTTCGCTCAGATTTCAGATTTGATGCAATCATCTTATGCAATTTAGAAATATTTAATTTTGCAAATTCTTCAAGTATACCATTTCCGATTTCTGAAGGGAAATAATTTCAATTGTAAATCTCAAGAAACAATTCCCTCCTATTCTCTAAACCACTTTTTCTCTACATTTCATATATATATATATAGATATATATGGGGGGGGTGATCGTGAAACAACTGAGACTGTATAGATAATAATTAACACGATGCGTAGTTCTCTGCCGAATTGTGATCTGAAATATTCACTGGATAATTTTCAGTTACGTAAGTTGAACATTATACAGTGAACCACCCGATCAACAATCGAATGTTCAGGAGGGAAGAAGGCTGAAGAGTAACCTCCAAGTTTACCCACCTCTGCTTTTTATTTTTAATATTTTTATCATTTTTTTAATTACCGGTTAGAATCACATTAAATTAAATTTTTATTTTTTATTCTTCCCTCCTGTGTCTATTCTGTATGTCATTTAATTTATCCATTGGATCTGAAAATGTCCTTTTTTCTTTGGTGTTATTAATATTTATCAATACCTATAACAGGATGGAAATAAATTTATAATCCTAATGAGATTGATTTTTGTTTTTCTTAGGAAAATTATTGCTCTGTAATGTTAGTATTACATTGAGCTATTTACCAGGAAAATTTTAAATGTTCATAGGGGAATGAATTTGTCCTGGCGGAATTATTCCCGGCTACGTTTATCTGGACTGAATAATATATATATATATATATATATATATATATATATATATATATATATATTATTATTATTATTATTATTACTATTATTATTATATTACTCCCTATGAGTTTTTAACATCAACATTAGGTGAAGGCATTTCACTGAAGTTTGAATGACAACAAGCCTCCTCTGGTCTCAATGAGCCTTCTTAGTATTCTGGCTGTTCTTAATAATACAGCATGTTTGATGGTCTCGGCTCGTCCTCTAACTTCTAACTCTTCCAGACCCCATACTAAGCCTTTTTAGACCATTCCAAGTGCACCAACTACAATTGGTATCACCGAAACCTTAATATTTAGGTTTGTGCTCATACCATTTGGTAGTATGGTAAAAATCTAATCTTCTGTGGATCACCTTCCCCACTTTGCCGTGTCTCAGTTTATTCTTCTTTTGCTTTTATTTGTGATTAATTTTATCTCTATTGGCCAAGTTAGTAGAGTGTTCGCCAATGGTCTGCGAGACCGGTTTTCAATCTCAGGTCGAGTCATACCAAAGACTTTAAAAAATGGTACTTTATAACCCCTTGCTTAACACTCAGCAATATAAGGTACGTATCAAGGGTAAAGGGGAGTAATCCAGGGAAAGGAGTAGCGCCCTCCACTACACCTCGGTGTAGTAGTTGTTGAAAAAGGAGCCTTCTGGTCACCCTCGACGACGATCGTCACCTTTACTTTACTATCTACACTTTCTATTCTGTTGGATATGATTGATTTTCGCTTTTATAAAATCGATACTGCTATATGGATGCACTACTTGGACGCTAACCAAAACAAAACTAAACAGCTAAAGAAGAAGCTAGACGACAATTACACAAGAATGTTGCGAGCAATATTAAACAAGTCCTGGTAGCAACACCCCACAAGGCAACAACTATATGGCCCCCTGCCTCCCATCACGAAAACTATCCAAGTTAGATGAACCAGACACGCAGGACACTGCTGGAGAAGCAAGGACAAGTTCATAAAAGACGTACTCCTATGGACTCCTGCATATGGCCAAGCATTCTCCTAAAAAGGGGTGCCTCAGGCGCCAAGCGATAAACACAGCCCCTCCAAGGAGGGTTAGAGCCTGGAGAGACGACCCTCAAAAGCTCGAGGATGCCAGTCAAGGCGCACCTCGAATGACTGCCAGCAGAGTCAGAACACACCTGAGCAGATCTGTGTACCGACCAACACGGTTGACCGAGGTCTGTCCAAGTCCAGGCTGCTTTAAGTCTGTACTCTGTTAATTTGTCATTGTTTTATATGTGACGTAGTCGAGTCTGATTGGCAAATCTACTGGTTCTACATAAGTCACCTTTCATTATCTTATCTACTGATGGGAAAGTCAATAAATATTTACGGCCGATACCAATCGAAATTCACTCCGTAAGCAACCCAACATCCTTGATTCCTCCAATTGACGCATCCACGCCAGCGAATCCTGCTTTTCCTTCTTTTCTTGAAACATATAGTCTGTCAATTTCATCTCTCGGATATAAAGCCTTGTAGATCATCATCAACCTTCTTGTCCACTGGTAGATTTGTTACAACAGCTCAGTACAGACACCGGATATAGTCTAGAAGACTTGCATAGGGCGATGGACTTCAGAGAGTGATGGTAAGAGAGAGTCAATAGACAGTGTTCTCTCAACGCGACTTAGGATGATGATGATTATGCTAATATCATCATCATCATCATCATGTCGTGGCGCTAGCACAGATATCCCTGACACTCTCTCGCCACTTCTCCCTATCATTAATCGCCTCTAGCAGGTCTTCAGGGCTACATCCCTATCCTCACATAGCTGCAGTATGTATGTTCGAGCTGGTCGTTCTGCTTTTGCTTGGCCATATGCAGGGGTCCATAGGAGTACATCACTTATGAGCTCGTCCTTGCTTCTCCAGCAGTGTCCTGCATGTCTAGTTCGTCTAACTTGAATAGTTTTCGTGATGTGAAGCAGGTGGCCGTATAGTTGTTGCCTTGTCGGATTTTTGTGGGGTGTTGCCGCCTGGACTTGCTCAATATTGCTCGCAACATTCTTGTATAATTGCCGTCCAGCTTCTTCTCCAACCATTTAGTTAGCGTCCAAGTAGTGCATCCATAAAGAAGACTCGACAAGACCACTTTCTGGAAGAAACTGCGTTTCATTTTATCGGTCAGGTCTGATTTCCATATGATCGAAAGCCTATCGATAGCGGTCCATGCCTTCGTTAGCCGTGTATCGATATCTTTTTCGCTTGATGAGACGCTGCTTCCTAGGTAGGTGAATTTGTCTACCAGTTTCAGAGTGGTTCCGTTTAGTGTGGAAATGTCGCCTGTTTGATTATAGCACATATATTCAGGTTTGTGTGCATTGACATGGAGGCCAGTACCTCTTGAAACTTGAGAGGATCTTATATAAATTATTTAATGAAATATATATTAGCTTTTTCTGCTTGGTTAGGTGAAAACACCAAATCAAGCCGAAAAATGCTAACATGTGTTTCATTAAATAATTTATATAAGATCCTCTCAAGTTTCAAGTTTCTGTAAGGTGTGTTGCTTTTTTAAAATGAAAGTTTTTGAAAGTTTTTATAACATAACAAAAATATGCGAACGCAGTGTTGGATAAAAAAACAAGGTAACACCTTACGCAAGCAAGCAACCCCGGATGATGATCTATGAAGGGCGCAAAAGTGCTCTGGAAAATTTTGGAAAAGTCCTCTACCAATTCCAACCTGAAACTAAGACACTTATCAGGAAACTTGAAAAGATCTTAAATAATTATTCAGACAAAATTTGTCTTTATTATTTAATGAAAAATGCTTATGAACAACTACTTGCTAACTACAGATACTTCAGTATATATATATATCATCATCATCATCATATCGCGCTGGTAGTACGGATATCCCTGACCCTCTCTCGCCACTCCTCCCTATCGTTCATCGCCCTAGGTAGGTCTTCAGGACAACATCCCATATCCTCATATAGCTGCTGAATGTACGTTCGTGCTGGTCGTCCTGCTTTTGCGCGGCCATGTGTGGGGATCCATAAGAGTACATCTCTTATGAGTTCATCTCTGCTTCTCCAGCAGTATCCTGCATGTCTGGTTCGTCTAACTTGAATAGTTTTCGCGATAGGGGGCAGGTGGCCGTCCAGTTGGTGTCTTGTGGAGTGTTGCTGCCAGGACTTGTTCAGGATTGCACGCAGCATTCTTGTGTAATTGCCATCTAGCTTCTTCTCCAGCCGTTTTGTTAGCGTCCATGTAGTGCATCCATATAGCAGTATCGATGTGACCGCTGCCTGGAAGAAACTGCGTTTCATTTTATCGGTTAGGTCTGATTTCCATATAATCGATAGCCTATTGATAGCTGTCCATGCTTTTGTTAACCTCGTTTCGATGTCCTTTTCGGTTGATTCGACGCTGCTTCCTAGGTACGTGAATTTGTTTACTAGTTAAAGAGGGGTTCCTTCTAGAGTGGAGATGTCCCCCGTATGCAAGTAAATTAGGAAATAAAGCCGACAGTATGAAGATTCGTTGAAAAAACAAATAATCCAAAATTTCATGAATTTATCATGAAAGTCGACGTTGAACGTATCAGTTGGAATAACTTTCTTTGGTACTTTAAATTCAGTAAAAATTAAAATAGCGATGGATGTTTGATAAAATTCTCCTGTTATTTCATAACAACATAAATGTATATATGTATGTGTGTGTGTGTGTGTGTGTGTGTGTAGAAGTTTTATGTATATCTTTTAGTATGGATGCTGTTAAATATAAAGAAATATGAATAAATATGTATGAAACTAATATATTCGTTATATATTATATAAAAGCTCTATGTCAGATATTGAGTACTCTCCAAATTATACCACATTTTGTCTGCCACTAAGGCACAAACTGATAGTGACAACCATATACTGTTATAATGTATATATATATATATATATATATATATATATATATATATATATATATATATATTAGGGATATGCTTATTTTAGGATTGTGAGATATTTTCATTGTAGCGATACAACGCTATATAATTTGTAAATAATACCTGATAATATGATTTGTGATTGTAAAATATTTCACGAAAATATAAAAATGTCGCTATCTTTTGGTGAGAGGAAAATTAACTTTTTCAAAATATATATAATTTTTACTTGTATATATATATATATATATATATATATCTTTATATACAGTTTCTTCTGTAAGTCTCCTTCATCTCAGCTTTGCATTTTCTCATCTTCCCATTTCTGTAGAGCAATTTTCTCCTTTTTATTTACTTTTTCTCTTTTCATTCATTCAGTCATCTTTCTTTCTTTCACTAACCCATTACTTCTTTTCATTTACTCTTTCTTTCTTTATTCTTTCTTTGATCCATCTTTCTTTCTCAGTTTTTTTTTTATCGTTTACCCATTACTTTCTTTTCATTTATTTTTTCTCTTTTCTTTCATTCATCCATTCATTCGTCTTTCTTTCTTTCCCTAACCCATTACTTCTTTATTAACTCTTTCTTTTTTCATTCATTTGTTCCTTTTTCTTTCTCGCTTTCATATTTTTTACTTACACATAACTTCTTCTTTTCATTTACATTTTCTCATTTTATTTCCTTCATTCATTCATTCACCTTTCTTTCTTCCTTTCTTTTACTTACCGATTGGTTCTTTTTATTTTCTCTTTCTTTTTTTATTCATTCATACAAATTTTATCTATTTATCTATTTCCCTCACCCCTTATTTCTTTTCTCTTACTCCTTCTTATTTTCTTCTTCCTTTTATTCATTTATTTTTGTTGTCTTTTTATTCGCATTTTTCTTCTCCTTTTTCTTCTTCTTCTTCTTCTTCTTCTTCTTCTTCTTCTTCAAGAAGGTTCACACTGTCCCTATAGACTCAAGTATTCGATCGCCTATTTTTTGCATCGGCTAACCTACCGGAAATGCTAACATGACTGATTACCATTCTCTCAGTTCTTTGCATCGCGAGAAAGTCAAATCTGAAGAGCCAAAGGCAGATTTTATTTGTTTTTCATGGTTTCTTTTGTTATTTTTTTTTTTATAAACATCATCAGTTCATATTCTAAAGTCATGATCGGATAAACATTACTTGCAAAATATAAAGAAAAAACAAAACAATTTTTTAAAAACCAGATTCCATCGGAGCAGATATTCCACGTAAACATTTCATGTTGCCAAAGTGTTACTGACTGAACGACTGGACCCATCTCCGAGTTGTAGAGTTCAATTTTTGCTTTAATCAAAGTTTCATCCCTAAAGACTGATGCATTCTTATTGAAATATATACGCTGTTACTGAGCTCTTGATTCTTCTTTAGACGTCATAAAAATGTTTCGATTATGAGTAACCAGAAAAAATGATTTGAAATTAATCAGCTAGTACAGAAACCGGTTCTAAAATGACCACAGTAAAAGTAACGTATATTAGATTTTTTTTATTTTATCCCTGAAGATTGAAGAAAAAAATTGATACTTCCAACATATGCCGTTATAGTGCCATTGATGGAAAAGATAAGCACACAATAAAAGTAATTCTGAAATTCAACAAGAAATTATTTTCTATCATCATCAACATCGTCAATTCGTTCATATAAAATAGTATTCCTTGACACTCTCTCTCTCTCAATATATATATATATATATATATATATATATATATATATATATATATACATAATTCTATCTCTCTTTTTCTGTCTTTCTCTCTCCGTTTCTATCAGCCATTGTTAGAGGCAGGTTCTCTACACTGCACCATGTCCACACGGAGCTGATTCATGTAAGTCTCTCCTGATTGGACAACACTAGGTCACCCATGTCCAAGTCCAAAAAAATGTAACATTTGAGTTTGTCCCTACATTACCAGCAGTGCCCAGCTTCTCTTCACCGTCTTACTTGGATGGTTTGTGAGATTGGAGGTAAGAGGCCAAACAGCAGCAATTTTGTCAGAGAGCTGCTTCCAAGATATAATTAAAACTGCACATAGCATTCTTGTGTAGTTCCCATTTGGCTCTTTCGGCATACGTTTCTTCAGCGTCCAGCTGGTGCTTACTTATGGTAGTACAGATCCAGTCATAACTTCGTAGAAATCCTGCTCTATTTCATGAAGAAGAACAGATTTCCACATGATCGATAACTTGTCAGTAGTCCATTCCTTCGCTACGTTGACATCAGTTTTGTTGATGAGATATTGCTACCGACGTATGTGAATTGGTCAATTGAATTCAAAGGTTTGCCACTTAACGTTTAAAACACACATACACACATACACACACACACACATATATATATATATATACTTTCTTTAAGAAAAAAAACAAAACCAGTTACATTAGGATTATAAATTTATTTCCATCCTGTTATGGGTTTTTGATATAAATAAAAAACACCAGAAAAAAAAAACCAGGACTTCCTCAGATCTTATGGATAAAATAATTCAGAATAGACACAGGAAAGAACGGGGAGAAGGGATAGAAGAGGGGTGAAGAGTTTTCTCCTAATTTAGCCCACTTCCGGTTTTTTAAAAAATTTTATTGCCGGTTGGAATTATAATAAATTAATTTTTTTTATTTCTATTTTTTAAATTTTAAATACTTTTCGACATAAAACTCCAGATTTAACTCTAATTTAGATAAAATAACTTTATTTAATATATTTACGTAAGGATACAGTAAATTAAATTAAATTCAAATTTTTTTTTTAATTTCACTTTTATTTTCGTGCCTATTAATTCAGTTACCCCTTCATGGAAGAGTACGTATACATGATATGATTTCTTAACAATATTTATTTTATTTTTTATTCATTCATTTACCTTAAATCGCAATTTAGTCCTATGTTTTTTTTTTTATTCAAGCATTATCTTTGATAATTTTTCTATAGTTTAAATTTAGCAAATGTACCTATATATATATATATATACATATATAAACGCAGTTTCTTCCAAGCAGCGATTGTGTCGACACTGCTGTGTGGATGCACTACATGGACGCTAACTAATCGGCAGGAGTAAGTTTGACGGCAACTACATAAGAATGTTGCCAGCAATACTGAACAAGTCCTGGGGGCAAAATCCGACAAAGCAGCAGCAATACGGCCACCTAACACCCATCACGAAAGCAATCAAAGTTAGACAAGCCAGACATACAGGACGCTGCTGGAGAAGTAGGGACGAGCTCATAAGTGATATATTCCTATGGACCCCTTCACATGACCGAGCAAAAGCAGGGCGACCAGCTCGAACCTACATACAGTAGCTCTGTGAGGATACGGGGTGTAGCCCTATGGACCTGCCGGAAGCGATGAACTACATGGAGGGGATATCCATGCTGATAGCACAACAAGATGATGATGATATATATATATATATATATATATATATGGTAGAATTTATATCATTCGTGATGTATTGGATATTTCAGATAAAAAATGATACCATTTCCAAATAATAACACATGTCCAATTCCTATTAAAATTATCTTAGATTTTAACCGCATTTGTAGAAACAACGTTTAATGCGTACAAACCTTTCCTTTTCCAGTGTATAGACATTTCTATACCTCAGTTTTAAAAAAAAGTTTAACTTTTTGACTTGTTTCTACACATGTTGTTAAAACTTTGATCATTCGAAAAATAAGTCAAGATAACAAAATCTTATCGATTTTGTTAAAATAACCTCCCCCTACCCCTGTTGGGTTGAGCTCTCCAGCGAGAGAAGTAATGGTTGCCACTAGCGTAAAGCAAGGCTCCTCAAATGAATTGTACTCTCGGTAGTCGTTAAGCGGATGTATGTAAAAAAAACAAATGTGATCGATAAGCGTTTAAATCTCCTTCGCTTACGCTAGTTTCCTCGGGGCTGAGTGGTGGAATCTTGGATTGGCATTTGAGTCACCCGGGTTTCAATCCCAACTGCGGGAATCTAGCGTGTCTAGCCACACTGAAGAGTTGTGATACAACGAAACAGTCGGTCTATGGATGACAGTATATATATATATATATATATATATATATATATATATATATATATACTTTATAGCTCGGGAGACCGGGGTTCAATCCCAGGTCGACTCATAAAAGACTCGTAAAAATGGTACTTGATATCTCGTTGTTTAACACCCAGCATTATAAGGTTCATATCAAAGGTAAAGCGGAAGAATATAAAGAAAGGAGGAGCGCCCATCCATACACCTCGGTGTAACAGCTATTGAAAAGGGAACTTTTGGGTCGCCCTCGACTACAGTCGGCAAATCTACTTTTTACTTAATATATATGTATTAGAAGGAAATTCAAACTTGGCTAAATTGTCATAATTAATTTATATCGCCGGAGAATATCATTATACTCTCCATGTCCTCAGATGTCTATATATATTTAACCTGAGGTTGCAAATATATATATATATATATATATATAGGAAGAACATTAAATAAGTCCCCAAACTTTTTTTTTGTATGGGCAATTTTATTGACTCCTTTCGTATGGACATTTAAAATTTCACAGCTAAGCTAAAAGGCTGTCGTTATGAGACAATTGAGGAGATAAAAGAGGCTATGACGAAGGCCATTGACACGCTCACACAAGAGGACTTCCATGGGGTCTTCCAGAAGGTGTTGGAACGGTACAACAAGTGCATTGCAGCCGGAGGAGATTACTTTGAAGGGGACTAGAGTTTCATGTGTGTACTATCAATAACATTGCCCATACGAAAGAAGTTTGGAAACTTATCGTATACACCTTGTATGTACTCCGTTTTGTCAGCGTTTACATGGAGACCTATGCAACCTGCACCCTGTTCCAGACTATGCAGAAGGGGTTTGGTCTGGGTAGTTATATTTGTTAAAAGAGATATGACATCAGCGTCGTCCGCGTCCGTAATACTTCATACATAGTATCGTCAGGTTCTTGCCTTTTCCAGTGTAAAACCATTTCCTTTCTTTAAATCTATCGACATTCGAAGTGTGTAGTCTAGGCTGATTAGTAGCAGGTATGGGCTAATATGTCTCCATACAGAACACCTGCGACAATGTCGTGGAAGTCTGTGTCTCCGCCTGGTGAGCGAACTTTTACTTTCGTGTTTTTATAGAGCATCATTATGGCTGTGGCGTATTCTTTAGGCAGACCATGGTCTATTAGTTTTTGCTCCATCTTCTCTCTGTGAATAGAATCAAATGCCTTGGAGAAATCTACAATAAGAGTATCGCCTCAGGTTTTTTTTTTTTTGAACGAACACCTAAAATACAACGGATTGCTAGAATTTGTGATGTTGTGGATCGATTTCTCAAAAAATACTTTTTTTCAAAAATAACTCATCATATATCTGTTAAAATGTATGCATCAATGTATCTCTCTATCTGCGAGAATCATTAAATAAGTTTCCAGACTTTTTTCGTATGGGCAATGTCATTGATAGTATACACGTGAAACTCTAGTCCCCTTCGAAGTAATCTCCTCTTGCTGCAATGCACTTGTTGTACCGTTCCAACAACTTCAACGTTAAAATAGATGACGTTCTGTCCTTCTTGCGAAAGACAGAGTTGTACTAAAAAATATGATTTATTAAAAATGGTTAATCTTGTGCAAAGAAATGAAATCCTGCTCTTAGAAAATTTAACCTTCATAAGTATTCGTTTAGAAATCTTTGGTTGAACATGTATATATACATATAGACAGAATTTGGCGATAAATAACATACAAGGGTTGATATGCCATAAAACATAACCAACCAACCAACCATAGCTAAAAGAAAAATGTATGGATGCATAGCTTTCGTATGAATCAAAAATAACCTCGTGCAGCATTTGAAATCGTGTCATCTTTTCCAGATAGATAGATAGATGAATTTATTATTTAATTTTCTTCCCACATACGTAAGCAAAAGACATTTTGAATATATTATTTTTCCTTACTCTGACCTGCATTTTATCAGATTTCTTTTTCTGACATTCTCACATTTCGACGATGGAAAGAAATCGTCGTTGAGTATACAATTACTTTGTACATATAAAAAATATATATCAAAAAGAATCTCCTAAACTACTGGCATTGATTGTCAACTAATTCTTAACAACCCCCACTTCCCCCAGCCTAATTTATAAAAACGAATAGTGCACTCAGCGACAATTTCTTTCCATCGTGAAAATGCAAAATTGAAATTGAGATTCTATAATCAAACCGAAATTGATAAAAACAAAATAAAATCATGTGTATGAAATGAAATAAATTCATTTCTTTTTTTTTTTTATTGGTTTATACACATATAACCCCCACACACTCACACATAGTCACACATAGTCACACAGACACAGACGTAGACACACACACACACACACACACACACATATATATATATATATATATATGAGTAAGAAACCATTTTCGCTTGAAGGAAAGAATAAATTCAGTTGTATTTTTCGATGGAGATGATCTTTCTTGATGACGAATTTCAATTCTATAACAAACATATCATTAATACAAATAACAGGAATAGTTTGAAGTGGAGTTTTTAGGAATTTTCAATTTTCCTATTCCTTCTTCATTTTAGTTACTATCCAATATATATATATATATATATATATATATATATATATATATATATATATATGACGGCTGTCCTCTTGGTTTAAAGCGTGACCACCTCCTTTATCTCATGTCCTTTCCACCTCCCCTACTCCCCCTATATACACACACACACACACACACACACATATATATATATAATGTATACGTTCTTCTCGTGGAGATTGAGCACTCTGGCGAAGGAATTATTGGCTGCCTCCCCACCGTGTACTACGAAGCTCTAATAAGTATTTGAGCACTCCGGTATCTGGTAGCACAAAATATTAAACAACGAAACCCAATACAAAATGCGTTATAATTCCTGAGCTGACGTAGGTTGCCTAATCGATGAGCGTAAAGTTGGGTGGATTTCGATTTCAGCTTGAAGTATCCTTCGTGTCTCGCTCCACTGAAGATTTGTGATACAATGAAATAGTCCGTCTGTGGTTAACAATATATATATATATATATATATATATATATATATATATATATATATTGGGCATGAATTCAAACACGATGTGCACTTCTGTAGAAAAATAAGACGCCTTCTCTTGAAGAGTTTTCTGACTCTGTTACTTAACCATCTGATGGTGAGGCTCCAGTTCAGGAGCTTGGGGGAGTATGCAGTAAACTTTCATTGTCATCACTCCCAGGTGAACTCTTACAAGGATAGATAGTACCTGCTAGGTTCCCCTCAATAGATAAAAAGAACTAATCATTCATAAAATAAGAATTGTGTTATCTGTTATTTAAAGCCATACAGTGATGGGCAAATTGTTTTTATAAGATTATACTTCATAAAAAGAATTTCTAATGTTCTATGGATATACATGAAACCATCAACTAAGCTCTATGGAATGTAGAAAAGCCTTTCATTGGTATTACTCTCTGGTCCACTTGTAGGGTCACATTATCGACTGCTTCTCTGAAGAGAGGTAAGACCTCCCACCAACCAGTGTTCTGGATATGAAACTGTTCAAAATTATGGAGAGGTTCCAGTAATGCTGAAGATTTGGGGAATGCGGAGTACCCCTTCATTGCTATCGCTTCCAGGTCCACTCTGGCACGCAGTGGTAGCACTAGATAGTGCCCTATTTATGGCTCAAATAGAACTAAGCAATGTATTTATGCTAAGCTGTATTGTTTTGAATAGAACTGCCTTGATGTATATATCGATACTGCTGTATGGATGCACTACTTGGACGCTAATTAAACGGCTGGAGAAGAAGCTAGAAGGCAATTACACAAAAATGCAATATTGAATAAGTCCTGGTGGCAACACCAAACAAGGCACCAACTATACGGCCACCTGCCTTCCATCACAAAAACTATCAAAGTTAGACGAACCAGACATCCAGGACAATGCTGGAGAAGCAGGGACGAGATCATAAGTGATGTATTCCTATGGACCCCCACATATAGCCGAGCAAAAGCAGGACGACCAGCTCGAACGTTCATACAGCAGCTATTTGAGGATACGGGAGGACGACCAGCTCGAACGTTCATACAGCAGCTATTTGAGGATACGGGAGAAGTGGCGAGAAAGGATCAGGGATATCCGTGCTAGCGGATGATTATATATATATATATATATATATATATATATATATATATATATATATATATATATATATCGAGAAGGGTTGATACATCGTAAATCCAACCAACTAACCAACAAGCCAATAGAAATATTTAATAATTTTCAGTGCTTGAAACAATTTGATTATGTGCCCAAAAATAACTTTGAAATTGAATAATTAGTATTTGATAGCAATACTTGGAACCACTTGACTGGAAGTAAACGAATCAATATTATCAAAGAATGATTAGTGTTAAACAGCAAAATTAAAAACTTTTAAATATGTTTAAACAAAAAAGCCCAGGTTCATTTAAAATAATGTTACCAACAAACTATTCGTTTACAAATCATATATATGTAATATAAATAGTAAAATAGTTTAGGGAGACCTGCATGCTCCTTGTTCAACAGCTACTACACCGATGTCCAGGGAGGGCGCAAATCCTTTTTCTGGATTGCTCCAATTTACCCTTGAAACCTACTTTATTATGGTGAGTGATAAGCAAGGAGGTATCAAGTAGCATATTTGAGTCTCTGGTATGACTTGACCTGTGATTGAACTCTGATCGACAGGGTTATTGGCGAACATTCTACCCATTAAGCCAGTAGGTATCGACGAGTTGTTTTGAAAAAAAAAGACAACAAACAAACAAGCCTGAAACCTTTTAACTGTGTGCTAACAAAGATTAATATCAAATAAAATTTTAATGTTAGATAGGAATACTTGAAACTATAAAACTGTGAGCCAACAAATAAACTCTAATAGTTCGTTTAAGCAGTAGGTTACCTAAAACTATTCGATAAAAGATCATACATACCAACATCCAAATGCGTTCAAACCCCTTTGATTACGTTGAGTTTCCACATGGCTGTGTGGTAGAATCACCGGCTGGCATAAAAGTCAGCTGGGTTTCGATCCCAGCTTCGAGTATCTCGCGAGTCTAGCCACCCTGAAAAGTTGAGATACAACGGAACAGTCTGTCTGTGGATACACACACACACACACATATATATATATATATATATATATATATATATATATATATATGTAAACTCTGCATTCCCCTAAAGCGATGGACTGCGGAATCGTAGTACGAGAGTTCGTACTCCAGTCGCGCTATTACGTTCACTTTCGGGCAAATACCCTTGGGAAAGGTATGAACCCCCTTATCCTCCCAGCTATGGGTTAAATAGTACCACTACTGTTCTTTTAGGAGAATGCCTTTGGCATTAAATAACCTAAAAAGAGTTGATATGCCATTAAACAAAGAAACCAAACCAAACCTGCATTCCCCAAATATCCAGCAATACTGGCACCTCATCATTAGATTGTTTAGTGTCATATCAGGAAACCGGTTGTAGTGGTCTTACCCCTCTGGAGAGATGTAGTTGGTGTATTCTACAGCCCCAACCGACTGGTCAATGAGCTTTTTATCTGGAATGTAAATTCTTATGTGGTGGAAAACAATCTGAGATATTTTTTCAGTTCCATTTCGGTCTTTGAGAGTTGAAAAACAAAAGAGAACTAATTTAATCGAGATGTTGGAGATTTACCTCTTTCTTTATCTGTGGGTATACCATACTAAAGAGAGCAAGGAATTGTTATTTTTCTCATAAATAATACAAGAAGGGGTGATTCTGAATTATGTAGATAGTATAAATATTGACATATTCTCACCCCAGAAATGGAGACAGCTGTTTCTCCAAAATGGTCTCTTAGATTCAAAATGGTACAACCATACAGTACTACTGATACGACCAATATTTGGAAGAATTCCCGTTTCATTTCATCAGAGATAAATAATATCCATGGTGAAAATTCCTCATCTAAGGAATTTGGGCATTATAATCCCAATTTTAGCCTTAAAAGTTTCACCAAAGATATTCAACTCGAGGATTTCCAAACATTTCTTTTTTTTTTAATAATTCAGTTATTAGTTGTCATCAATTATGGTGCAAATTTGGATTTGTAGCCCAAATATGTAATTACGGACCGAATAATTACCGAAATAAGCGTTGTATTAATTTGCATTGGATGTGAGCATCTGAGTTCTGATTGGATACGTCGGTCGTCACGTCATGGAAAGTCTCTCCCTCAGTCTCCCTGTTTCTCTCCATCTCTATCTCTGTCTCTCTATGTCTTTCTCTTTCTCTCTCTTTCTCTCTCTCTCTCTCTCTCACTATATATAAATATATATATCATCATCATCATCATGTCGTGCTGGTAGCACGGATATCCCTGACCCTCTCTCGCCACTTTTCCCTATCGTTCATCGCTTCTGGCAGGTCTTCTGGACTACATCCCGTATTCTCACATAGTTGCTGAATGTATTTTCATGCTGGTCGTCATGCTTTTGCTCGGCCATGTGTGGGGGTCCATATATATATATATAGTAATTGTGATGCCTTTCTCTACCGCTGTTCATATATGTTAACGCATTGGACTGTTAGATTTTTGTAAGTAAAGTCCAACTCTAGATGCTCTATTTAGCTCACTTTCGAACTAATACACTTGGGAAATGAATTAACCCCCTCCCACTAATCCCCCAGCTATAGGTTAGTTAGTTCCATTACTGTTCGAAAAGAGCGGCGTTAGCATTAAAAAAAAATAACTAATGTTGCTATGCTATTAATCAAAGAAACCAAACCAAACCTAAATACTAACTTACTAAGCTTTTTGCTTAGATGTGGCACAAGGCTGAATGAATGGGGCACTTAATGAGACTCAAACTCACTCTTTCAAGTTTGCTAGTCAAGCTTGCTAACCATTAAACTACCCGAGGCGCCCTAAACCAAACCTATATATGTATCCGTGGAGCGATAGGTAAACTGTGTAAATATTGCAAAAATAAAAATAACGCGGACATCTTACTTTATCAAGTATATTAAACAAAATTACATGGAAATATTTAGACATATTATAGATTGAATTTATTCAAAGACTTCGCATTTGGCTTCACATATGGTCTCCTGTCAACTTCGGAATATCATGCAAGCCTTTAGACGGTTTCCTTGTTTTAATTAGTAAATGCTGCCCTTATCCTTGTGTTCAGTTCATCTTTACATTATTCCGTGGAATTTTGATGGCTTCTCGCCCACTGTGCTCCACACATGGTAATCATGTAGAATTCAAACAGAAGCGACTAGCGACCAGATGTTAGGGATGATGCAGTTACAGAAATTTTCTGACAGTCCACACTGGGTTCTCCTGCTTGTGTGGCATGGCGAAGAATATTTTTACCAAGCTTTGGTCTTCCAACCACCGCATCCTCGGGAGCACTATCTCCTCCAGACACTTGATGTATCTCTTTTGTGTTAACTCTAATGCCATGTTGGAAGATTAATGGAGGAATAACATCATCATCGCTAGTGACCACCCTAAACCCCTTTATGTGGATTGAATGTTTAATTTTCATCAATCAGTCCTCAGATGGCCACCCAAACTCAGCGAGATCTTTATATTTGAACTTTCAGCGTGGATTTCAAACAGCACAGAAAGCTGTGCCTAAATTTTTGCTGGGGTGAACGGCACCACAGTGCCCAAGTGACTTTAGATTGCTGCACATGAGACAAAACCGGAAACAAATAAAGCACGTGTACGAAATCAATAATTTATCAGCACCTTCATATGTAGTTGTGTTTGTATAACAATAGAACACGGCTGGATTATGAAATAGCTGTTAATCGAAACAACTTTTCACCATCACTGAAAAGAATGTAAGTTAGTGGAAGGTTTTAAAAGATATTTTAAGGTTCATAGAAATTGTGTAACAATATGTAATGTTGGCAAACTAAGTCGAGGGCGACCCGAAGGCTCCCTTTTTGATATCTACTATTCCTAGGTGTAAGGAAAGGTACTTCTCCATTCCCTGGATTGCTCCACTTTACTATTGTTACGTACCTTATAATTCTGAGTGTTAAGCAAGGAGGTATCAAGTACCATTTTTAAGTCTTTTGGTAAGAAATGACTTGGGATTAAACTTTGGTCTCCTGGACCATTGGCTAATGCTCTACCCACAAGTTTCGATAAAAAATGGATTAGACAATTATTTTTATTAAAATGCATAAAAAAATTATTTTTATTTAAGAAATGCATTAGAAATAATTTTTAGAATAAAATGCATTGGACAATGATTTTTACTATAAAAATCCATTGAACAATGATTTTTATTATAAAAATGCATTGAACAATGATTTTTTTACTATAAAAGGCATTGGACAATGATTTTTATTTCAAGAATCTTTTGGACAAAAATCTTTACCCAAAACCCAATAGAAATAATTATTACTATAAAAACCCAATAAAAATAATTATTACTATAAAAATCCATTAGAAATGATTTTTACTATAAAAATGCATTAGACGATGATTTTTATAATAAATTTTCATTGGAAAATAATTCTTTATCATAAAAATGCATTGGAGATGCTTTTCATTATAAAAAATGTATTGGACAATTAGTTTTATCATAAAACTGCGTTAGCAATGCTTTTTACTATAAACATTCATTGGAAAAGATTTTTTTATCGTAAAAACATTAGAAATGATTTTCAAAATAAAAAATACATTTGAGAATTATTTTTAGTACAAAAATGCATTGGACAATGATTTTCATTACAAAAATGCATTGGAATTGGTTTTTATAATAAAATTCATTGTAAACGATTCTTGCTATAAAATACTTTTGTCAATAATTTTTATCATAAAATGCATCGGAAATGATCTTTTACAAACAAGGCAAACAAACTTTAAATGTACTAATTCCACAAACCTTGCTCGAAGTATTATTTAAATAAAATCTCTATTCTACTCATCAAATTTTGCTTCTTCTTATCTATTTAGCCAATGTGTCTACCTTGAGCAAGACATAACATGAGGTAAATTTTTAAGTGAAATAAAGGGTGTTTTTAATTCAAAGTTTTCCTTCTCCCTTGTGACAAGTTACTTTGGCGACACTTGTGTGCAATATGGACTGGTTGCTCAGTTGTAGAGTTTCGGCTCTGCAATCTGTGGTCACTGGTTCGATCTCCAGTGGTGGAGATCACGGTATACATTGCTGATGAGACCTGATTGGTTGAAACAGCTTTCCAGTGTTTCCGTATGTCATGAATAAGTGTTCGCTGGATATTCTGGTCATAGTATTTCTATTCCCAATACACGTGGTGAATTCAATAAGTTTCCAGACTTTTTTTGTACTGGCATTTAAAATTGTCGTAGACTCTTGAAAATTCACTATATTATTGTTATATATCTTATAAGCTGACTGTCACGTGATATCCCACTGAGACGATGGTAGTGGGATGACTGCTATCCTCTCGTTTGAATTAACAGTAACCTGACTTGGGTGACATCTAGTAGCCCTAAGAAAATCGCCTGACCAGGGGGGAGGAAGGTAGAAGCCAACCGATTGGCTGGGACCCTAAAGCGGAAGCGGGGACTCCCTCCCGTCAGCGGAAATAGAAAAGAAAAAAGTTAGTTGTTTGGCAGGGTTCGTAGGAGACAGAACCAAAAGCCAAGTACTCCGGGTGAAGAAGACAAAAAATATCTGCGAGACACGAAGAAGCCATTTTCTTCAAGCCAGTGTTTAAAATAGCCTAAAGTCTATTAGCCCGTAAAAGAAGAAAGATTCTCCAGTGGAACCCCGTCGAAAAATAAGATAAGTAACTTCGGGACTGTTTCTATTTATACCAAATTTTGTATACTCTCTCTCTCTCTCTCAATTTGAAGGAAAACGAAAGAAGAGAAAAAGAGAAAGACATTTATATTCATGGACTGTTCAATTATTATATATTTGACACCTTGAAGGTGTATATAATTGTAGTAAAAGATTCATTTATTTTAATTTTACCACGTGGTCTAAGTTGTTCTTTGCAGTTCTGCTACGAATTTGTTGTGTCAGATTTCCTTTTCAGCTTCTGTTCGCCTTATGTTATCTTGCTTAGAATTGTCTTATTAATTCCTTTAAAATATCACACGGGAAACCGGAGTTGCCGACTACTACAACCTAGAGGTCCATATCTTCCATTGTTTAGGGGGGGAAGGAAAGCGACCTGGTGGGTGTGTGGATAGTGTGAAATTTAGAACCCCTTGCCAGCGGCGGTTAGTCTAGCCCTAAATTAATCCCTCACGTAATATGCCAGTGCTTATATGCCTGAGAAAAAAACTCTGAACGAGGACTTATTCTATAAGGGATCAAGTGCCAACCTACCCCGTCTTCACACGTGCAAAAATAAAACCCCGTTCTGGGATAAAAGTAAACCTTTCGCGTCACACTGACTGACAATTTTTTTGATTTCAGGTTTAAATGAACAGCTACATCAAGAACTGGAATACACCCTACTAAAGACTGTCACAGCTGGTGATTTTTAAAAATGCAATCTGGACGTGAGGACACTTTAGAAGAATGATATGCAATAAAATTCTGTTTTAAACTTAAAGGAATGCCACAGAAACGTATGGAATACTTCAGACTGCTTTTGGAGCATC
This sequence comes from Sepioteuthis lessoniana, assembly GCA_963585895.1. Classification (NCBI taxonomy): domain Eukaryota; kingdom Metazoa; phylum Mollusca; class Cephalopoda; order Myopsida; family Loliginidae; genus Sepioteuthis; species Sepioteuthis lessoniana. Next base: position 86,480,689 of record OY757921.1, on the reverse strand, counting down.
TTGCACAAATCCAACATCAGTTTTTGAGTGGCATAAGAGATTCAAGGAAGGCAGGGAGTCTGTAATCGATAATGAGATGTGTGGGAGGAGTGAGGAAGATAATAGACCTGAGTTGATTGGCCAAAGGCTGGGGCTTAGAGTTAGAGTTTCTATGTTGAAGTTTTAAGGGTGTTCAGGAAGAGATTCCGTCGGGAGAGGCCAGCACTCTTCAAATCGGGTCAGTGGCATTTCCACCAGGAAAATGCACCAGTCCACAACTCCATCCTTGTCACAGACTATTTAGCCAAGATGGGCATCAAGACAGTTCCTCACCATTCCTATTCTTGCTCCCTGTGACATTTGGTTATTCCCTAAGCTCAGAGGCTGTCGTTCTGAGGAGATGAAAGAGGCTGTGACGAAGGTCATTGACACGCTCACAGTAGAGGACTTCCATGGGGCGTTCCAGAAGTTGTTGGAACGGTACAACAAGTACATTGCAGCCGGAGGGGCTTACTTCGAAGGGGACTAGCGTTTCATGTGTGCACTATCAATAAAAGTGCCCATACGAAAAAATTCTGGAAACTTATTTAATGATCCTCGCGTATATATATATATATATATACTAATCATGATATGCTAATCATTTGTAAACCATTAAAAGTTCAAGTAACTATTCTTAATGCAAAGTTAAAAATAAATACGTGTGGAAGTCAGAAATCATATTCTGGGATATGAGGTATAAATGCACTTTCTGTTTGAAGATGCTATTTTATTCCCACCTCATCAGACTTTTCAATTGGAATTTTTCTGATATTTTGGGAGGGGAAAAAAAACAAGAAAAATAATTTTACGACGAAAAGTCATTTGACATAATTCCAGAATGTGAGATACAAGTAAATACTTATTTCTAGATGCTTCTTTATACGAACTTCATATCACTGTAACAGTCGGAGGGCATTTGCTACAAGCGGAAAAGAAGAGAAGATGATTATATGACTAGAAGTGACTTATATATTTCGGGGTGTAATGCAAGTACAACTTCATATTGTCTCTTCTATTTTTTTTAACAGAAACGTTACGATATGTCATTAGGTTTGTTAATTGGCTTTTCGTAAAATTCTTTGACTTTAGCTGAATCGACTGGGACAGTAAAATACACCGGCTGCATTTCTTCATAGGATTAGGACTGTCCCAAGGAGTGTCCAGGATATGCATAAATTAAATTATTCGTATTACATCGCAATATTTGGAAACATTTTACAGTGTGCGAATAAATGAATAGTATTGAATAGAAATATTAGTGTTAAATAGCAATATTTGTAACCACTTCCCTGTATGCAAAGTAATTAGTGTTCGCCAATGGCCCGGGAGGCCTGGGTTCAATCCCAGGTCGCGTCATACCAAAGACTCAAAAATGGTACTTGATGCCTCCTTGCTTAACACTCAGCATTATAAGGTGCGGATCAAGGGTAAAGTAGAGCAATCCATGGAAGGAGTAGCGCCCTCCCCTACACCTTGGTGTAGTAGCTATCGAAAAGGGAGCCTTCGGGTTACCCTCGACTATGGTCGCCAACTAGATGGAAGTATATGTGTTGGGTAGTAAGACTTGCACCATTTAACTATGTGCAAACAATACTTACTTGTGTGGAAACAAATTTGCTCAAACTTAAAAAAAAATTACCAATAGACTATTCACTTACGGATCCTATGTATATCCATTTTACTGAGTGTAAACAAATGACTGATATTAAATTGAATCGGTAGTGATAGCAATACTTGAAACCATTCAACTGCATGGAGATGGTGATTAATAGTTAATAGAATTATTCGTGTTAGATAGGAATACTGGAAGCCATTTAACCGCAACAAACAAATGAGCTTTGGCTTGTTTTAAATATTACCTAAAAACTTTTTGTTTACAAATTATATGATTCCATAAACAAGATTTAGCATTAAATAATCTTTAACGGTTGTAATGCCCCAAAGCACAACCAACCAACAAACCAACCATTTGATTTCCGTGATAAAGTAAATTCCCATCTTTTTAGAATGATCATTTGTTGCACATGCACAAGCAATAGTATAATATAACTGCAGACTTATGTACTGAGGTGTCCGTGGTGTAATGGTTATCATCGTGGGAAATGGACACGATGACACGAGTTCAAATCTCGGACGAGACTGATTGCATTTCACATAGCACTAATACCCTTGGGATAGGTATGAATCCAATTATTCTCCCTCCGGCTATGGGCAGACAAGGTTCTTCAGCCTTGGTGAGGCAACTAATCTAGGAGAAGGAAAACTCTGAATTCAAACATGTTAAACTTCGCTTACATCATATCCTGCTCGAGCGGAGGGGTTGGTAAATATGTATGTACTGAGGGTGTCTAAAAATACATGGGAATCATGTGACTGGCCTTTTGTTTCTGTTCAGTCAGTATATGTATAAATATATAGTGGGCTTCAATATACATAGGATCCATTTAAGTGCTAATTACTCTACGAATAATAATGTTACATTTTTTGTTTCATATTTGAAAAGAGTATACTATAACAACTATTAACCCTCAATCATAATCCCCTAGCCAAGAGAGAAAAACTATTTTGCGTAACTACTTATTTGGAGACAAAATCATTGAAAACTGTCCCAAAATAGATGCAAACCATTAATAGGATAATGATTTATTACTGAGACGAGAAATTAAAAAAAGGTTGCATGTCCTTGAAGTTGGTATGATAATAATGATATAAAAAAAATAGTAATTTGATGTCTCTTGCTCAAAGGATGCATTTTTTAAAGGATGTATTCCAAATGACCACCAATACACTAGTCTCATTAATAAATCAATATCATAATAATGGGTTGCAACTATTTTGAGACAATCCGCATGTTTATGGCTGAATTAGTTATGTTAACGTCCATGAAAAAGAATATTACAAAACAAACAAATAGATAAACAAACAAACAGACGAGCAGAAAACAAGATCCCGAACTATGACAAGAAAAGTTTTGTTGGGGGTCTTATTATGTCTACTTCAGACAATATAAACCCTTAGTGGGCATATCATCTCACTAAAGCATTCAAAGATAAAGAACATATGAACCCCAAATATGGCAGTTGGAGAGGAAAATACAAGAAATTTATTTTACGGCGAAAAGTCATATATCTCAGAATGTGATCTGCAAATGAAATCTTATTAGAATTAACTCCTTTACGCTATCTCATAGTTTAATGGCATATCAAACATTGTAAGTTATTTAATGCCAAATCCATTCTTATACAAATAATCAGTTCAATTTCAAACAATTCAGTTAAGCATATGTACACAGTTTAATTGTCAAAAATATTTCTCTTTCAAGATATTTTGTTTATCAAACAGTTCTGATTCAAACAATTTAGTTTAGTATAAGTATAGTTTTTATTTACGCAGTTAAATGTCAGAACAGTTCTATTTCGAACAATTAAATTTAGTGTGTTAAGTTTCAATGTGAGGAACAGTTCTATTTCAAACAATTCAGTTTAGCATAAATACAGAAATGCTATTAGACCTATAGATAGGGTCCTATCAGGTGCTTCCACTCTGTGTCAAAGCGGACCAGGGACCGGTAGCAATGAAGGGGTACTCCGCATTCCCTAAACCTCCAGCATCACTGGAATCTCATCAGAATTTTTAGGGTCATACCAGGACACTCATTAGGGGGGGGGTCTTACCCCTCTGCAGATGTGCAGTCGGTTTATTCTAAGGCCCCGGCCGACTGGGTAATGGAATTAATGAGAGTGCCTAATCTCAACATAGAAGGTAAAGAATATTCAGACAAAAGCAATAATAAGGAAGTTTCTGTAATTTTTGAAATTCTAATTGTTTTCATAACTTAGACTGTAGAAATTAAAATTATGCATTTCTTAAAGAAAAGAACAACCATCAGATTTTGTGAATTTTAAGACTAATCAATTAATTATTACTTGATAAATCCAGAAAAAACTGTAAGAAAAATAGATTAAGAGGATAATTTTGAGAACGGTTTAACATACGCGGTGCCATCAATAAGTTTCCAGACTTTCTTTGTACAGGCATTTAAAATTGTCGTAGACTCTTGAAAATTCAGTATGTTATTTCTATACATCTTATAAGATAACTAACACATTTTTATGGTTTCAGATTCAAATGAACAGCTACAGCACGAATTGGGATACACCCTACTAAACCCTGATTGTCACAGCTGGTGAATTTCAAAAATGCAATCTGGACGGGTGGACACTTCATAAGAACGATATGCAATCAAATTCTGTTTTAAACTTGAAAGAAAATTGTCACAAAAACTTATAAAATGCTTTAGACTGCTTTTGGAGCGTCTTGCATGAATCGAGCATCAGTTTTTGAGTGGCATAAGAAATTCAAGGAAGGCAGGGAGTCTGTGATGGTTGATGAGAGGTGTGGGAGGAGAAGGAAGTCAATAAACCAGAGTTGATTGGCCAAAGGTTTAGGCTTAGGGTTAGGGTTACTATGTTGAGGTTTTAAGGGAGTTCACGAAGAGATTCCGTCGGAAGAGGCCAGCACTCTTCAAATCGGCTCAGTGGCATTTCCACCTGGACAATGCACCAGTCCACAACTCCATCCTTGTCACAGACTATTTGACCAAGAGGGGCATCAAGACAGTTCCTCAGCCTCCCTGTAGTCCAGACCTTGCTCCCTGTGACTTTCATGTGTGTACAATCAATGAAAGTGCCCATATGAAAAAAAGTCTGGAAACTGATTTAATGATCCTCGTAATTTAATCGGTATAGAAATATGATATTAATATTGTATATGTTCGCTGCAAAGATTTTTCCTTTTAACGGTTTATGTGAGGAGATAGTGAAAATGGGGAGATGCCCAAGGAGTCATATAAAACAAAACCAAAATAATAATAATTATGTTCTCATTTAGTTGATTATTATCACAAGATTTTTTACCGGATCTGTTCATTGTCCTTAAGGTTATAATCGATTGGATGGGTAAAAATCATTGCATCCGGATAAAACGAAGAACACGCATCCGAAACCCATCACATTGTCTTTACCAACCGGCGCTTTTATTGAAACAAAGTGAGTTGTATTAGTGGAGAGAGACAAAGAGAGAGAGAGAGAGAGAGAGAGAGAGAGAGAGAGAGGGAGTAATGAAAAAAGAGATAGATAGATACATACTGACTTATAGATAGAGTCAGAGAAACAAAAAACAATAAAAAAAGACAAGGAGAAGAAAAGATATAGAAAGAGAAAAAAGATATTAAAAACAAAGCCAATATGTATATATATATATATATATATATATATATAGCGAGAGAGAGACAGAGACAGAGACAGAGAAAGAGACAGACAGACAGACTGGGGGGAACGAGAGAGAAAAATGTGATAGAAAAACATAGACTGAGAAACAGGAAGAGTCAGAAAAGGAGAAAGAGAGAGAGAGAGAGAGAGAGAATAATGGATAGAGACAGATGAAGAGTAAGATATATACCGAGTCAAAGCATATAAAAAGAAAGAAAGAAAGAAAAGACCGTTTGAGAAAGAGAAAATGGTACGATGTGTGTGCGTGTATGAGAGAGAGAGAGAGAGAGAGAGAGAGAGAGAGAGAGAGAGAGAGAGCCAACCTGATAGAAAAAGAGTGTTTATATCCTTGCTGAGCGCGTTCTTTATGGTAAATATTCCGCAGACTGACGATAAACAGATTCGAATAAACCGTTGCAAATTTGATAAAGTCTCCAGAAATGAGTGAACCCTGTCCACATTTTCGAATTCAATAATTAGGGGGACAAATCTATTCTAAATCAGGTTCCCTTATAAACGTCACCACACAACCACAATATGCAACAACCCCAGCCGTCCCTTTCTCTCAATCCGCAAATCAAACCATTCCTCTCCTGCTTTCCCCGGTGTCTCGGCTTGTTGACCAATGAAGAGACGAATAACATAATCGATTGGAAAAGTCGAAATGATATTTGATCGGCGCAGACTTAGCAATTTCGAAGTCTATCTTAATAATAATAATAATAATAAACTCCTATGGGACTTTAACATACAAACGGATCACCTAATCACGGCCAGAAGACCAGACCTCATAATAATCAACAAAAGAAAGAGAATCTGCAAAATTGTTGACTTTGCTGTCCCGGCGAACCATAGAATAAATCTAAAGGAAGGTGAAAAGAAGGATAAGTACCTCGACCTTGCTAGAGAATTGAAAAAGCTGTGGAACATGAAAGTAACGATTGTGCCAATTGTGATTGGTGCGTTAGGCACAATAACTAAAGAATTATTATAAGGCCTGAGGACTTGGAAGTTGGCGGACGGGTAGAGACTATCGAAACGACGGCCAGAATCCTGAAACGAGTCCTGGAGACTTGAGGAGACTTGTTGTCACTCAAACTCCAGTGAAAACCATCAGCTAATACTGATGTGAAAAACTCTAGAGGAGTAAATAATAATAATGATAATAATAATAAGTCGATCTAATGCTTGTCGGTGGGGTTTAGAATATGCTGGCTGAGGTTTAAGAAACTTGCACCCCCTTTCAAAAATATGGGGTCCTGGGTATCAAATTAAACTAAAGCTTATGAGGGTCCAATTCTGGAGATCTGGGTAGTGTAGAGTACCTCTTCAGTGTAATTACTTTCATATCTCCTCCTCATCATCATCATGTCGTGCCACTAGCACGAATATCCCCGACCCTCTCTCGCCACTTCTCCCTATCATTCATCGCTTTTGGCAGGTCATCAGGGCTACATCCCGTATGCTTACATAGCTGCTGTATGTATGTCCGAGCTGGTCGTCCTGCTTTTTCTTGGCCATATCCGGGGGTCCATAGGAGTACATCGTTCTTGCTTCTCCAGCAGTGTCCTGCGTGTCTGGCTCGTCTAACTTGTATAGTTTTCCTGATGGGAGGCAAGTGGCCGTACAGCTAGTGTCTTGTGGGGTGTTGCCGCCAGGACTTGTTCAATATTGCTCTCAACATTCTTGCGTAATTGCCGTCTAGCTTCTTCTTCAACCGTTTAGTTAGCGTCCAAATAGTGCATCCATATAGCAATATCGATACGACCACTGCCTGGAAGTAACTGCGCTTCATTTTATTGGTCAGGTCTGATTTCCATATGATCGAGAGCCTATCGATAGCTGTCCACGCTTTCGTTAGTTTCGTATCGATGTCTTTTTCGGTTGATGAGACGCTGCTTCCTTGCTAGGTGAATTTGTCTACTAGTTTGAGAGGTTCCGTCTAGTGTGGAAATGTCGCCTGGAATCCCATCTATGGGTCAAATAGATCTGTTTAAAACTTATTTGCATTCGATTGGAACATGGACATAAAAAAAAAACTCTAAAGAGATTATTACTACACGACAAATATAAATATTAACATGGCCTGGATGCGATTCCCTAACGTCTTGGCATGAAATAGATGTCCTACCCCATGATGAATTGATATGCTATAAAATCAACATAACGAAAGCAAATAAAAACAGGCACTCATTTCTCCGGTTCAAATTCCGACAGTCTATCGACTGTGACGGTGGGTCTAAGATTTCTCTGATTGTTTCTACTACAGAGCGGCAAGACCACTTTAGAAAGGGTTGTCTAGTGTATCACTCTAAATTGCGTTCCATAGTGAGACGCCCTTACCGGAGATCTGGGAAGGGTAAACTTTACTCTTTACCCCAATATTCCCATAACTCCCAGGTCCACTCTGACTTTGAATAATAGTACCTAATAGTGTCTCACAAATGGATCAAATAGATCCGTTAGAAAATAATTTGTTTTCGACGTGTATGCGAAATAAAAAATCTCTCAAGAAACCACTACAAAAATGTTAATATGAAATTAGCATGAATGAGATTCCCTAACATCTAGGCATAAAATAACGCGATACGATTTGACATCCCGTTAAAATCAATGAATCAATGCATCAGTAATTAATAAGTAAAATAATGTTGGTGACTGTAGTCGAGAGTGACCCGACGGCTCCCTTTTCGATAGCTACTACTCCAAGGTGTAGGGGAGGGCACCACCTCTTTTCCCTAGATTACTCCACTTTACGCTTGATCCTTACCTTATAATGCTGAGTGTTAAGCAAGGTAGCATCAAGTACCATTTTTGAGTCTTTGGTATGACTTGACTGGCGATTGAACCCAGGTCGCTTGGGCCATTGGCGAACACTCTAACCATTATGCCAATAAGGCGATTCCCTAACCTCGACGACGTTTTGACACACCATTAAAATCAATCAATCAACCTAAGATATGAATAAATGGGATTTTTTTTATCTGATTCTTCCAAGAAGCGTTGGTGTCAATACTACTATATGGATCCACCACATGAACGCAGACTAAACGCACAGAAAAAAAAACTTGACGGACACTTCCCAAGAACGCTACGAGTTATAATGAACAAATCGTGAAAGCAACATCCCACAAAACTACAGCTGCACGGCCACCTACCTCCCGTCTCTAAAACCATCTACGACAAAACGAGATATGCAGGACACTACCGGAGAAGTAAGAACGAACACATTAGAGATTTTCTCCAATGAACCCCTACATATGAACATGTCGGCGTTGGCCGACACGCAAGAACTTATCTATATCAACTCTGTGAGAGATAGAGAGGGTGGGGGAGAAATCCATACTAGGAGCAGGACTTGATGATGATGATGATGACAAAATCAAAACGTCAAAAAACATCTTAGTTTATTAGGTAAACAAAACGTATTTGAATTAATTTACTTTATAAGAATTTCAACATTGAATTCTAACGTATCAATAATTAAATGATTAGTTGTATCATTAAAAAAAAATACCATAAAAGATTTAAATAGAATAAAATAAAATAAAATCCAGTAATCAAAATGGAAACTTATTTTAAAATAAACGATATCGTTTGCAAATTCATTACCAAAAGATTTATTCAAAATTCGATTATTAGCTTATTTTGTGAACGCTTAAAAATCGGATTTCTTTTTGTCTCTAAACAGCTAGTTATTTTATCAGTTCGTCTGAGAATTCTTTCTGATGTCTGTAGAGATTGCAAAAAAACAAAAAAACAAAAACAAATGCGGAACGCCATCGGGCCGACGTCCTTACATTCGTTGTAGTTAGTTGTGTTTAAAAAAAGATATTTGGTCTCAAGGGGCCACCTTTCCAGGTCCCTGCCTGCTTGCTGGACTAAGTTTAAAGCTTTGTGCCTGAGGCACCCCATTAGGAAAATGCCGACGGACTTAAGAATTTTTGCACCTGCCACGCATAAATCTCGATTCGTGCTCGACCCTCACCATAGAACCCACCTTGTGCCATTTTTTCACACGGTGGGATGTTAGATAAATCACAGCAAATAAGGAATTCAGGTATTCTGCTTTCACGGTGATATTATTGTGCATTTTTTTCTCTTAACTTCCTTCATCTTTTTTTTTTTCATTCTCTCTCTTTTTTTTTAAAAATTCTTCTTCATCTTTCTGTTTTTGTATCGTTCTTTTCAGTCTCTCCGATCATTTTCTTCTTTCTTTTATTTATTTGTATTTGTCATCTTTTTACTCGCAGTAATTTTCTTCTCTTTCCCCTTTGGTTTTTTTTTAGTTTACCGTTCTTCTTCTTCTTCTTCTTCTTCTTCTTCTTCTTCTTCTTCTTCTTCTAGTTATTATTATTATTCGTTATATTATTTTCACATCAGCGTTTTCTTCTTCTTCTTCTTCTTCTTCTTCTTCTTCTTCTTCTTATTATTATTATTATTATTATTACAAATTTAATTATTATTATTATTTACTCCTTTAGAGTTTTTCACATCAGTGTTAGCTGATGGTTTCTCACTGGAGTTTGAGTGACAGCAAGTCTCCTCAAGTCTCCAGGACTCGTCTCAGGATTCTGGCCGTTCTTAGCAATGCTGTCGTTTGGATAGTCTCTACCCGCCATGACCTCCAGGCCTTTTAATAATCCTTTAGTTATTGTACCAAAAGCACCGATCACAATTGGCACTTTCGTTACTTTCATGTTCCACAGTTTTTTTCAATTCTCTAGCAAGGTCGAGGTACTTATCTTTCTTTTCACCTTCCTTCAGATTTATTCTGTGGTCCGCCGGGACAGCAAAGTCGACAATTTGCGGATTCTCTTTTTTTTTTTTTTTGTTGATTATTATGAGGTCTGGTCTTCTGGCCGGGATTGGGTGATCCGTTTGTATATTAAAGTCCCATAGGAGTTTATTCGAGTCATTTTCTAAGACTGGTGCTGGGTTGTGCATACACCATTTGTTTGTATGGTCGAACTGAAATTTCCTGCACATTTCCCAGTGGACCACCTTGCCGACCCAGTCGTGTCTCCCTTTATACTCCTTCTGTGCTAATTTACTGCATTCGCTTATTATGTGATTGATAGTTTCGTCTCTCTCACCGCATAGCCTACATTTACTGTTTTGTTGCGTCTTATCTATCCATGCTTTGATATGATTGGTTCTTATGGCGTTGTCTTGTGCTGCTATTAAGAGGGATTCCGTTTCTCTCTTAAAATTTCCTTTTCGTAGCCAGGTCCAGGTTTTCTGGTGTGAGATGTTGTTTATTAGACGTTTAAAGCGGCCATAGAGTTGTTTTCCTTCCCATTTTTGTTTCCTAGTTGTTGTCACTGTATCGTCTATCGTTTCTGATGGTTGTAATTAGTCCTCGCTCGTGTTTTTCTATGTAGTCTTCGAGCCGTTGTATGGATGCGTCAACGGTGTCTTCGATGCTGGCAAGTCCTCTTCCGCCCTCTTTTCTAGATACATAAGATCTGTTAACGTCGTCTCTGGGGTGTAATGCCTTATGCATGGCCATTAGTTTTCTTGTTCTTTGGTCCATTTGTTTAAGTTCCTCTCTGGTCCACTTCAGAAAGGGTCCCGAATATCTGACTAGGGACACAGCCCAAGTATTTATTCCTTTGATGAGGTTTCTGCTGGAGAGTTTTGTCTCGAGTAGTTTTCGCGTTCTCCTGAGATATTCTTTTCGGGTCGTGTATTATTATTATTATTATTTGTTATCTATTTTTCACATCACCGTTTTCTTCTTCTTCTTCTTCTTCTTCTTCTTTTTATTATTATTATTATTATTATTATTATTATTTACTCCTTTAGAGTTTTTCACTACAGTGTTAACTGATGGTTTTTTCACTGGAATTTGAGTCTCCTCAAGTCTCCAGGACTCTTAGTAATCTGGCCGTTTTCAATAATGCTCTCATTTGGATATTCTCCACTCGTCCGCCAATTTCCAAGTCCTCTAGGTTCTTTAACAATCCTTTAGTTACTGTGCCAAAAGCACCAATCACAATTGATACAATCGTCATTGTCCACAGCTTTTTCAATTCTCTAGCAAGGTCGAGGTACTTATCCTTCTTTTGACATTCTTTCAGTTTTCTTCTGTGGTCAGCCGGGACAGCAAAGTCGAAAATTTCTCAAATTCTCTCTTTTTTATTGATTATTATTAGGTCTGGTCTTTAGGCCGAGATTAGGTAATCCCATAGGAGTATATGTGTGTCATTTTCCAGGACAGGTGCAGGGTTGTGCATATACCATTTCTTGGTGTAATCAAATTTAAATTTCCTGCACACTTCCCAGTGGATCCCCTTGCCTACCGAGTCGTGTCTAGTCTTGTACTCTTTCTGTGCTAATTTGCTGCAATCGCTTATTATGTGATTGATCGTTTCATCTCTGTCACCGCATAGACTACATTTGCTATTTTGTTGAGTCTTGTCTCTTCTCGCTTTGATATGACTGGTTTTTATAGAGTTTTTTTGTGCTGCTATTAGGAGAGATTCTGTTTCTCTCTTAAGGTTTCCTTTTCTTAGCCAGGTCCAGGTTTTCTGGTGTGAGATGGTGTTTATTAGTCGTTTAAAACGGCCATAGAGTTGTTTTTGTTTCCTAGTTCTTCTTCTTCTTCTTCTTCTTCTTCTTCTTCTTCTTCTTCTTCTTATTATTATTATTATTATTATTATTATTATTATTAATATTATTATTATTATTATTTGTAATGTATTTTTCACATCACCGTCTTCTTCTTCTTCTTCTTCTTCATTTTATTATCCTTATTATTACTATTATTAATATTAATATTTGTTATATATTTTTCACGTCACCGTTTTCTTCTTCTTCTTCATTTTATTATTATTATTATTATTATTATTATTATTATTTGTTATGTATTTTTCACATCACCGTTTTCTTCTTTTTGTAAAAATATTCACACTATTCCTATAGACTCAAGAATTTGATCGCCTATTTTTCGCATCGACTAACCTACCGGAAATGCTAACATGACTGATTACCATTCTCTCAGTTCTTTGCATCGCGAGAAAGTCAAATCTGAAGAGCCAAAGACAGATCTTACTTATTTTTCATGGTTTCATTTCTTGGAAATTTTCTAAACATCGTCAGCAAATAAACCATAGTCATATGACGGATAAACATCACTTGGAAAAAACAAAACTAATTTATAAAAATACTAATTCCATTGGAGCAGACATTTCCCGTAAACATTTTAGATTGTAAAAACGTTACTGGCTGAAAACCTGGACTCATCACCAGGTTCTAGAGTTCAATCTCTTCTGAGGGCAATCAACTTGTCATCCTGCAATAATAATGCTGTTAGTGAGCTCTTGATTCTTGTTTAGACGTCATAAAAATTTTTCGATTATGTTTATTCAGGTAAAAAAAAATTAAAAGAAATTAATCAATTACTACAGAAACCGCCTATTTGGTTAAAAAAAATGACAACAGTGAATTATTTGACAAAACCAAAGTATATTATATGTTTTGATTTTATTCCTGGAGATGGGAGGAAATAATTGATACCTCCAACATATTAGGCTTTTCTCACATGTCGGAATAATGTCATTAATCGAGAAGGTAAGCCCACAATAAAAGTAATTCTGCAATTCAACAAGTAAGTATTTGCCATCATCATCATCATCATCGTCATAATCATCGTCGTCATAATCATCTACATCAAGACATACTGATAGCACTGTTTCCCTCTCTCTGTCTCTGTCTTTCTCTCTCGATATTCAACCCAATTGGCATTCCTCTTGAGAGTATCTAGTGTCCGCACATAGTGTATGAATGTAAGTTTTTGTTGATTCTATTTATAATGATGAGAGTCGTTACTCTAAGTAGTATTGGTTCAGTTTATTTCAAATCAGAATCACGAAGTTCCACCTTCCATAATTTCATATTCCCCAAATCCCTACGGTTGGAGCCTCACCATTATATTGTTTAGTGTCATATCTAGGACACTCATTGAGGGAGTCTTTTTTTGTTGTTGTAATCTTATATGATTTTTTAGACTGGTTCATTGGAATAGTTGTTAGAGAATTCACCAGTGTTTCGGAAAACTGGAGTTCAATCTCAGATTGAGGTATACCAAAGACTCAAAAATGGTAATTGATACCTTTTGCTTACCACTCAGCATTATACGGTACGGATAAAGGGTAAGTGAAGCAATCTAGGTAAAGGAGTATTGCCTTACCCTACACCTCGGCACAGTAATTATTGAAAAGGTAGCTTTCGGGTCACCCTCGACTACGGACGATCAACTTATTTATGATTTCTTTAGTTCACTTTTATTAATATAAAAAAAAAACATGTCGAAATTTTCTTTCTAGATGTTTTTCACAATCATTAATTTTTTTTCTCGAGTGTACAACGAGAATGTTTTTTCTTTTAAAATCCAGTGATGTCTTTGTTTTTGGATATTGGAGATGTTTTACTTCGAATCTGACGTTGTCAGCCCATCATATAATCCAGATCAACATCATTGAATGAATGGTTCCTTACTGAGATTTGTACTGCCTCTTCGCACGGGAATTTCTGCGACATTCCATTAATTCAAATTTGGCATCATTGATTAACTGTTTCGTTGCTGGTTTCTTTTAAAAGAGGAGGCTGTATTCTGATTTGGCATTCTTTCAATGGGACATAAAGACCAATAAAATATGGCAGTATAGGAAGTTACTGCATGGGCGCTATAGGTAGTGATTTTATCACCGAAATCCTGCCAGTCAGCAGATTTATTTAATTTCCAGAGGGTTGGGAATCGGGTTCAATATACATCCATATTAGCATTTTTCTGTTGTTGTTTCATAAGAGATTTTTAACACGGATACGAATAATTTTATTCCAATATATTAAACTCTGAGATTGGATCCTAACAGGTATTACTATTTTGGTTGAAGTGGACCTGGGAGTAACGGCATGAAATGGCGCATCACACTCTACAGATCAGTAGCTTTAGCACCAGTTGCAGTTTTGGGTTATGGCGATCAGAGAAAGTTAAGGAATATCTGCAAACATTAAGAAAATACAAATATGGTGTTGTATCCCTTCGTAGTAATGACAAAAACCTGTTGATTTCCAGCCGTTGAACAATAGTCATTTGTTTAAGAATTATATGGGGAAAAATATACTGTACTTGACATCATTCACTTTAGTTTGACTTGTAACACAAGAGAATCAAGCCTCTTGTGTGTCTTATCGATTTGACATCATTGCACTTGAAGAAATGCTCAAGAGAAAGACAGTAAGAAAACTTTCTGATTAGTCTGGGTGCAGAAAAGTGCAATATACATTGACTTGGGTGATATGAGATTAGTTTAAATCGAAACAAAAAGGAGCGAGTCAAAATTATTCACAAACATTTATCACAGAACTCACTGTAAATGTGTAACATGCTCATATGAATGCAGAAACATAGTCAACACAATAAAGACGAAGAGACACAGTTCTTTCGAAAAATATACCTCTCACACTTTATTCGAAATGGTACGAAAGGGTTACGAAAGGGTTATTGTGTGAGAGGGGAGTTGGAGACTGAAAAAAGACTGCAACATATTAACCCCCAGCTCTTCGGGCCATAGCAGCACTTCTTTCTCTTTCTCCTGGGCTGCTCAACCGGGGGCCCTGAGGGCCCAGCTGGTTCTCACGCTGGCAACTTATCTACGAAACTCTGACTCCAACTAAATGAACTTCCTGTCGCACAGGGTTATATCATTGTTTGACGTCTACCTGCTTCCTGTAAGCGTCACATTTGCACCGAATTCAACCCATCCACGGTCAAGGCTATACTCTGATATCTTCGACCGGATGCCCCTGTCCCTTGATTGACGGCTGGGTCAATATGTTACAAATGCACATCTTAAAAAAAAAAACTCTTACTCTTTTTGTAATATCATCATTACAGGATCTCCCATACATATGTACACTGGTAACAATTTAAAAAAAAGGTCTTCCAAACCAAATATACAAGGATATTATTTCTAGTGGAACATTCATCATCTTGACGTGCCATCAGCACGGATATCCCTGACCCTCTCTCGACACCCCTCCCTATCGTTCATCGCTTCCGGCAGGTCCTATGTGGTACACCCCGTATCCTCACAGAGCTGCTGTAAGTAGGTTCGAGCTGGTCGTCCTGCTTTTGCTCGGCCATATGTAGGGGTCCATAGGAATATATGATTAATGAGCTCGTGTCTACTTCCCCACCAGTGTCCTGCATGTCTGGTTCGTTTAATTTGGATAGTTTTCGTGATGGGTGATAGGTGGCCTTAAAGCTACTGCTTTGTTGGGTGTTGCCTCCAGGACCTGTTCAATATTGATCACAGGAGGATAATTCGATGAATAAGGTGAATTTTGCCGGAGGAGTTTTTTTACTGTTGTGCCTTTTTCAAGGATGAGTACTGGCTTCTTCCCTGGGAATCTCCTTCTGAACTCCCTTAAAACCTCAGCATAGTATTCCTTGTTGACTCTCTGTCCAGTAGAAATCCAGTACGTGTAGATCATGCCAGTGCTGTCAAAAAAGGGATCATCAAAAGTTTGTGGGTGGATTTGCTCTGTTTGGCCATCTTGGGTCTGGGAGAGCCAGCATGCTTCCCCTGGGACTCTGTCTCTTGGTCTCTAGGTCATAGCAGTAGATCCAGCTTTCTTCGCATGGCATTTTTTCCAAGTTTAAAACAGAATTTTATTCTATATCATTTTTCTAAAGTCCAGATTGCAATTTTGAAATTCAACAGTTGTGACAATCAGGCTTTAGTAGGGTGTAGTTGGTCATTTGAACCTGAAATCATAAAAATTGGTTAGTCATCTCATAAGATGTATAGCAAAAACATACGTAATTTTATAAAGTCTACGTCAATTTTAAATACCCATACCTAAAAAGTCTGGAAACTTATTGTTGGCACCTCGTAATTTGCTACTTAACATATTTTGCTGCATAACATATTTTTTCAATTTGCCTAATTTGCTACTCAGCATATTTTGCTAAATTATATACTATGCTACTTTGGATATTTTCCTATTTAACATATTTTCATACATTGCATATTTTGCTGCCTTATACACTTTACTACTTTGCATATTTGCTATATTTCATATTTTGCTACATTGTATATTTTACTTAAAAATCCGGTTATTACAAAACAAATAATTGAAAAAAAGTATCAATTTCAATCAAAAACTTTTTTTTATTTATGTTCAATCGTCATCTTGTCCCGTCGGCTGAGGCTGTAAACCACACCGACTGCTTTTCTGCAGAGGGGTAAGACCCTCCACATCAAGTATCCTAGATATGACACTAAACAATCTGATGGTGAGGCTCCAGTATTGCAGAAGCTTTGGGGAATGCAGAGCACCCCTTTATTGCCATCGCCCCCAGGTCTACTCTGACCCGGAGTGTTAGCACCTGATAGGGTCCTATATATGGTACAAATAGAACTAAACTGTATACTTATGCTAAACTAAATTATTTGAAATGGAACTGTTTTTGTATAGTAAACTGAATTGTTTAAAATAGAAGTGTTTAACTGAAATGAATAGCTTGAAATATAACTGTATATATGTTTAACATGCATTTGATATTAAATAACCAACAATGTTTGATATGCCGTAAAAACCAAATCAAACTAAACCAATCAATCGTAATCTTATTTAATTCTTTGTTCGGAGTTTTTTTTTTTTTTTTTAGCTTTTAGATGACGATAAGTTCACAGAAAAATAAAATGTCTGACAACATCTTTCAGCTTCTATCTGAGCCGGCCATGAAACAGGGAGAAATAAAGTGTTATTTTTTTACTCGATGAAGAAGAATCGAATCGTTTCATGAATCACAGCCCACTCCTAAATGGTTGAGAAGACGTTTTGCAAACTCCAAAATTTTAAAGCTCTGCACTTGTCCTCTGCTGGCTACGAACTGGCTGATTGATTGACCCTTCTCAAAACTCCCCAGCTCTTGCGTGACTGTTTCTCAAACCTACTGCGGGTATTTGTAAAATTGTCTATTAACGGGTTCACCAGGGTTAAAATGGTTACCACTACAATACAAACCCTTAAGGAACAGCTATTGACTAACAGGCTGAAAAGTTTTATTAGAACAAGGAAGCAAATTTGAGAATAGTAAATTGTAAACTCCTACAAATTATATCTAAAAACATGAAAATTGTTTGTTTAATGGCATATCAAGCTTCTAGTGTTATTTAATGCCAAATCCCTCCTTTTAGAAGGACTGTAGTGGTACTATTTAACCCATAGCTGGGAGACTAAGGGGATTCATACTTTTCCAAGGAGTATTTGTCTGAAATTGAGTGTAATAGAGTGACTGGAGTTCGAACTGACTTATTCCGATTCCTTAGTCCTGCTTTTTAACCATTACGCCACGATACACATCTCTTCGGTTTTAGATTACGACTAAAAATAATCCATAGTAAAAGACTGAATAATTCTACTTGATGCATCGATTTGTCGGTATCAGTACTTCTCATCTGGGCCAGAGTGGACTGGAGATCAATAGTAAAGAAGGGGTACTCCACATTCCCATAACTTCAAGACTGGATTCACATTATCTGGTGCAATTTAATTTCATACCCAGAACTCTAAATGGTTTCAAGTATGGCTATCTAACATTAATAATTCTATTCGAAATTATTCATTCCTTTGAACCTTGATAAACAGCTTCAAGCGTTGCTAAATAATACTTATTATTCAATTTCATATCAATCATTTCATTGCACACAGTCAAATGGTTTAAAATACAGATAATAAGTAGTTCAATTTGACCCATATTATGGTAGCCTAAGAAGTACAATTACTCCAAGTCAGAGTGGATCTGGGAGTAATGGCAATGAAAGGCTACTCCTCTTATCTCAAAGTTTCAGAACTGAAGCTCCACTATCCGATAGTTTAGCGTCATACCCAGGGTACTTGTGGGTTGGTTCTTACCCCGCTGGAGAGATGCAGTCGGCTCTTTCTATTGCCCCAGTCTACAGGTCGGAATCATATTTCGTTTATTGTATAGAAGGCATATAGATTGATTGATGGTGAGAAACATTATTGTCGAATACTCGGTAAGGGTTTTGAGTGACTAATTTTATATAGAGACTCTACTCTTTGATTCATCAGCGCTCACTTCTGCCCCCCATGTAAGTTCGTTGTTTGATCGTCATCTCTCGCCATCTTTGTTCTTCTTCGTTGTTCTCAGTTCTTCAATGCTGGGATGATGAATTTCAACGCAATCCCATTTTCAATAGAACTTATTTCTTAACGTCTTTTTCTTTCATCACCCGTCCAACGAAACAAGGAACTAGAGACGAGAACAGACGTAGAATATTTCAACAGTTCATGTCGAGCGTTTCTCAATAACTGACTCACTTATTACACTAATTATATTTACCCAACCCCTCCGCTCGGGCAGGATATGACACAAGTTCGTTACAAGTTATTACAATCCAAATCTTTGTCTAAATTTATGAGCGAAAGCTTGGTAATTTTTATTATTTAGTATATTCAGATTATTATCTTCCTCTTTAAAGTGTTATATTCAGAACCTTTCAGCCATACGTCCATCTGTCTTCTTCAGATATTTCATGTAAAACTCAGGAGCCTATTGGGAAGTTAAATCCAAAACTTTTATTTAATCTACTAGGGTAGCTTGTTCTTATTCCGTTGACCATAACCGGGTGTAAGTGTACGCATTCCTTGTTACTTTTGCCTATAGTAAGGTGTACCAATACCCCTCAGCGCCAACCCCCAAATCTCAGCTTCCTTAAACCTCTAATGGCTATTAGATCATATCGTCTAGTGGTTTCTCTTATTTCCGACCAGGGGCATTACACATTTCTTTACATACACCCGAAAGGGTGGAAGAAAAGAACAAACGAACAAACACGGGGTTAGGTCAGCTCCAAGAGCAAAAAGGGGGAAGTCTATGTGACACTTTTGTACAGCTCTCCAAGCATTTGCAGGCTATCACGGGCAAATATTTGCGCGAAACTTTCACAAAGCCACTAGGAATGCAGACTCATCTTTTGAGTGTCTTCTCTGACCTGTTTCCATCTTCTCACTACCTCCTTCTGCCAACTGTGTCCTTCTCTGGACAGCTATCTCCAGCCGACTGTTCTCTTCTGCCCTCCTTTGTCAACTGGCGCTCTCTGTCTTCTCTGGGACCTTCCTTCCCCCTTCCACTCCGGTCTCACGCTCAGGCCCTTTGTGTGGGTTTCTCGTCAAAACAGAAACGAATGCTACTCATTGTGTCACACAGGAGTAAACTTGTATTCTCCAGTTTATTTCACTTCCAAACTTTTCAACCAAACTTCTATACCTCATGTGTCTTGCTAGATAATTTTTAGGACTTATAAACCTAATGTCTTTATGGAGGTGTTCGTGGTGTAATAGTTATCGTTGTAGGAAATGGAATATGCGACACGAGTTCAAATCCTGGACGAGACTAATTGTATTTCTCATAGCACTAATACCCTTGGGAAAGGTATGAATCCAATTATTCTCCCTCCAGCTATGGGTAAATAGTAGGTTAGACTAAGTTCTTTAGCCTTGGCGAAGCAACTCATCTAAGATAAGGAAAACTCTGAATTCAAACCTGTTAAACTCCGCTTAAAAATTGACCTTGTGTCATATCCTGCTCGAGCGGAGGGGTTGGGTAAATATAGGTAAATATATATAAACCTAATGTCTTTATCAAACCATTAGATACTACTTATTACTATTATTCACGATTTTTATCATAACTCATATTGCATTTTTGGCTTTTAATCAGACGGAGAAATATTCTGGAGATTCTTGGTTGACCTGATAGAAACGATCAAATGAGATCCTTGGTCTCAAACTGACCTCGGGTTCAATAGCTGTCAATCATTATGCTGTATTTTTCCTTGCATTTAACCGTTCAGGAATTAATTTGAAAGTTACGCAATATTTCAATTAATTATCTCCCTAATCTATGACGTAATATTATTTAAAATGGTTGTCGTGGTTTTATAGGAAACTCAGTCATTTCGTTTCTTTCAAAAATAGGAATCACTGGCCGCAGTTTGAAAGTTGCCTCGAATCATCTTCAGACCACGGCGCGATAAGCATCAAGTTGGATTTGGTCGAAAGCGAGAAAGTTTTCAGCATGAAGGTTATACACGCGGAACCACCTTTCCCGTGTGATTACGTAATAAACGGTTACTGTAAACGCGTAATAACATCAACCGCCGAAAGTAAACGCGTTTTTGTTAAATCACAAACTGCACTCAGAAAATGAAAATTAACGTCCAATGTAGTCTCTGCATTTAATTGATCTAGCGCATATATATATATATATTTCAAATCGTGCAAATGCATTTTTAAAGTATATATAAAATTCTAATAAGACCTCATATGGAATACTGTACTCAGGCCTGAGCTCTAATGTCTGCACATAGATATTTGAGTGTCACATTGAAGGGGATGCAAAGAAGAGTGACAAAACCGTGAAAAAATGTAAAAGATTACAGTTACGGTGATAGAGTAGACAAATTAGGATTATCTGCAAGAAAGAAGAAGAATATGGGATCTACTTGAAACTTTCAAAATAAAGGAATTAACAAAAATGGCAGATATTTTTTTCAATATTTTTATTTGAACTGGAAACTATCAAGGCAGGTTCCAAAAACAAAATCTGCAAACTAATTGGATATTTTTGCTAATCCTCATCATCATCATCATGTCGTGCCGCCAGCACGGATCTCCTTGACCATCTCTCGCCACTTTTCCCTATCGTTCATCACCTCCGGCAGGTCTTCTGAGTTACATCCTGTGTCCTCACATAGCTGCTGTATGTAAGTTCGGGCTGGTTGTCCTGCTTTTGCTTGGCTATATGTGGGGGTCCATAGGAGTACGTCACTTACGAGCTCGTCCTTACTTCTCCAGCAGTGTCTGGCGTGTCTGGCTCGTCAGACCTGTATAGTTTTCGTGATGGGAGGCAAGTGGCCGTACAGTTGGCGTCTCGTGGGATGTTGTCGCCAGGACTTGTTCAATATTGCTCTCAACATTCTTGTGTAGTTGCCGTCAAGTTTCTTCTCCAGCCGTTTGGTTAGCGTCCATGTAGTGCATCCATATAGCAGTATCGATACAACCGCTGCCTGGAAGAAACTGCACTTCATTTCATCGGTCAGGTCTGATTTCCAAATTATTGAGAGCCTATCTATAGCCGTCCATGCTTTCGTCAGTCGTGTGTCGATGTCGTTTTCTGTTGATGAGACGCAACTTCCTAGGTAGGTGAATTTGTCCACTAGCCTCAGAGAGGCTCGGTCTAGAGTGGTAATGTTGCCCGTTTGGTTGTAACACATATATTCAGTTTTGTGCGCATGGACATGGAGGCCAATGCCTGCTGCAGCTCGTTCCAAACTATGCAGTAGTGTCTCTGCTTGATGAGGCGTATTCGCCAGTAACGCTAAGTCATCAGCGTAGTCGGCGTCTGTGATTGTTTTTGCGGGGTACCTTTTGCTTCTTTTCTTAGTCAGCTTGAAGCCATTTTCTCTGATTTTGTCGATCGAAGCTCTAAGCACGTAGTCTAGACAGGTGATAAAGAGGTATGGGGCTAGCGTGTCTCCTTGTAGTACTCCTGCAACAATGTCGAAGTATTCCGTGTCTCCATCTGGTGAACGTACTTTCACTTTTGTGTTTTTGTAGAGGATCATTATTGCTGCTACGGTTTCTTTAGGTAGGCCGTATGCTAGTAGGATTAGTTCCATTTTCCCTCTGTGGATGGAATCGAAGGCCTTGGTAAAGTCAACAAATAGTAATGTCGCCTGAAGGTTTTTTGCCCGGACGCCTTCAAGGATTCTACGGATGGTCAATATTTGTGAGGTTGTGGATCTATTTCTTCGGAAGCCATTTTGGTTTTTCCTAAGGATGTTGTCTATTTTGGGTTCTATGCGGTTTCGTAGTAGGGCATTGTAGATTTTGGCTGCTATGGATGTAAGTGTTATCCCTCGGTAGTTCTTGGCTAATCCGAGGTCGCCTTTTTTAGGGAAAGGAAGGATGCATCCCTTCATCCATCTTTCTATCCTATTTTGACTATAGACAGCGTTGCATTGCCGGAGCAGTATATCGTCGAATTGTCTAGTCTTACACACTTCTGTGGGGATCTTGTCTAGCCCTGCAGCTTTCCTATTTTTAATTTTTTTAAGAACCGAGCCGAGTTCTTCTTTGGTGAAGGGCCCTAGTTTAATGTCTAATTGCTTACTGGTAATTCTGGTGATCGGTTCATCCGTTATTTTCGGTGGGCTTCATAGTAGAGTTTTGAAATGCTGTTCCCACAGTTTTACTCTTTCTTGTTGGCTTGCAGCTTTCAATTTTGCTTTGGCTGTGCTCTTCCTTCTACTTACTTCGTTTATTGTTTGCCAGGTTATCCTGGATTGTCTATCTTCCACC
This sequence comes from Sepioteuthis lessoniana, assembly GCA_963585895.1. NCBI lineage: Eukaryota > Metazoa > Mollusca > Cephalopoda > Myopsida > Loliginidae > Sepioteuthis > Sepioteuthis lessoniana. The sequence goes on along the minus strand of OY757921.1, from coordinate 86,457,992 downwards.
GAGTCTCTAATCTTATCTATCTGATTTTGTATGTATTCTGCCTGTTCTTTTAAATATATTCCTGCTAATTGATATTGTGCCTTTTCTAGTTTTCGGGCATTTGTGTTTGTTGGGTTCTTCCGATAGCTTTTGGGGGCAGTTTTCATGAGTGCACGTTTTTCTCTAACCTCTGACGTTTCCCAAGGGACTCAATATTTAGTTCTAGGTTTTGTTGGGATACACTTTGATGCCGCCTCTAGGTGTGCTTCAACAAAATTTTCATATTCGTCATTTGGGGTAACTTTTTCTGTCTTCTCTTGTAGTGTTTCGAATCTGTTTCTTAATTCTAATGCATATTTGCCTCTAATGTCTCTGTTGTTAAGTAGGGCCCAGTCATAGTGCCTAGTTGTCACTGTTCGTGGGGCGTTTTTTCGTGGGCTTAGACGGATTTTGGCCGTGACTATTCGATGATCGGGGACACATCCTCGAAAGTGGAGTATGCCTCGCAATTCATCGCACTATTTTTCCATTTTCTGTTTATAAAGAGGTAGTCTATCTGTGCTTTACTCTTGTTCGCGTTTGTGTGGGTCCATAATTTTCCCTCCCTTTTTGGAAAGTTTCTATTGAGGCATGTTAATCTATTTTCTATCATGAAATCAATTAGATGTTGTCCATTCCTGTTTGACGTGTTGTGTAGGCTGTATTTGTTGTTTCTGTTTTTCCCGATTTGTGCATTCATATCTCCACCAATGACTAGCAGGTTGTGTTTCGGAATGCTACAAAGTAATATAATTTTTTGACAAAATAGCTTGTCAACAATAGAGTGAAAAATTTTAAGATTAAATTGCATGATTTTAAAACCAATGGTAAGAAAAAGAATTAAAATGAGCATTATAGGGAACTATCGGGTGAATTATATAACAGTATTTTATCTACTAATAGATAATGTATCAATAATATATATGTTATGTACGAAGATTCTTTTATTCCAAGGTTGGTGTGAAGAGATTGTAACAAGGTAGTTGCTTATAGAAGTCTAATAAACAAATAATTTTAAGGGTCTGTGAATTTGATTGATAATTCTGAATGAGTTGTGAAAAACAAAAGAGATGGTCTGAGTGAAGAGGGAGGAATAATCAATCATTTACTGATATTTTTTTTCTGATATTGATCTCTGATCTCTGGTGAATGTCATAAAAACCTATTTTTATACACTGCTTTCGTCAATTGTAGAATATATCATTTCTTCCTGTTTTTGCGTCTCTTTCATCTTTCTTCATTCAGTCCTTTTCTTTAGATTTTCTCTCAAATATTTTTCACTTTTCTTCTTTCCTTTTTTTATTTTTTCTTTGTCAGTCGCTCTTTTGTCTTAGCGCGTTCTTGTATTGTCGGCTGTAGAGTACGACGCCAGCATCTCTGCAAAGCGATAACACCACACCTAACCATCCTCCAACCCACCTGTGACCCAGAAGGCTGGGACTCCACATTACATTGACTGCATCTCTGCATCGGGGTAAGACCCCCTCCTACAATTTTCTAGAAAAGCACACGAAAACATCTGATGGTGAGGCTTCAGTAATGCTGGAGGTTCCGGGTACACTGACGACCCCTTTATTATTTATCGCTCGCAGGTCCATTCTAGCCCAGAGTGGTAGCACATGATAGGATCTTATCTATTGGTGAAATACAACTAAACTGTGTACTCAGGCTAAACTGAATTGCTTGAAATAGAACTGATTTTTACATTTAAACTATGTTCTTATCTTACGGAATTGCTTGTAATAGAACTATTTTTTTACATTTAAATTGCTAAACTGAATTATTTGAAATAAAATCATTTATATGTATAAAGTATTTGGCATTAAATAACCTATAATGGTTTATATGAGATAAAACCAATCAAAACCCACCAACGAGTGTCCTTGTAAAAAACCAAACAATCTGTTGGTTAGGCTCCAATTCTGGAGCTTTGGGGAACCTGCGGTAGCCCTTCATTACTATTACTCCCAGGTTCACTCTGACACAGGGTAGTAGAACCTGTTAGGATATAATCAATGGGTAAAATAGAACAGGTCAATTTTTAACTATGGATTTTTATTTATATCAAATAGAATTATTAGTGTTAAACAGCAATACTTGAAACTATTTAACTATGTGCAAACAAATGAGCTTTGGATTTTTTATGAATACATTTTCATACAAACAATTAGTTTACAAATCACATGATATATATATATATATATATATATATATATATATATATATATATATATATATATATATATATATCATCACCATCATCATGTCGCACTATCAGCCTGGATATTCCTGACCCTCTTGCGCCCCTAACTTCCTATCGTCTATTGCTTTCGGCAGATCCTCAGGGCTACATCCAGTATCGGCACAGAGATGCTGTATGTACGTTCGAATTGGACGTCCTGCCTTTACTCGTCCATGTGAAGGGGTCCACGGGAGTACATCACTCACGAGCTCGTCCCTACTCCTCTAGCAGTGTCCCGTGTTTCTGGTTTGTATGGTCAATAGTATTCATAATATAAAACAATTTTCTTAATAATTGAAATTTTGATTGAAATAAAATCATGGAGAATGTGATGTAAATAACGAAGGGAATAGTGACATCAGTGGTTATTTAGTTACAGACAAGACAGATAGATTAAAAATAAGTCAGTAAAAGTTTATACTATATGGAAATATAATGAATGTTATAAGACAAAGATATTAATGTTAAAGTTCTAAAATACAGATTTTAAAAAGGGAATTCACCAAAGCAACAGAATAACTTCCAAGAAGCAGCAACAATGTGCTTCAATATATATATATATATATATATATATATATATATATATATATATATATGACTTAAAAGGAACCATCCACAGCGAATACTGGTAGACAAATTCACCTACCTAGGAAGCAGCGTCTCATCAACCGAAAAAGACATCGACACACGGCTAACAAAGGCATGGACAGCTATCGATAGGCTTTCGATCATATGGAAATCAGACCTGACCGATAAAATGAAACGCAGTTTCTTCCATGCAGCGGTCGTGTTGATACTGCTATATGGATGCACTACTTGGACGCTAACTAAACAGCCGGAGAAGAAGCTAGACGCCAATTACACCAGAATGCTGCGAGCAATATTGAACAAGTTCTGGCGGCAACACCCCATATGGTACCAACTATACGGCCACTTGCCTCCCATCACAAAAACTATACAAGCTAGACGAACCAGACATGCAGGACACTGCTGGCGAAGAAAGGACGAGCTCATAAGTGATGTACTCCTATGAACCCTTGCATATGGCCGGGCAAAAACAGGACGACTAGCTCGAACATATATACACCAGCTATGTGAGGATACGAGATGTAGCTCTGAAGACCTGCCGGATGCGATGAACGAGAGGGAGAAGTGGCGAGTGAGGGTCAGGGATATCCGTGCTAGCGGCACGATGATGATGATATATTAAAAAAGAGCGTTCAATGCTCGGCTATTAATATATATGAATACATGAACATTTATATATATATATATATATATATATAACAACTCACATGCAGAGTAAATATATTAATAATATCAGTTAAAAATGAATAGATAACTTCAATTATAAATTTATTTCGATGATTTTATCTTTTCTTTAAAAAAGCTGTTTCATTAGATGGGTGCACGGAAATTATTGTAATAGAAGATATATATTTGAGAATGCAAAATCAGCCCTTAAGATGAAAGATATAATTGGCTCTGTGGCAAATGGAAGAGCAGGTCTAGACCTTCATCCACAGCGTTGGTGGTCCAAAGAATCCACAATAAACACAAGAAAAATGTTTTCGGAAGAAATTCATCATCTTGAGAAAGTCAAAAGAAACAGTGCACATGAATCAAGTGGAAGAGTGCAAAAGACAGAGCTCTCACATGGAACCGCAAAAATTGAGTTTCCTTACAAAGGCAATCAAGGACGTTTACCAACTCCAATCAACCTTCATGATTGGGGTTTAAATACATTCGACTGATGTAGAGTATGTGTGAAAAATGTCAGCCTCAAACATATTCTCACTGTGTTGCGTTCTGGTTAATGAACGCAGGTTGTAGTAATAAAAAGACAAACCACGAGATACGAGGAAAAAAGAGTTATTTACAGGAACAAGTATTTACAGAGAGAGACTGTTAGTAGTAAGAACATAGTATTAGTGATAGTGTAAGGATATACTTCAACAAAAGGAAACTGCTCTTCAGACTCGTAGACGTAGACTGGTCTCAGACTGATCTGGACTGATCCTCTTGGTATTCGAACTACTGCCATATATGGTAGATGGCCTAGCTCATCATGCTAAAAAGGTAGGAGAAACCCAACGCACTGGATACAAGTATGCTCTAAGAACGTGGAGACATTACGAAGTCCTTGAGATTTTTACCGAAGCTGCGAAGATATGTTGTGAGACTGCCAATAAAGCTCAAAATAATATCACCAAAAGAACTATTAATTTCATTAAACTTCGAAATATTTCTAAACTTTCGCGTAAAAATAAGCACAGCTCATTATTGTTCAATGACTGAACGGACTGGCATGACTGATTTAGAACATCATTTCTAATTTCCATGTTTTTTCTTTTTCAATTGTATATACATCATCTCACCTCATCAGGTTTTTAAGTAGATCTTCTGTCCATGGAGTGAATGAGGTATTATGATGGTTGTTTTGTGCTTTTGGTGACGAAAGAATGGATTTATTGTCAGGAGCGAATGAAGATGATTGGAACATGCTAGGGCTCCCAAGAAAAAACATTGAATAACTCTGTTCTCTTCCTTTTTCCCCCTCCCCTCAAAACATTTCAGGCCTCGTGCCCACTTTTTAAAATGTATTCATTTTTTAAAGAAATAAAATCATTTCTTATTTCAAACAGAAATGGCGTTAATGACCTATCGTCCAGATATTGTCATTTTGTCCCTTAAATTAAAAAAAAAAGGTTTCGTTATTGAGTTAACGGTCCCATTTGAAAAAAAAAAAATCTAGTACGCACATCAGCATAATCACTTGCCAGACCGTCTTTTTTGAGGATCTTGAACACACATTACTGTATCCATATTGTCCTATTACCCGGCCGCTCCTTTCCCTTCATGTTTTTCTTTCATATCAATTAGGATAGGCCCTCTTCCTCATAGGAACATCCCGGCTTGTTTTTCGGTTTATCTTTGAGACCGGAAAAAAGTCGGCTCTCCATATCATAGAGGTGGGATGGGAGGGAAAACAAACGGGGTTTATTTTTTGTTCTCTTGGGGCTTTTTTCTCCAATCCCCCATCATGCTGTTTTTTCAATTGTATATATATCATCTCACCAAATCGGTTTTTTAAGTAGATCTCCTGTCCATGGAGTAAATGAGGCATTATGGTGGCTGTTTGTGCGTTTGGCGACGAAATAATGGATTTATTATCAAGAGCGAATGAAGATGATTGGAACTAGCTAGGGCTCCCTAGAAAAACCATTGAATAACACTGTTCTCTTCCTTTTCCCTCTTCCCGTCAAAACATTTCAGGCCCACTTTTTAAAATGTATTCATTTTTTAAAGAAATAAAAGCACATCAGCGTAAGTTGGAAAAATATTAGGATATACAAGAACAATGTGTCAGAAATAGGTAGATAACCAATGTGTTTCCAATCGACATGAGATGACGAGGTCTCATTAACAACTCAACCTCGGTATTCTTGACTAATCCTGAACTTTCTTCATCAGACAAGAGGAGATATATAAAACAGATCCAAGTTAAGACTCTAACTGCATCAGCAGGGATATGGCAATCCCGTCGAGTGACGTCAATCAAAAAAAAAACCTGGTGTTATCGTAAGTTACTGCTGGGGTGCTCTGGTTTAGTGGTAATAATGCTTCGGCCCCGAAACTATGCATGAATTCAGGTTCATCATCTGATGAAGGCTTTGTTGGAAGCAATGCTGCTGTATGAACATCAGTCATTGTATGATACTTATATATATATAAGGATTTAACACTAAATTATCTACAAGGGTTTATATACCATAAAAGGCAATTAAACAACCTTTACGTTTTCTTTCTTCATTTCTACTTCATTCACTTTCATTTATTTTTTCCTTCTTTCCTTTAATTGCTTCTTCGATAGTTTTTCTTTTTATTCTGTCGTTTATAAATAATATATAGTTTTGCTTTCTTTGTTTAATGGTATATCAACCTTCATAGGTTATATAATGCCAAACCCATCTTTCTAGAGTAGGGGTACTATTTAACCCATAGCTAGGAGGATAAGAGGTTTTCTATCTTTACCAAGGGTATTTGTCTGAAAGTGACTGGAGATCGAACTCGCTTACGACGATTCCGCAGTCTAGCACTTTAACCATTACACTACGCTGACACGGCAATAATATGTAGGTTCTTTACCTTTTACGTCTTTCTTTATTACGTATTTTCTTTTTTCATGGCCTTTTAACGTTTTCTTTGGTGGTTTTTCCTTTAATCCTCATTATTTTCTGTTCGTACTTTCTTTCCTATTTCGGATTTCATTCTTTTTTCATTTGTTTTTACATTCTTTTTCGATTTTATATTTTACTTCTTTTTTCATTTTTATTTTTAATCGGATAAAATCTTTTCGTTTAAATATTGCATTTATTACTTATTTTATGGGTTTTATCACTTATTTTACTTACTTTTTTTTTTTTGTCTTCTCTTTTCAGAATTGAAGATTCTTCATTCCTTATTATTAATTCATTTGTCATTTTCATTCCATCCTACTTTTTCAGTTAATTTTTCATTCTACTTGTTTTTTCATTCACTTTCTACCGTAGTTTTTAATTTTTTCTAATTTATATTATGGATTTTTTTCTTTTCCCCTTCCTTTCTTCCTATTGTCTTTCTCATTCAATTTTTTATTTCACTTCCTAAATGTCAAAATCATAATTTGCTGGATATTTCTCATAAAATTTCATTAAGGATTCTGTAATTAATTTTTTTAATTATTCGATTAATTATTCAGATAATATCTTTGTTTCGTTTGTAATATTTTGGTCGATGTGATCACCATTCTTGCAAAGATAATTTTATGAGCTCACATGATGGAATCACGTATTTTCTTAGATTATTTCTACCAGTACACACATCCCTCGTAAAATAATTTAAAATATAAAATATGTTTAGTATATATATATATATATATATATATATATATATATATATATATATATGTGTGTGTGTGTGTGTGTGTGTGTGTGTGTGTGTGTGTGTGTGTGTGTAAATGATCAGAAATTATCAGTAAAATCTTTACTGTGCTCAGTGTGCAGCAATATCACAATATTTTCAAGTAGAATATTTTTAAATATAAAAGCATAATTAAAAAAACCCCAAAAACTCACGACCCAGCATAATAAAAAAACAAAACAAAAAAAAAAAGCAAACTCACGACCCAGAGTTTCAAGTGGCCAACCTTCAGATTACTTGCAATAAGGTGTCTGAAGTAAGTTGAATTAATTAATTAATTTATTCAATTGAATTCAACGGACTTCAAGATCGTGAAACTCAGGGTCATGTGTCTTTATACTCTTTTTGTTGTTTATCCCATGCCTTTTAACTAACTTTATTTAATTCTGTAGTATATATATATATATATATATATATATATATATATATTGTCATCCACAATCAAATTGTATCGTTGTATCAGTTCAATAGGGTGGCTAGAACTGCGAGAATCTTCAAGCCCTGATCGAAATCCAGCTGACTTTACGTCAATCGTTTATCTTACCCAAAGGCCTTTGAAATTTCAGCATAAGCGAAGGAAGTTCTTGAATAAATATATCTGGCCTATCATAGGATAGATAACGAGAAACTTAAGACCGTGAATTTTTTTCTTGTTTTTTATTATTATTATTTACCTATCATGCGTCATAAGGGTTCTTTTCAGAATTTTCTCCATAAATAGAAGCTTTGCATTTTCTGGAATTGGTTTAGAGTAAAAATTATTTTAATCTGCCAAAATATTTGATTCGAGGCAATTAAAAATGCCTCACACCGGAGTTTCTTAGGCATTAATTGATGTCTGTTCGATGATTGAGGTGTGTATCATAGCCCGATATGGCTATGTGTGAAACGTACATCGAATGTCCATAAAGATAGAACATAGGAATCTCGAAATTCGAAAAACAAGTAACGACTTCTCAGTTCAGGTACGAAACTTTTTATTACCTTTGAGTTTAAAGTTTTTTCGACATAAAGAGAGAGAGAGAGAGAGGCCACCAACACGTGTGGCACCCGCTACAAAGGTCTCCGCGAGCAAGCGTAAACCAACCGTCTTCCCCCGAGGCAGGTCTCATCTCAACTCACTGACACTCTTCAAAATCTCCACAAATCCTCCGCGAGCTTCCGGTGCGTGACGTCATTAGCACTGTGTAACCCCGTTTCCCATCTCCGAGTGACACGTCCACTCCACGCGCACGTGCGTGAACGCCTGTGTTAATGTTGCACCTAATTAACCCATATACTGAGCCGAAAGGTTCTCAGTCTAACTAAACCCAAAGTCATAAACCGAAATCCCTCGGCCATTATATTACAGATGTTTAAACATCGATCGATAGATAGATAGGAACAGAATGAGATAGATCGATCGATCGATCGATAGATAGATAGACAGCAACAAAATTAGATAGATAGATAGATAGATAGATAGAAACAGATAGATATACTGATATTATAATTTGTCTGATTTAGAATTGATTTATTGGAAGGTATAGTACAATGCTATTTTTTGGCACTTTTTAATTATGTGTTAGAAAAATTGGAATATCAAATTCCTTCTTTTGAAAGTAGAGATAAAACCTTTATCTCAATATTTAATAGATTACTATGTAATTTATTATTTTATACTTTTTGGTTTTGTTCACGGATTTTCAAAATTCTATTATCCCTGACATAGTAGTCAATGTCAAGCGCCTTCGTCAAGTAACTCTCTGTTCAATAAGCCGGAAAGACTGGTCACGACGAGAGAGAGAATTCAATTTCCTCAATTAATATGTCTTTCTATGACCTTTGATTTTAATATGAATCCTTCAGTCTGACATAGACGGACTCTATTCAATTAAATACCGAAGAGATTCTTGAATTCTGCTTTTTGACAGAATTGCAATCCATTTTCGTATTCTGGATACGACAAGGAGTCGTTTCTTTAGTATCCATTCCATCAGATATGTCTGCTTGGTAAGAGAATCCGTCATTGGGCCGGGTGCCAACAGACACATTATGGCTAATCTAATCTTTCTAATTCTCATAATGTCCCAATTAGTACAGTGGAATTTGACTGAATATCATTAGAGATCTTTCGATTTTTTTATAGACTCACAGAATATTTATCATTCATTTCGGTTTCATATAGACTGCCGCCGAACCATTTCAGATTAATCGTATCATTATACAGAATTTAGTTTGATTAATTGATTTTAACGGCGTTTAAACCCGTATAGGGTTTATTAAAGCAACGCTCTTTGAAACAAATCATTAAAGATAATCAATTCTTTTTCATTTGTTGATTTTAATGGCAGATTAGAGAATCGTGCACATTTTTAACTTTTATATTAACATTTTTGTGTTGTTTGTTCTTTAGAGGATTTTTTTTGTATACGTAAATATCGGATAAGAATATTTCCTAAACCAATCTATATTGATTTCGAGACAGGATTCTTGAAGGAACTAACAGTCCTGGTTTGAGTGGATCCTGGAGTAATGGTAAAGAAGAGGTACTCCAGAAACGGACCCACATCATTAGATTCTGATTACTTTCACATCCAGGACGTCCCCTTTTTTGGAAGGTCCTAAACTTCTGCAGACAATACATCAGGGTATTCTAGGCCTCGTCAACAGGAATAAGAGGGTTTGGTTTGGTTTGTTGGGTTTTATGGCATATCAACCTTTGTAGGTTATTTAACGCCACATCCATTTTTATGTAAATAATATATTCTATTTAAAACAATTCAGTTTAGCATAAGTACACGGTTTAATTCTCAAAAACATTTCTATTTCAAACTATTCAAGCAGGTATATGTAACAATTCATTTTAGTGTAAATACAGTTTTGATGTCAAACAACAGTTCTATTTCAAATAATTCAGTTAAGCATAAGCACGCAGTTTACTCAAACAATTCAGTTCAGCATAAGTATGCTGTTAGTTCTATTTAACCCATAGATAGAGTGGACCTGGGAGCGATGGCAATGAAGGTGTACTCCGCATTCCCCAAAGCACGAGCATTCCTGGAACCTCACCATCAGAATGGTTAGTGTCATATCCAGGACACTCATGGGGGGTCTTACCCCTCTCAGAGGTACAGTCGGTGTATTCTACTGCCCCAACCGACTGGGCAAACAGGAATAAGAATTTAGTTTGTTTTGGTTGGACATCAACACCTTATGGGTTATTGAATACTCAAATTTGATTTCTTTGTAAATATTAAATTATAATCATGTTATATAGTCACAACCATACAACTATACGTATGCATATATATAAATATATGCGGAAACATAGTCAACAATAACGACGACTTCCATGAACGAACGAACACACTTCTTTATAAAAATATAAATCTCTCACACTTTATTTTCGAAAGGGTTGATGTTTCTTGTGTGTGAGAGGTGAGTTAGAGACGGGGACAGACTGCTACATACTGACCCAAAGTTCTTCTGTCCATAGCAGCACTTCTTCCTCATTCTGGCAGGGCTGCTCAACCGTGGGTCACTGAGGACCCAAAGCCCTCTCTGCTGCTGACTCTCACTCCGGCATCTTCTCCCCAATTGACTCCAACTGCAACTGGAACTGACTGACCCAAGCCGTCTGTGGCACCTGGTTATATAATTGTCTGACACCCACCTGCTTTCTGTCGGCGTACGCATCTGCCACCATCACCGAATTCAACCACGTCCACAGGACGAGGTGATATTCCGATATCTTCGACCAGATGAACCTTTTCCGCTGATCTTCCGCTTATTTACAGTATAGGTGCATCTCTTGATTGACGGCTCGGTCAACGTTCAATATGTTACAATCATAACCAATTCAATTATAATCATAACCAATAATCATAATTCAACATTGCATTTCTTTATTCGTCAATAGTAAGGATCATATTATTATATTAACTCTTGTGGGCTAAAAACTTAATATGGCAACAGGTCTGGGAGAAGGAAAAATTACATACAGGTCGTAACGAAGGAGTTAGATAAATACATACTATTTTGAATAACGCATTGGAGGCGTACTTTTTTAGTTTCAAATCTAGGAAATTTGGTTAGAGATAATACCTAATAGTATCCGTTTTGAATGCGTAATATCTCACCAGGTATGATAAAATCCTTATAATCTTAGTTTAGAAAAAAATGAAAATCATTATCGTTGAGATTTTGAAATGAGTTCTTATTTAGGGGATTTTTTCTCCATTTATGGATCTGCGGGGCTTAATGGCTAACGTGCTGGACTGCAGCTTCGAAGAAAGCGAGTTCGAACTTCAGTCACGCTATCCTGTTCACTTTCAGACTTACACCCCCTTGGGAAAGGTATAAACTTTCTTATTCTATCATTTATGAGTTAAATAGAATCACGGCTGTTTTTCTATGAGGATAGTTTTAGCATTAAATAACCTACAAAGTTTTACGTGCCATTAAACAAACAAAACTTTTCCTTTTTTTATGCATAAATGTTAAGCATATTTTTCAAGGAGGGACGATATTATCTATTGGAGGTTTTTTTACAATGATCACTAATCTGCCGGAAGCTGTGTTGCTGCAAGATGTATTTAACATTGTTGTCAAAGACAACTATGTCAGTGATGATAATGACATTCTTTTGATATCTAGTATTCCTATCTAATACAAATATTTTTCAAACAGATTCCTTTTAAGCCCCGATGGGAACTTTAAAGGTGCTTTCACTCAGGATCTAAGTGAAACTCAAAATGATGGTAGTAAGGGCTATCTACACTACTCAGAACTCCAGAAATTGAGCCGCACAATCAGAGATCCAGTTGCCATGGAAAAGCTTTTGTAATCTCTTTTTATGGTTTGGGACATTTAACATGGTTTATAATTATGTATAGATATTTTTATATAAAATATATGTAATTTTAGTCTAAATGGACTTTGTTTTTCCTTACCGAAATATTCTGTGTTAGATTATCATTCAAATAGCCTAATGTATTGTTGGTAAAAGCTGGTGGAAGTTTCAACGAATACAACATACTATAAGTTCCTATATCTATTTTGCCGCTATTTCGAATAGCATTAAGAAATATATATATTTGTGCCATATCCAGATTAGCCAATTCTAAATAATAAGGAGTTTTTATTTATAGAAAAAAATTCTGAAAAAAAATTGCTGTTTTGGGTTTTTTTTTTATTTATTAAATGACCTCCTATATATAATGGGTCCTCCCTCACTCAAAAGATTCCCCTTATTCATTGAATTATCTTCGTAAATATGATAGGTTCTTCTCAGTCTAAAAAATTATTTATTGAATGGCACTCGTATAAATAACATGTCCTCCCTCAATTAAAAGTTCCCCTCATTCATTGAATGATCTTCGAATATATAATAGGTCCTCCTCAGTTTAAAAAAAATCCCTGATTTATTGGCTGACCCTCGTTTTTAGAATAAGTCTTCCCGCAATCAAAAAAATTCCCTATTGAATGATCTTCGTATACATGATAGGTGCTTCTCATTCAAAAAATCTTATTTATTGAAAGGCAAACGAATAAAAGAGATCCTCCCTCAATTAAAAATCACCGTTATTCATTGAATGGTCTTCGTATGTATAATAGGTATCCTTCAGTCTAAAAAAGTCTTAAATATTGAATGGCAATCGTATAAATAATAAGTCCTCCCTCAATCAAAAATTCCTTTTATTCATTGAATGATCTTCGTATATATAATCGGTCATCCTCAGTCAAAAATAAGTCTTATTTATTGAATGTCATTCGTATATATTATATGTCCTCATTTCGACAAAAGTTTCCTTGACTTATAGAATGAACCTCATATATAAAAAGTCGTCCTCAGTAAAAAAAAAAAAAAAAAATCCTTTTTTTCTTGAATGATCCTCGTGTTAACCTCAGCTGAATTTTTCTGCTCTAGGCAACCCACTCCATTCTCTAAGTTGTGAACAATTTGAATAATCCTAAATTTTTTCACAATACCTTTGTTTATAGCTAAGAAAAAATATTGTCTCTACTTTTTTGGATGCTAACAGTAGAGACACTTTCTCTGGGGGCAACTCGATTTAAATCTGCGAAAGATTCAGACATCGTTGTCAGGCAGGCTCGGTATCGTCATCTAGCGAAGCATCGGTCGCTTTCAAATATATTTCTGTTCGGACTTATTACGGTTTAAACGTTCGAGCTGTTAAATCCTTGAAGAGTCGTTTTCTTCCACTGGATTAGATCTAAGACTGATTCTCACAGGAACGAGTTATCAGGGGTAAGGCTGATATTTCAGATTATTTCCTTTGCTAATCTTTATGTGGCAACGAATTTTCTAATTTTTCGACCGCGAAATGAGAAATTATCAAGGTTGGGAAGAACAGGTCCCTGGAACATAGTGGTTGACGTGCTGGACAACGACACCAGAGTAAGCAAGTTCGAACTCCAGTCGTGCTATTACGTTCTCTTTTGGACTAATACCCTTGAGAAAGGTATGAACCACCTTATCCTCCCAGCTATGGGTTTTAGATAGTATCATCGCTGTTCTTCTACAAAGATGTATTCGGCATTAAAGCCCAAGAAGATTGATATGCCATTAAATAAAGAAACCAATGATGATTATCTTTAAAAATAAACTATTTATTCTGACCAATCGATTTATTGATTTATTGATTTTAACGGCATGTCAACCAGTCTATTCAAATTTATGTCAGGAAGTTTGGGAATCGCGTTCATATTTATATTTTTGTGTAGTTGATTGTTTTGAGGGTTTGGTTTGGTTTGGTTTTACGGCATATCAACCATTGCAGGTTATTTAATGCCAAATCAATTTTATTAATATATACTATATATATGACATTTGTTAACAAAAGTCAAAGTTATATAGTTCAAAGTATTGCTATGTATCAATAACTATTTAATTCGATTGATTTGGTTTAGAGATTATTTCTTCTACTCCACAAATTTTAATATCTAAGTTTGGTTTACTTTGGTTTTATGGCATATCAACCATTGTAGGTTATTTAATGCCAAATACTGTAAACATATTTATTAGATTCATATGATTTGGTTTTATGGTATATCAACCATTGTAGGTTTTTTAATTCCAAATCAGGTTTATAATTATATATTATATATATAATTTGTAAAACACATTTTTAATCAATCAATGTTAAATAATCAAACAGTTCTATTTCTAACTATTAATTTAGCATAAATAAATAAAACGGTTCCAAGTAATTCTATGTATCACTAATAACTCAATTAAAATTTGTTTACATACAGCTAAATGATTAAACAGTTGTATTTCGAACAATTCAATTTAGTATAAGACAATTGCTTGTCGACTGTTTAAATATCAAACAATTCTATTTGATTCTTAGATAGGACTCTTTCAGGTGCTACCACTCCGGGTCAAAGGGGACCTGGGAGCGGTGGCAATAAAGGGGTACTCTGCATTCCTCAAAGCTCCAGCATAACAAGACACTCACCCTCAGATTGTTTAATTTCATACCAAGGATACTCGTTGGGAGAGTATAAGCCTTACAGCAAAGATGCAATGGGTGTATTTTACACCACTAGCCGACTGAGCTGTAATTCTTAAGATGCTTTTTTTTTGTCTGACAGACCTATCAGAAGCGAATAATTTTTAAACGGATTGTATTTGACTCATGGACAGAACCTAAACAGCTAACTACCTCCTCGAGTTCCAGTCAACCTAGAAATTATGTCATTGAATGTGTACTCCATACTCCCCAGCTTTCAAGAACCTGAGCCTCATAATCAGATCAAGTTGATTTTCATAGCCAGGCGGGTCCTCTTTACTTTTGCGGAAGCTAGGTGGGTCTTACTCTTCTTCCGAGGATACAATCAGAATATTCAAACCCCTACCGACAGGGTAAAACTTTATTCTGAAAATAAAAGTGTCTCTATTTGATTCTTGGAATTTATGATGCTTCATCACATCCAAATAAGTTTTAGCTCCGTGTGAATCAAGAACCAAATCGAATGAATTTAACCAAACTTAGATAGCCCACTCGCCTGGAGGGGTTATAAAATAGACCGACTGCATCTTTGCAGGGGTTGTAAGACCACTCCCTAACGAATGTCCTTGATATAACATTGAACAATCTCATTGTGAGGCCCAAGTGATGCTGGAGATTTTGAAAATGCAGAGCATCCCTTCATTGCCATTGCTCCCAGGTCCAGTCTGACCCGGAGTGGTAGCACCTGAAAGTGTCCTATCAATGGGTCCATTAGATCTGGGGAATGTGGACTACTCGTTCAGTACCATTACTTCCAGGTCTACCTGTTTGGGTCCCATCTCCGCGCGAAATAGATCTTTCTAAACGTTATTTGACCGAATGAAAAATCAAAACAAAAATGAAAACAACTATATAAAAAAAGGAAAATATGAACATGCAACAACTCAATTCACTAACCTATTTGCATAAAATAACCCTAGACCGGTTGGCATGCAATTAAATTTTATCAGTTAATCAATCCAGGCAGACCTCACAAGGAACAAACGTAAAGATAAACTGATCATTGGCGACACCTTCACTCCAAGAAATTGCCAAGAGAAATGAAAAGTAAAAGACGAAATATAAAAGAGATTGGCGATCTTATAAATGTTCTGCTTCAACTGCAACTCGTTTAATCCTTTGAACTTAAGAAATAAAAACTGAGTGCAAACAAATGACTTTTGTTAAGTTGAATTGCTTGAAATAGAACAGTTTGATCACTTAACTGTGTGTAAACTAATGGCTGATGTTTAATTAAATCATTAGGGATAGATAGCAATACTTGAAAACATTTAAATATCTTGACTCATGTTCAACTGAATTGTTATAAATAAAACTCTTTGATCCATTAACTGCCTGCCTCTACAAAATGTTTTTCCTAATAATTAATGTATACGTAAAAAAGATTTGGAATTAAATAACCAACAATGATTAATCTGAATTAAAACCAAACCAAACTGAACTTAATTATCTGAATTTGGAGGATACATTGGATAATCTCTAAACCAGGGTCACTCATGAAAATTTAATTAACCAAACAAATCTATAAACTTATGCAAAAATAAAACAAAAAATATTAATGATCGAGAAAATTTCGTGTCTGCTTTAATATACATCTATATTAACAACCGGGACATTGGCCCAGCGGTTAGAGTGTTCGCCAATGGCCCAGGAGACCTGGGTTCAATCCCGAGTCGAGTCATACCAAAGACTTTAAAAATGGTACTTGATACCACCTTGCTTAACACTCAGCATTATAAGGTACGGTTCAAGGGTAAAGTGGAGCAATCCTGGGAATGGAGTAGCGCCCTCCCCTACACCTTGGTGTAGTAGCTATCGAAAAGGGAGCCTTCGGGTCACCCTCGACTATGGTCGCTAACTTTCCTTTACTTATATCTCATAAAATAAATCGTAAATTCATCCAAGCTGTGATTGAAGGAGTACTAATGTAAGGCAGCCCCACTTCATCTCTAACAAAACCCTTGGAGAGAAAGATAGAGGGTAACTACATAAGGTTGTTAAGTTGTGATTTCAAAAATCACGGAAGCAGTACCATAGAAAACAGCTATTGAAGGGTCACTTACCTCCCATCTCCTAAACCATCCAAATAAGACGAGCAAGATGTACCGGGCATTGCTGTATGACGATCTCATAAGTGAGGTTCTTCAATTGACTCATGAACACACGAGTGATGACAAGCAATTAAAAACTTACATTCATCAACTCTGTTTGCGGACACTGGATGCCATCAAGAAAACAAACGAAAAATGAATAAAAGATATGAGAAAAAAATATCGAGAACAAAAAAAAAAGAAGAAAAAGAAAAAAAAAGGAACTAGAATGAAAGAAATGAAAAAAGAACAAAAAAGAGGGAAAAACAAGCAGAAGGAAAGAAAGAAAGAAAGGCACATGGAAAAGAGAAAAACAAATCAAATTAACAATGAAAGTCAAAAAAAGCAGAAAAATTAGAGAAAGAAAAAGAAAGAAGTCAATTAGAAAAGGAAAGAAAAGGAAATGAAAGAAAGAAGGAACGAAAAAACTTAAAGAAATAATTTGCTAAGAACAAAAACAGGGAAGAAAGAAAGAAAGAAAGAAAGAAAGAAAAAAAAAATTTTCTTAAAAAAGGAAAGTAAACAAAAGCGGATATAACAAGATGAAATAAGAAAGAAAAAAGGAAGAAAAACTAAGAAAGAAAACAGAGACCAATTAGAAAAATAAAAGGTGAGGAAAAGAAGAAAAAAAAGGAAAAATTTAGAAAAACAAATCAATACAAAAGAAAGATAGAAGAAAGAAAAAGAAAAGCTCGCAAATCAAGAGAGAAAAAGAAGAAAAAGATGGAAGATCAAAGAAAAAAAAGTAAATATGAAAAAAGCAAAAAACATAAGAAAAAGAAAAAAAATTCAATAAAGAAAAGAAATGAAAAATGGAAGCAGGGAAGAAAGGAATATAGAAAGGAGGAAAATAACGGTAAGTGAATCACGAGAACAACAGAAAGAAAAAGAAGGAATTCTAAAGAAAAAGGAGAAATATAAAAGGAAAAAAGTAGGAAGAAATTAGAAAAAATAGAAGGAAAGAAAGATAGAAAAGACTTAAAGGAAAATATTAAAGAAAAATGAAATCAGGGAAGAATTAACAAGAAAGAAAGAAAGAAAGAATGAAAAGAAAGAAAGAACGAAAGAATTAGCAAGTAAGGAAAAGAAAGAAAGAAAGGAAGAATTATTCAGTTATGAAAAGAAAGAAAGAAAAAATGAAAGAAAGAAAGAATGAAAAAATAAGCAAGTAAGGAAAAGAAGAAAGCAAGCAAGAAAGAAATAATTAGTCAGTTACGAAAAGAAAGAAAGAAAGAAAGAAAGAATTAGCAAGTAAGGAAAAGAAAGAAAAAAGCAAGCAAGCAAGAAAGAATTAGTCAGTTATGAAAAGAAAGAATTAACAAGTAATGAAAAGAAAGAAAGAAAAATAAACGAAAAGCGATAGAAAAAGAAATTGTAAAAAAGTAAATGAAAGAAAAAAAAAGCAGAAACATAAAAGAAACAAATTCATTAGCAGATTCAAATTACTCTATATATCGTCACGAGAGATCTTGACAAAGGGACTCTCATCACTGGCATGTCACGATAGTTGATAAAGAACTTTCTGCAGTCAGAAAGTAGAGTGGATAAATCAACTAAATTTAGTCACTTGTTCTAACGTCATAAAGCAGTTATACATTTTATTAACGTCACCAAGGACTAGATACTTCTATGCGTGTATTAATTCAAATGATTAATATAGCTTCTTCTTCTTCTTCTTCTCTAGTGTTTCTTGCTCCTTCTCGTTTTCTCTTTCTTTTTTAGTTTTCCATCCTTCACCGTCTTCTTCATTTCATATTTCTCATACTTCTTTTTCTTCCCCACTTTCTACTATTTCCTGGTCGTCAAGTTTTCCATCCATTTCTAGTATCCCAGATTTCTTCTTCTTCTTCTTCTCTGATTTCCCTTTCTCCTTCTTTCTCTCTCAATATTTTCTTGTTTAACATCCTTCCTCTTCTTCTTCGTCTGCCATCGTTCATCGTCTTCTTCATTTCTAATTTCCCATTCTTCTTCTTTTATTTCATTAACCTTCCATTCTTCTTCTTCTTCTTCTTCTTCTTCTTCTTCTTCTTCTTCTTCTTCTTCTGCCGGCTTGTTCCAAATTCAAGCTAGCAGACAGAGAAGCCTTTGGAACGGTACTTGTGCCTCTGAGCGGTTTTCTTTGTTTTTACTCCAGGTGCGCTGTTCAATAAAGTACCAGCCTCTGAGCCGTTCGCTTTATGAAAAACTTGGTGAAATCTGTTTTTGAAAGACTTGCCCAAGGCTGTATCGACACCAGGCAGAAAATACTGGTGTATGAGAGAGGGTCGTGTCCATGAAAGGCTTTCCCTCCGACATTTTCAATTGATTGACGAAAGAAGTTTAGATAAGGTCGTTTGAATTGTGATAGCTATACGATACCTGGCAAAATGTATTCGTTTCTATAATATTGATTCATTAAGTTTATAGTCTCAAGTTTTAGATAAAGGTATTCCTTGCTAGATCCTAATCTGGGTAAGGTTTGATTTGCTTTACTTATGTAACGATATGCGGATTCATTATGGGTTATTTAATACCAAACTTTGATTTATTTGAAAATAAAATACATTGAGAAAAGGCTACATGGGAACAGCACAAGAATGATACAATTGAATATATATTGAACAAATCATCGAAGAAACACCCCACGAATCAACGGCTGTACGGCCTCTTACTTCCCATCTCTAAACCCATACCAGTAAGATGAAACAAAACATGGGTGTGTCCTTGTGGTGTAATGGTTAAAGCGATGGACTGAGGAATCGTTGTAAGCAAGTTCGTTCTCCAGTCGTGCTATTACGTTCACTTTGGGGCAAATACCCTGGGCAAGCTATGAACCTCCTTATCCTCCCAGTTATGGGTTAAACAGTACCACTACTGATCTTCTCGGAGAATGGCTTTGGCATTAAATAACCAACAAATGTTGATATGCAGTTAAAGCAAAGAAACGGAAACGAAACGGAAACAAAACATGCGGAACACTACTGGAGGGGCAAGGACAAAATTTAAAGTAACATTCTTCTATGACTCCTACAAATGGTCAAGTCATTATCAGCCGCCCAGCAATAATTTTTTACATCAGTTCTGTGAGGACACAGGATGTCGTTTGTAAAACCTTTTGGGGGCGATGGACGAAAGGAATAACTGGAGAGAGTGAGAGATTCAGGGAAATCCGTGTTTGCAGTGTGACCTGATGATGATGATTGATAATACGAGAGAGAGGTGAAAAGTTTATATGATAATGCCATATTGGCTGTTGATGACATTTTTAATTATGAGATCCAACCACTACAAAACCGACGGAAAAGGTATGTAGATTGCACAGGTGACTATGTTGAAAAATAAGTCTTCTTTAGTTGCATTCGGTTGTAGGAAAGAGGAGTAATAATCTCCCTAGTCAAAGATGGTATAAATGCCGAGACAGCCGCATTTTTGTAAAAATACTGTGACCGTTGAACTGACAGACATTACTCGAACTTTACCCATACAATTCAACCACCAATATTCTACAATGTGCAGTGGCTATGATTACACATAGAAATCGCCGTTTTTTGACGGAAAGTGGAATTTCAAACAATCAGCAGAAAAATCGTGCCTTGCTTCAATATCATCCCTGCCAGCGATGAAACTGACGTTACCACCCTCTATAATGAGCTATATTTCCTTGTCCTTCATATTCCCAAGCACAACATTCCGATCATCAGTGGAGACAAGGATACTTGAATAGGCAAAGACGGAAATAATACATTTTGCTGCCTGAACTTGACTAACAGAAATGGTGAATATATAGTAAATTTTTCCTTTAAGAAAAGGACTTCTTGCCTAAACACTGAGAAAAAGGAATGAAAACCTTTTAACTTACACCAAACCAAATAACATTAAAGCACATATTGTGCAAAGAGGTGCCATTATATGTTACACACATTATTTTCTCTCGGATGTTCTTCATGTTTTTTAGAATTTTAAGGCACGAAGACTGAGTAGCATTCCTACACCACCTATGTCAGCTTTTAAGGTGTTTTTCCATGCAAAATCCGTCAACAATGTTCGTATATTACCTGGATCTTAATACTTTAGTTCTGGTTCACTATATTGTATCTACAACATATAATGTGGAGAAAAATTGATTACAAGGCAATCTAAGTGGAAGGAGAGATTTAATTAGACGTAAAGTCGACACTATAGCGTTTCGGTTCTACTGAACCATCATGAATGACCATGAGGGGTAATATCAGCGATGTTAAGTCAACGATTGATATTTAAAAGTGCCAAATACAAAAACCTTGGGGGAAATTTGTATAACAAGAAAAAGTTGGCCGTTTAATTAGTGAATCAGCGTTTGTTGTTTTAAATTACGTCATTTGACTTATTAGGATTATTATATAGAATTTGTTACGTTTGTCTATCAAGAAAGATTTTGAGTCAAAAAGAAGAAAAAGAAAGGCAAAAAGAAAAAAGAAAGCATAAAAATTATGATACATGTAGAAAATATTAACTAAAGATGGAATATATTGTAGCTATTTAAAATAGATTTACTCTAATAAGGAGCAATATTATAAGAGCCAGGACGAGTATTTAGGGAATTAAAGAGTGAAATAGCAGCGGCTTCGAAAATTCGTCTTAGACTTTTATCATAGATGTAAATGAGCATTTTTGTCTTTTCCTTGATCAGTTTCAGATACTGTTAACTTATTTTGCTGGTTTATTTTTTGCGTTGTTTGAACGTTGAGAGTCGCTATGGTGAGGATGATTTTGCATCTGATGATGTTTAGTTTAGTTTCTGTTGCTTATTTTTACCACACTGAG
Source organism: Sepioteuthis lessoniana (assembly GCA_963585895.1). Classification (NCBI taxonomy): domain Eukaryota; kingdom Metazoa; phylum Mollusca; class Cephalopoda; order Myopsida; family Loliginidae; genus Sepioteuthis; species Sepioteuthis lessoniana. The sequence continues at coordinate 86,436,378 of OY757921.1, read as the reverse complement.
ACCAAAGATCGAATCTCAGCAGATTGCAGCCTTATTTTTAACTACGTAAATGTCAATGCAGTTCTGACCAACGATTTGAATTTATCTTGGCAATATTTCGGTCGCTGTTTTTCCCATCAATAGACGATATCCTTACAGAGAAGTAGCAGTAGTTCCTGGCTGTACTTTTTAATTCTGTCTGTTTGCGGTTCCTCAGGCTGGCAACGGGTGGGGCGCGCCTTTGAGTCCTCTTTGGAATTTCGTAACTTCATATTCATTATGATGCATCTAATGATTCCTTATGGTATGCCTTTTTGACTCTTCTGGGATGTATCCAGTGACAGGTCATGATAGGATATCTGAATGATAATGGAGACTGCATGTTAGAATATTGTGGAGTTTGACACCCTCCCCAGATTAATCGTAGATTTACTGCCGTCGAGTTGAGAGTCTGGAGAGCTACGCTTGTAGGGTTTTGATAAACTGAAATATTCTTCTCAAGAAAAAAAGAAAAAAGAAAATCTGTTTTATCTCCACTTCTAACTTAAAATTTATTTTTCCTATTTTTTATTTATTCAGGTAAACATAGAATCATCTTCTTCATGGTAAATATACTAATCCTATTAACCCAAAGGTCAATTTTCAGCGGAGTTTAACAGGTTTGAATTCAGTGTTTTCCTTCTCCTAGACTAGTTGCCTCACCAAGGCTGAAGAACCTAGTCTGCCCTACTATTTACCTATAGCTGGAGGGAGAATAATCGGATTCATACTTTTCCCGAGGGTAATAGTGCAATGTGAAATGCTATCAGTCTCTCCAGGATTTGAACTCGTGTCACCGTGTCCATTTCCTACGACGGTAACCATTACACTACGGGCAACTCATGGTAAATATACTAATACTTTCTGAAAATATATATTTTGCACAACAATTTTGGCTAGAGTGGACCGGGGAGTAGATCTACAGAATAGATGTCTCTCTATCTGTTACACTTTAATGTCACACCCAGTCAAATCTCAAGGGATCTTATGCCAGTGGAGATGATGATATCGGGTTGAATGGGTTTATCGCGTATCAGCAGTTAGAAATGTTACACAATGACCCCCTTGCTCGATACTCTGGACAGCAGATGTATCAAACATCTGAGGAGACTTGCAGTGGACTTGACATTCCAAGGTTAGAAATTTGCGGGTACGGTGAAAACTTTGAGTGACACTCGGAAGGTCATTCTCTTCCAGCGTGAAAATCCGGTTGGGTGATTGATGTCACGTGTTCAGAGAGATTCTAAAAGTCAACCAAGCAGTTGCATAACGACCCTTTAAAATAAGAGGCTTCTTTGAGATGACTGTCAAAGAACTCTTCTTTGTTTCTAAAACGGATGGTTGTTTGGTTGGGTTTCATGGAATACTAACACTTGTTCGGTCATTTAATGCCAAACCCTGTTTATATAAATATATTAAATATATATGATTTGGCTTGGTTGGATTTCATGGTATATCAACCCTTGTAGGTTATTTAATGCCAAATCCTCTTTATACATATATATAAAATATATATGATTTGGCTTGGTTGAGTTTCATAGTATATCAACCCTTGCAGGTTATTTAATGCCAAATCCTCTTAATGCATATATATATATATATATATATATATATATATATATATATATATATATATATATATATATATATAATTTGACTTGGTTGGATTTCATGGTATATCAACTCTTGTAGGTTATAAATGCCAAAATCTGTTTATACATATATATTGAATATATATGATTTGTTTTGCGTAGGATGTATGATATATCAACCCTTGTAGGTTATCTAATGCCAAATCCTCTTTATATATATATATATATATATATATATATATGATTTGGCTTGGTTAGGTTTCATGGTATCTCAATCCTTGTGGGTTATTTAATGCCCAAACCTGTTTATACATATATGTCAAATATCTATGATTCGGCTTGGTTGGGTTTCATGATATATCAACCCTTATAGGTTATTTAATGCCAAATCCTCTTTACACATATCTATCAAATATATCTGAATATTAAACGCAGTTTGTTGAAACATTTTCAAACGAACTCGACCTCATTTGTTCACACACAGATTTAAGTGTTGGTATATAATTCAATGTCAGTTATTTGTGTAAACACAGTTAAATGGATGTGTATATAATTTCCAAGTGAATAGTGTATCAGTGAAATCGTTTTTAAAAAAGATTAAATAATGCTATTTTTTCACGCTGATAAATTCTTTCAAGTCTTCTCATCTATCACTGACAATTTTGTGGAATATTAATTATTTTTACACACAGCAAAGTGGTTACAATACTGTTTTTCACACGAATAATTCTATTCAACACTATTTGCATATAGTCCAATGGATCAAAGAATTGCTATGTAATACAAATAATTGAATTTTTACTCCCAATTAAATTATTACAAGGTTGGATGACATATCGGCCGAAACGTTGTGGAAATAACAATAAAGATGACGACAATAGTCCGAAAAACCCTTACAGATAAAAGTAATAGTGTTTGAAAGCAATACTTAAAACCATTAAACAAATGAGTTCTAACTCATTTAAATATGTTACCTACAAACTATCAACTTACAAATCACAGACACACACACACATGTATATAGATATAGATTGGTATGATTTCGCGTCTGGGAATCCACAAGACTGATATACCTCCATCAATCAACCAACCAACCAGTCCACTGGCCATCCAACATTCTATTTTTTTTCAGGGATATGCAAGATTGTGTTACTTCAGTGGTATCAAGTCTACCCACAATTTTACCATTTTAGATCTTCTTTCTTGATGCATTGTTTCGAAAATCAGAATACTATCTATTCTTTAAAATATTTACTAAGATTCCAAGTTTAATATGACTACAGTTAATATAACCAGATTACGATATGTTATATAATGACTGTTGACATGGATTTTGGGTTCGTTCCTGGCGACCCCATGTGCTTTTATAAGCTGTCACATTGTGATTAGTAAACTGGGGGATGGAAGAGTGTCGTGGGAGGCCGGTCGAGCCGATGTGTAACCGGAAGTGGACCACGGGATATGAGAACCACGCGGTCAGATTTAGACAGTCAGTACAGTCAGAATCGAGAGTCGAGCCAGGGATACGCAGCCGATCAGAGGCGTTAGTGTCGTCTCTGACGATACGGCTTGCAAGAAGGTGCAAGTGTTAGCACCCACTGGCTCCAGGAAGAAGGTATGGGGCAATAAGAAGTCCCCTCTCTGAGTATATGTCTCTCCATCAATCTCTCAAACTTACAACAAACTGCGTGCCCCTTTTGAGAATAAAATGAGAGAGAGATATTTTTATTAAGAAGTGTGTTTCGTTTCGTTCACTGAAGTTCGTTCAAAATCTTTGATTATGTTCTTGGTTAGTTCTAAGAGAAGTATACAACAGATAGATGTGAACAAATCACGATAGAACCCCGGCTGAGAAACAGAGGAAATACTAAGTGGGGCCTTTAAGATAACACAGCGTGGTTTAGTCAAAGAAGTAGTAATTATGGGTCAATAAAGCAGTCTGTCTTTGACTCCCTCCCTCTGTCTGTTTCCCTCACACCACAAAAATTTTGACTCCAAGAAGAATAAAGAGAGATATAATTTTTAAATAAGAGTCATGATCATTTTTCCTCCATGTGTATACAGTCATTACGGCTATACAACCTGGAGCCTCGCCATCAGACCAAGTTTTAGCGTCATATATAGGACACTCGTTTGGCGGGCGTCTTGCCACTGTAATATTTTATTTTCCATATTTTTGTCTCTCCTTTTTGTACATCCTCTAATTTTTATATGAAACTTTAAATTCCATGTTTCGAATTTGGAACCTTGATCCGAGTACAGTATTTCAAATAAGGTCTTCTTTTTTAGGTTTTATATATTTTTAAAACATTTGCTTCACTTGAAATAAAATGTCTTACAATCCAGCCAATCATTAAATTTGTCCTCGATGTAATAGACAAAATATAATTATCATCAAAAATTGAAGTATTCTTCCAAAATCCCACCGCAGGGTTGAGTAAAATTTGCCCTCGATGTAATAGACAAAATATAATTATCATCAATGATTGAAGTATTCTTCCCAAATCCCACCACGGGGTTCGGTAAAGTCTTAATGAATAAGCTTCCTACATGTGTGTGTGTGTGTGTGTGTCCTAATGCTAGGAGATTTGCAGACGTATTTTTTTGCAATTGTCAGTTAAAATTCCTGATTGATGGCCTTTTTTCTTTGGGAACAAGAAAGAAATTCTAAAAAAAGAAATGATTGAAAAAAAATTAACGAAAACAAACAAAAAAAAAACTCTTTATGTTTTCGTTTCTCATTCTTTTTATGCTGTATGCGAAAACATTTTTCAACCCAAAAAACTTGATTTTTATCGGCATGCAAAAACCTTTGAAAGATTCTGTTGAACATTGCGAAATCGAAGATAATAAACAAATGTGGTCACCGATCGAAGTTCAATCAATATTGGCAGTGATATTGGTATCTAATCGATCGAACCAATATCTGCACCAAATTAATCAAGCGATCTGTTTAACATACCATTGGCTAAAATCCCAAATTCAATACTTGTCTGGTTTGGTTTCTTTGTTTAATGGCATATCAACCCTCTCGGGTTATCTAATGCCAAATCAATCAATGTAGAGAACACTAATGATACTGTTTAATCCACAGTTGGGGAAAGAAGAAGTTCATAGGTTTCCCAAGCGTTTTATTCCAAAAGTTAACGTAATGTCACGACTAAAGTTAGAACTCACCTACTTCGAGGCCACAATATAGCACTTCAGCCATGACATCACAGATTCATGCAAGGATGTACGTCAACACCATTTCCGGTGCCCTTCTAGGAATTTTGAGTTCCTGTCAAGGAAATTTACTTGCGTCGACACGGCAATTAGCTACAAAAACGAATTTTTGTTTAGTTTCTTTGCTTAATAATGTTTGTGGAAGTGCCCGTGGCTTAATTGTTATCGTCTTTGGAAATGGACACGGCGACACGAGTTCAAATCCTGGACGAGACTGATTGCATTTCACATAGCACCAATACCCTTGGGAAAAGTATGAATCCAATTATTCTCCCTCCAGCTATTGGTAAATAGTAGGGCAGACTGGGTTCTTCAGCCTTGGTGAGGCAACTAGTCTAAGAGAAGGAAAACTCTAAATTCAAACCTGCTAAACCCGCTTTAAAAAATTGACCTTGTGTCATACCCTGCCCGATCGGAGGGGTTGGGTAAATATGGTAATGTCACGACTAAAGTTAGAACCCGCCTTCTTCGAGGCCGCAATGTAGCATTACAGCCATGACACCACAGATTCATGCAAGGATATATATCAACACCATGTCTATTCCTAATCTACCGAGATTATATACTGTTGTATAGTGGCTCGTACTATGTTACTTCCGGTATCACAGAGGTATAAAAGACGCTGTGTCTCGTAAGAGAGAGAGACCGAAGCAGAATCAGAGACAGAACAGCTCTGAAAGACATCGGTCAGTGAAGATCAACTTCGAACGTAACACCTACAGTGAGAGACTTATAATACTAATCGAACTGTACCACTTGAGTTAATAAATAATTAATCTGTTTCACTGTGTATCGTTTCCTTACCACGATACAACATATACAACAAACGTCAAATCATATTTACCAAGCCCTCCATTCGGACAGGATATGACACAAGGTCAATTTTTAAGCGGGGTTTAAGATGTTTGAATTCAGAGTTTTCCTTATCCTAGTGTAGTTGCCTCACCAAGGCTGAATAAATCAGTCTGTCTTACTATTTACCCATAGCTGGAGGGAGAATAATTGGATTCATACCTTTCCCAAGGGTATTAGTGCTATGTGAAATGCGATCAGTCTCGTCCAGGAATTGAACTCGAGTCGCCGTGTCCATTTCCTACGACGATAACCATTACACCATGGGCACCACGTCAAATAGCCCGATAAAAGAAAATGATTTCACACAAAAAATGCAAGAAGCTGACGATATGCTGCACTAACTATCATGTGTCTAGACTACAGAAAGGATCTAATTCCTCTTGTAAATACATTTGCTTAAGATATATCGCTGCTGGAGCAGACAGCAAAAAGCATTGGTCTCAAGTTGATGTCAGATAAAATAGAATTTCTGTGTTTTTATCAAGATGGTACCATGTCCAAACTCAATAGCAAACCTCTGAAATCAGTTAACTTTTTTCATGTTTCGGTAGCAATATTCTATCAACAGAAAGTTATGTCAGCATACGCTAAGGAAAAGTATCTACTGCAATTGACAGGTTATCGACCACATTGAAATCAGATCTCTTCGATAAAATACAGCAGGGATTGTAGTAAACTTTTGCCGTGTGAGTACTGCTGTATGGCTGCACGACTTGGACTTTAAGGTAACACTTTGAGAAAAAGCAATATAGAGACTATTCAATAATGCCGCATGCTGTTTTGAACGAATTCTGGAAGCAGTACCTCACAGACAGCAGCTATACGGCTATTTTTCTTTCATCCCACAAATCATTCAAATAAGACACGCAAGAAATGTTGGGCAGTGCGTGAGACGTAGGGATGAACTCATGAACGACATTCTAAAGTGGACTACAACACATGGACACACCAACGATGGTCGAGTAGCAAGGAGTAACATTCAGCAACTCTGTGCGAACAGTGGATGCTATCTAGATGATCTAACGAGATTGATGGCCAAGAGGGAAGGAAGGCAAGAGAGAGTCTTGAAAATCGGTGCTATCGACATGACGATGATAATGATTAAATATAGACCAATAATTTTTGACAATTCTGTACTTATTTTGTTCCAGGCAGGTATTTCCTATTTTGTCACAACAGATCAATATGATATAAAAAATCGAACAAGGCTAATCGTTATATTGCACTTTTCAGCATTTTTTAAATAGAACCTTCAGTAATTGCGAAAAACGGTTGTGAACAGAATTCGAGAAAAAATCGTGTGTACGAGAGAGAGAGAGAGAGAGAGAGAGAGAGAGAGAGAGAGAGAGAGAGACTGGACACTAAATAGAGAGAATTGAGAGAGAGACTGAAGAGGGAAAGAGAGAGAAAAGAGAGACAGTGCAGAAGAAGAATAGAAAGAGAGAAAGAAAAAGACAGAGTCAACACTAAATAGAGAGACTGAAGTTGTGAACAATTTGAATAATCCTAAATTTTTTCACAATACCTTTGTTTATAGCTAAGAAAAAATATTGTCTCTACTTTTTTGGATGCTAACAGTAGAGACACTTTCTCTGGGGGCAACTCGATTTAAATCTGCGAAAGATTCAGACATCGTTGTCAGGCAGGCTCGGTATCGTCATCTAGCGAAGCATCGGTCGCTTTCAAATATATTTCTGTTCGGACTTATTACGGTTTAAACGTTCGAGCTGTTAAATCCTTGAAGAGTCGTTTTCTTCCACTGGATTAGATCTAAGACTGATTCTCACAGGAACGAGTTATCAGGGGTAAGGCTGATATTTCAGATTATTTCCTTTGCTAATCTTTATGTGGCAACGAATTTTCTAATTTTTCGACCGCGAAATGAGAAATTATCAAGGTTGGGAAGAACAGGTCCCTGGAACATAGTGGTTGACGTGCTGGACAACGACACCAGAGTAAGCAAGTTCGAACTCCAGTCGTGCTATTACGTTCTCTTTTGGACTAATACCCTTGAGAAAGGTATGAACCACCTTATCCTCCCAGCTATGGGTTTTAGATAGTATCATCGCTGTTCTTCTACAAAGATGTATTCGGCATTAAAGCCCAAGAAGATTGATATGCCATTAAATAAAGAAACCAATGATGATTATCTTTAAAAATAAACTATTTATTCTGACCAATCGATTTATTGATTTATTGATTTTAACGGCATGTCAACCAGTCTATTCAAATTTATGTCAGGAAGTTTGGGAATCGCGTTCATATTTATATTTTTGTGTAGTTGATTGTTTTGAGGGTTTGGTTTGGTTTGGTTTTACGGCATATCAACCATTGCAGGTTATTTAATGCCAAATCAATTTTATTAATATATACTATATATATGACATTTGTTAACAAAAGTCAAAGTTATATAGTTCAAAGTATTGCTATGTATCAATAACTATTTAATTCGATTGATTTGGTTTAGAGATTATTTCTTCTACTCCACAAATTTTAATATCTAAGTTTGGTTTACTTTGGTTTTATGGCATATCAACCATTGTAGGTTATTTAATGCCAAATACTGTAAACATATTTATTAGATTCATATGATTTGGTTTTATGGTATATCAACCATTGTAGGTTTTTTAATTCCAAATCAGGTTTATAATTATATATTATATATATAATTTGTAAAACACATTTTTAATCAATCAATGTTAAATAATCAAACAGTTCTATTTCTAACTATTAATTTAGCATAAATAAATAAAACGGTTCCAAGTAATTCTATGTATCACTAATAACTCAATTAAAATTTGTTTACATACAGCTAAATGATTAAACAGTTGTATTTCGAACAATTCAATTTAGTATAAGACAATTGCTTGTCGACTGTTTAAATATCAAACAATTCTATTTGATTCTTAGATAGGACTCTTTCAGGTGCTACCACTCCGGGTCAAAGGGGACCTGGGAGCGGTGGCAATAAAGGGGTACTCTGCATTCCTCAAAGCTCCAGCATAACAAGACACTCACCCTCAGATTGTTTAATTTCATACCAAGGATACTCGTTGGGAGAGTATAAGCCTTACAGCAAAGATGCAATGGGTGTATTTTACACCACTAGCCGACTGAGCTGTAATTCTTAAGATGCTTTTTTTTTGTCTGACAGACCTATCAGAAGCGAATAATTTTTAAACGGATTGTATTTGACTCATGGACAGAACCTAAACAGCTAACTACCTCCTCGAGTTCCAGTCAACCTAGAAATTATGTCATTGAATGTGTACTCCATACTCCCCAGCTTTCAAGAACCTGAGCCTCATAATCAGATCAAGTTGATTTTCATAGCCAGGCGGGTCCTCTTTACTTTTGCGGAAGCTAGGTGGGTCTTACTCTTCTTCCGAGGATACAATCAGAATATTCAAACCCCTACCGACAGGGTAAAACTTTATTCTGAAAATAAAAGTGTCTCTATTTGATTCTTGGAATTTATGATGCTTCATCACATCCAAATAAGTTTTAGCTCCGTGTGAATCAAGAACCAAATCGAATGAATTTAACCAAACTTAGATAGCCCACTCGCCTGGAGGGGTTATAAAATAGACCGACTGCATCTTTGCAGGGGTTGTAAGACCACTCCCTAACGAATGTCCTTGATATAACATTGAACAATCTCATTGTGAGGCCCAAGTGATGCTGGAGATTTTGAAAATGCAGAGCATCCCTTCATTGCCATTGCTCCCAGGTCCAGTCTGACCCGGAGTGGTAGCACCTGAAAGTGTCCTATCAATGGGTCCATTAGATCTGGGGAATGTGGACTACTCGTTCAGTACCATTACTTCCAGGTCTACCTGTTTGGGTCCCATCTCCGCGCGAAATAGATCTTTCTAAACGTTATTTGACCGAATGAAAAATCAAAACAAAAATGAAAACAACTATATAAAAAAAGGAAAATATGAACATGCAACAACTCAATTCACTAACCTATTTGCATAAAATAACCCTAGACCGGTTGGCATGCAATTAAATTTTATCAGTTAATCAATCCAGGCAGACCTCACAAGGAACAAACGTAAAGATAAACTGATCATTGGCGACACCTTCACTCCAAGAAATTGCCAAGAGAAATGAAAAGTAAAAGACGAAATATAAAAGAGATTGGCGATCTTATAAATGTTCTGCTTCAACTGCAACTCGTTTAATCCTTTGAACTTAAGAAATAAAAACTGAGTGCAAACAAATGACTTTTGTTAAGTTGAATTGCTTGAAATAGAACAGTTTGATCACTTAACTGTGTGTAAACTAATGGCTGATGTTTAATTAAATCATTAGGGATAGATAGCAATACTTGAAAACATTTCAATATCTTGACTCATGTTCAACTGAATTGTTATGAATAAAACTCTTTGATCCATTAACTGCCTGCCTCTACAAAATGTTTTTCCTAATAATTAATGTATACGTAAAAAAGATTTGGAATTAAATAACCAACAATGATTAATCTGAATTAAAACCAAACCAAACTGAACTTAATTATCTGAATTTGGAGGATACATTGGATAATCTCTAAACCAGGGTCACTCATGAAAATTTAATTAACCAAACAAATCTATAAACTTATGCAAAAATAAAACAAAAAATATTAATGATCGAGAAAATTTCGTGTCTGCTTTAATATACATCTATATTAACAACCGGGACATTGGCCCAGCGGTTAGAGTGTTCGCCAATGGCCCAGGAGACCTGGGTTCAATCCCGAGTCGAGTCATACCAAAGACTTTAAAAATGGTACTTGATACCACCTTGCTTAACACTCAGCATTATAAGGTACGGTTCAAGGGTAAAGTGGAGCAATCCTGGGAATGGAGTAGCGCCCTCCCCTACACCTTGGTGTAGTAGCTATCGAAAAGGGAGCCTTCGGGTCACCCTCGACTATGGTCGCTAACTTTCCTTTACTTATATCTCATAAAATAAATCGTAAATTCATCCAAGCTGTGATTGAAGGAGTACTAATGTAAGGCAGCCCCACTTCATCTCTAACAAAACCCTTGGAGAGAAAGATAGAGGGTAACTACATAAGGTTGTTAAGTTGTGATTTCAAAAATCACGGAAGCAGTACCATAGAAAACAGCTATTGAAGGGTCACTTACCTCCCATCTCCTAAACCATCCAAATAAGACGAGCAAGATGTACCGGGCATTGCTGTATGACGATCTCATAAGTGAGGTTCTTCAATTGACTCATGAACACACGAGTGATGACAAGCAATTAAAAACTTACATTCATCAACTCTGTTTGCGGACACTGGATGCCATCAAGAAAACAAACGAAAAATGAATAAAAGATATGAGAAAAAAATATCGAGAACAAAAAAAAAAGAAGAAAAAGAAAAAAAAAGGAACTAGAATGAAAGAAATGAAAAAAGAACAAAAAAGAGGGAAAAACAAGCAGAAGGAAAGAAAGAAAGAAAGGCACATGGAAAAGAGAAAAACAAATCAAATTAACAATGAAAGTCAAAAAAAGCAGAAAAATTAGAGAAAGAAAAAGAAAGAAGTCAATTAGAAAAGGAAAGAAAAGGAAATGAAAGAAAGAAGGAACGAAAAAACTTAAAGAAATAATTTGCTAAGAACAAAAACAGGGAAGAAAGAAAGAAAGAAAGAAAGAAAGAAAAAAAAAATTTTCTTAAAAAAGGAAAGTAAACAAAAGCGGATATAACAAGATGAAATAAGAAAGAAAAAAGGAAGAAAAACAAAGAAAGAAAACAGAGACCAATTATAAAAATAAAAGGTGAGGAAAAGAAGAAAAAAAGGAAAAATTTAGAAAAACAAATCAATACAAAAGAAAGATAGAAGAAAGAAAAAGAAAAGCTCGCAAATCAAGAGAGAAAAAGAAGAAAAAGATGGAAGATCAAAGAAAAAAAAGTAAATATGAAAAAAGCAAAAAACATAAGAAAAAGAAAAAAAATTCAATAAAGAAAAGAAATGAAAAACGGAAGCAGGGAAGAAAGGAATATAGAAAGGAAGAAAAATAACGGTAAGTGAATCACGAGAACAACAGAAAGAAAAAGAAGGAATTCTAAAGAAAAAGGAGAAATATAAAAGGAAAAAAGTAGGAAGAAATTAGAAAAAATAGAAGGAAAGAAAGATAGAAAAGACTTAAAGGAAAATATTAAAGAAAAATGAAATCAGGGAAGAATTAACAAGAAAGAAAGAAAGAAAGAATGAAAAGAAAGAAAGAACGAAAGAATTAGCAAGTAAGGAAAAGAAAGAAAGAAAGGAAGAATTATTCAGTTATGAAAAGAAAGAAAGAAAAAATGAAAGAAAGAAAGAATGAAAAAATAAGCAAGTAAGGAAAAGAAGAAAGCAAGCAAGAAAGAAATAATTAGTCAGTTACGAAAAGAAAGAAAGAAAGAAAGAAAGAAAGAATTAGCAAGTAAGGAAAAGAAAGAAAAAAGCAAGCAAGCAAGAAAGAATTAGTCAGTTATGAAAAGAAAGAATTAACAAGTAATGAAAAGAAAGAAAGAAAAATAAACGAAAAGCGATAGAAAAAGAAATTGTAAAAAAGTAAATGAAAGAAAAAAAAAGCAGAAACATAAAAGAAACAAATTCATTAGCAGATTCAAATTACTCTATATATCGTCACGAGAGATCTTGACAAAGGGACTCTCATCACTGGCATGTCACGATAGTTGATAAAGAACTTTCTGCAGTCAGAAAGTAGAGTGGATAAATCAACTAAATTTAGTCACTTGTTCTAACGTCATAAAGCAGTTATACATTTTATTAACGTCACCAAGGACTAGATACTTCTATGCGTGTATTAATTCAAATGATTAATATAGCTTCTTCTTCTTCTTCTTCTTCTTCTTCTTCTCTAGTGTTTCTTGCTCCTTCTCGTTTTCTCTTTCTTTTTTAGTTTTCCATCCTTCACCGTCTTCTTCATTTCATATTTCTCATACTTCTTTTTCTTCCCCAGTTTCTACTATTTCCTGGTCGTCAAGTTTTCCATCCATTTCTAGTATCCCAGAGTTCTTCTTCTTCTCTGATTTCCATTTCTCCTTCTTTCTCAATATTTTCTTGTTTAACATCCTTCCTCTTCTTCTTCGTCTGCCATCGTTCATCGTCTTCTTCATTTCTAATTTCCCATTCTTCTTCTTTTATTTCATTAACCTTCCATTCTTCTTCTTCTTCTTCTTCTTCTTCTTCTTCTTCTTCTTCTTCTTCTTCTTCTTCTGTCGGCTTGTTCCAAATTCAAGCTAGCAGACAGAGAAGCCTTTGGAACGGTACTTGTGCCTCTGAGCGGTTTTCTTTGTTTTTACTCCAGGTGCGCTGTTCAATAAAGTACCAGCCTCTGAGCCGTTCGCTTTATGAAAAACTTGGTGAAATCTGTTTTTGAAAGACTTGCCCAAGGCTGTATCGACACCAGGCAGAAAATACTGGTGTATGAGAGAGGGTCGTGTCCATGAAAGGCTTTCCCTCCGACATTTTCAATTGATTGACGAAAGAAGTTTAGATAAGGTCGTTTGAATTGTGATAGCTATACGATACCTGGCAAAATGTATTCGTTTCTATAATATTGATTCATTAAGTTTATAGTCTCAAGTTTTAGATAAAGGTATTCCTTTGCTAGATCCTAATCTGGGTAAGGTTTGATTTGCTTTACTTATGTAACGATATGCGGATTCATTATGGGTTATTTAATACCAAACTTTGATTTATTTGAAAATAAAATACATTGAGAAAAGGCTACATGGGAACAGCACAAGAATGATACAATTGAATATATATTGAACAAATCATCGAAGAAACACCCCACGAATCAACGGCTGTACGGCCTCTTACTTCCCATCTCTAAACCCATACCAGTAAGATGAAACAAAACATGGGTGTGTCCTTGTGGTGTAATGGTTAAAGCGATGGACTGAGGAATCGTTGTAAGCAAGTTCGTTCTCCAGTCGTCCTATTACGTTCACTTTGGGGCAAATACCCTGGGCAAGCTATGAACCTCCTTATCCTCCCAGTTATGGGTTAAACAGTACCACTACTGATCTTCTCGGAGAATGGCTTTGGCATTAAATAACCTACAAATGTTGATATGCAGTTAAAGCAAAGAAACGGAAACGAAACGGAAACAAAACATGCGGAACACTACTGGAGGGGCAAGGACAAAATTTAAAGTAACATTCTTCTATGACTCCTACAAATGGTCAAGTCATTATCAGCCGCCCAGCAATAATTTTTTACATCAGTTCTGTGAGGACACAGGATGTCGTTTGTAAAACCTTTTGGGGGCGATGGACGAAAGGAATAACTGGAGAGAGAGAGAGAGAGATTCAGGGAAATCCGTGTATGCAGTGTGACCTGATGATGATGATTGATAATACGAGAGAGAGGTGAAAAGTTTATATGATAATGCCATATTGGCTGTTGATGACATTTTTAATTATGAGATCCAACCACTACAAAACCGACGGAAAAGGTGACTATGTTGAAAAATAAGTCTTCTTTAGTTGCATTCGGTTGTAGGAAAGAGGAGTAATAATCTCCCTAGTCAAAGATGGTATAAATGCCGAGACAGCCGCATTTTTGTAAAAATACTGTGACCGTTGAACTGACAGACATTACTCGAACTTTACCCATACAATTCAACCACCAATATTCTACAATGTGCAGTGGCTATGATTACTCATAGAAATCGCCGTTTTTTGACGGAAAGTGGAATTTCAAACAATCAGCAGAAAAATCGTGCCTTGCTTCAATATCATCCCTGCCAGCGATGAAACTGACGTTACCACCCTCTATAATGAGCTATATTTCCTTGTCCTTCATATTCCCAAGCACAACATTCCGATCATCAGTGGAGACAAGGATACTTGAATAGGCAAAGACGGAAATAATACATTTTGCTGCCTGAACTTTACAAACAGAAATGGTGAATATATAGTAAATTTTTCCTTTAAGAAAAGGACTTCTTGCCTAAACACTGAGAAAAAGGAATGAAAACCTTTTAACTTACACCAAACCAAATAACATTAAAGCACATATTGTGCAAAGAGGTGCCATTATATGTTACACACATTATTTTCTCTCGGATGTTCTTCATGTTTTTTAGAATTTTAAGGCACGAAGACTGAGTAGCATTCCTACACCACCTATGTCAGCTTTTAAGGTGTTTTTCCATGCAAAATCCGTCAACAATGTTCGTATATTACCTGGATCTTAATACTTTACTTCTGGTTCACTATATTGGATCTAGAACATATAATGTGGAGAAAAATTGATTACAAGGCAATCTAAGTGGAAGGAGAGATTTAATTAGACGTAAAGTCGATACTATAGCGTTTCGGTTCTACTGAACCATCATGAATGACCATGGGGGGGTAATATCAGCGATGTTAAGTCAACGATGGATATTTAAAAGTGCCAAATACAAAAACCTTGGGGAAAATTTGTATAACAAGAAAAAGTTGGTCGTTTAATTAGTGAATCAGCGTTTGTTGTTTTAAATTACGTCATTTGACTTATTAGGATTATTATATAGAATTTGTTACGTTTGTCTATCAAGAAAGATTTTGAGTCAAAAAGAAGAAAAAGAAAGGCAAAAAGAAAAAAGAAAGCATAAAAATTATGATACATGTAGAAAATATTAACTAAAGATGGAATATATTGTAGCTATTTAAAATAGATTTACTCTAATAAGGAGCAATATTATAAGAGCCAGGACGAGTATTTAGGGAATTAAAGAGTGAAATAGCAGCGGCTTCGAAAATTCGTCTTAGACTTTTATCATAGATGTAAATGAGCATTTATGTCTTTTCCTTGATCAGTTTCAGATACTGTTAACTTATTTTGCTGGTTTATTTTTTGCGTTGTTTGAACGTTGAGAGTCGCTATGGTGACGATGATTTTGCATCTGATGATGTTTAGTTTAGTTTCTGTTGCTTATTTTTACCACACTGAGACCAAAGATTGAATATCAGCAGATTGCAGCCTTATTTTTTAACTACGTAAATGTCAATGCAGTTCTGACCAACGATTTGAATTTATCTTGGCAATATTTCGGTCGCTGTTTTTCCCATCAATAGACGATATCCTTACAGAGAAGTAGCAGTAGTTCCTGGCTGTACTTTTTAATTCTGTCTGTTTGCGGTTCCTCAGGCTGGCAACGGGTGGGGCGCGCCTTTGAGTCCTCTTTGGAATTTCGTAACTTCATATTCATTATGATGCATCTAATGATTCCTTATGGTATGCCTTTTTGACTCTTCTCCCATTGGGATGTATCCAGTGACAGGTCATGATAGGATATCTGAATGATAATGGAGACTGCATGTTAGAATATTGTGGAGTTTGACACCCTCCCCAGATTAATCGTAGATTTACTGCCGTCGAGTTGAGAGTCTGGAGAGCTACGCTTGTACGGTTTTGATAAACTGAAATATTCTTCTTAAGAAAAAAAGAAAAAAGAAAATCTGTTTTATCTCCACTTCTAACTTAAAATTTATTTTTCCTATTTTTTATTTATTCAGGTAAACATAGAATCATCTTCTTCATGGTAAATATACTAATCCTATTAACCCAAAGGTCAATTTTCAGCGGAGTTTAACAGGTTTGAATTCAGTGTTTTCCTTCTCCTAGACTAGTTGCCTCACCAAGGCTGAAGAACCTAGTCTGCCCTACTATTTACCTATAGCTGGAGGGAGAATAATTGGATTCATACTTTTCCCGAGGGTAATAGTGCAATGTGAAATGCAGTCAGTCTCTCCAGGATTTGAACTCGTGTCACCGTGTCCATTTCCTACGACGGTAACCATTACACTACGGGCAACTCATGGTAAATATACTAATACTTTCTGAAAATATATATTTTGCACAACAATTTTGGCTAGAGTGGACCGGGGAGTAGATCTACAGAATAGATGTCTCTCTATCTGTTACACTTTAATGTCACACCCAGTCAAATCTCAAGGGATCTTATGCCAGTGGAGATGATGATATCGGGTTGAATGGGTTTATCGCGTATCAGCAGTTAGAAATGTTACACAATGACCCCCTTGCTCGATACTCTGGACAGCAGATGTATCAAACATTTGAGGAGACTTGCAGTTGACTTGACATTCCAAGGTTAGAAATTTGCGGGTACGGTGAAAACTTTGAGTGACACTCGGAAGGTCATTCTCTTCCAGCGTGAAAATCCGGTTGGGTGATTGATGTCACGTGTTCAGAGAGATTCTAAAAGTCAGCCAAGCAGTTGCATAACGACCCTTCAAAATAAGAGGCTTCTTTGAGATGACTGTCAAAGAACTCTTCTTTTTTTCTAAAACGGATGGTCGTTTGGTTGGGTTTCATGGAATACTAACCCTTGTTCGGTCATTTAATGCCAAACCCCCTTTATATAAATATATTAAATATATTTGATTTGGTATATCAACCCTTGTATGTTATTTAATACCAAATCCTCTTTATACATATATATAAAATATATATGATTTGGCTTGGTTGAGTTTCATAGTATATCAACCCTTGCAGGTTATTTAATGCCAAATCCTCTTAATGCAGGTTATAAATGCCAAAATCTGTTTATACATATATATTGAATATATATGATTTGTTTTGCGTGGGATGTATGATATATCAACCCTTGTAGGTTATTTAATGCCAAATCCTCTTTATATATATATATATATATATATATATATATGATTTGGCTTGTTTAGGTTTCATGGTATCTCAATCCTTGTGGGTTATTTAATGCCCAAACCTGTTTATACATATATGTCAAATATCTATGATTCGGCTTGGTTGGGTTTCATGATATATCAACCCTTATAGGTTATTTAATGCCAAATCCTCTTTACACATATCTATCAAATATATCTGAATATTAAACGCAGTTTGTTGAAACATTTTCAAACGAACTCGACCTCATTTGTTCACACACAGATTTAAGTGTTGGTATATAATTCAATGTCAGTTATTTGTGTAAACACAGTTAAATGGATGTACATATACAATTTCCAAGTGAATAGTGTATCAGTGAAATCGTTTTTAAAAAAGATTAAATAATGCTATTTTTTCACGCTGATAAATTCTTTCAAGTCTTCTCATCTATCACTGACAATTTTGTGGAATATTAATTATTTTTACACACAGCAAAGTGGTTACAATACTGTTTTTCACACGAATAATTCTATTCAACTCTATTTGCATATAGTCCAAGGGATCAAAGAATTGCTATGTAATACAAATAATTGAATTTTTACTCCCAATCAAATTATTACAAGGTTGGATGACATATCGGCCGAAACGTTGTGAAAATAACAATAAAGATGACGACAATAGTCCGAAAAACCCTTACAGATAAAAGTAATAGTGTTTGAAAGCAATACTTAAAACCATTAAACAAATGAGTTCTAACTCATTTAAATATGTTACCTACAAACTATCAACTTACAAATCACAGACACACACACATGTATATAGATATAGATTGGTATGATTTCGCGTCTGGGAATCCACAAGACTGATATACCTCCATCAATCAACCAACCAACCAGTCCACCGGCCATCCAACATTCTATTTTTTTTCAGGGATATGCAAGATTGTGTTACTTCAATGGTATCAAGTCTACCCACAATTTTACCATTTTAGATCTTCTTTCTTGATGCATTGTTTCGAAAATCAGAATACTATCTATTCTTTAAAATATTTACTAAGATTCCAAGTTTAATATGACTACAGTTAATATAACCAGATTACGATATGTTATATAATGACTGTTGACATGGATTTTGGGTTCGTTCCTGGCGACCCCATGTGCTTTTATAAGCTGTCACATTGTGATTAGTAAACTGGGGGATGGAAGAGTGTCGTGGGAGGCCGGTCGAGCCGATGTGTAACCGGAAGTGGACCACGTGATATGAGAACCACGCGGTCAGATTTAGACAGTCAGTACAGTCAGAATCGAGAGTCGAGCCAGGGATACGCAGCCGATCAGAGGCGTTAGTGTCGTCTCTGACGATACGGCTTGCAAGAAGGTGCAAGTGTTAGCACCCACTGGCTCCAGGAAGAAGGTATGGGGCAATAAGAAGTCCCCTCTCTGAGTATATGTCTCTCCATCTATCTCTCAAACTTACAACAAACTGCGTGCCCCTTTTTAGAATAAAATGAGAGAGAGATATTTTTATTAAGAAGTGTGTTTCGTTTCGTTCACTGAAGTTCGTTCAAAATCTTTGATTATGTTCTTGGTTAGTTCTAAGAGAAGTATACAACAGATAGATGTGAACAAATCACGATAGAACCCCGGCTGAGAAACAGAGGAAATACTAAGTGGGGCCTTTAAGATAACACAGCGTGGTTTAGTCAAAGAAGTAGTAATTATGGGTCAATATAGCAGTCTGTCTTTGACTCCCTCCCTCTGTCTGTTTCCCTCACACCACAAAAATTTTGACTCCAAGAAGAATAAAGAGAGATATAATTTTTAAATAAGAGTCATGATCATTTTTCCTCCATGTGTATACAGTCATTACGGCTATACAACCTGGAGCCTCGCCATCAGACCAAGTTTTAGCGTCATATATAGGACACTCGTTTGGCGGGCGTCTTGCCACTGTAATATTTTATTTTCCATATTTTTGTCTCTCCTTTTTGTACATCCTCTAATTTTAATATGAAACTTTAAATTCCATGTTTCGACTTTGGAACCTTGATCCGAGTACAGTATTTCAAATAAGGTCTTCTTTTTTAGGTTTTATATATTTTTAAAACATTTGCTTCTCTTGAAATAAAATGTCTTACAATCCAGCCAATCATTAAATTTGTCCTCGATGTAATAGACAAAATATAATTATCATCAAAAATTGAAGTATTCTTCCAAAATCCCACCGCAGGGTTGAGTAAAATTTGCCCTCGATGTAATAGACAAAATAATATTATCATCAAAAATTGAAATATTCTTCCAAAATCCCACCACGGGGTCGAGTAAAATTTGCCCTCGATGTAATAGACAAAATATAATTATCATCAAAAATTGAAGTATTCTTCCAAAATCCCACCGCAGGGTTGAGTAAAATTTGCCCTCGATGTAATAGACAAAATATAATTATCATCCATGATTGAAGTATTCTTCCCAAATCCCACCACGGGGTTCGGTAAAGTCTTAATGAATAAGCTTCCTACATGTGTGTGTGTGTGTGTGTGTGTGTGTGTGTGTGTGTGTGTCCTAATGCTAGGAGATTTGCAGACGTATTTTTTTGCAATTGTCAGTTAAAATTCCTGATTGATGGCCCTTTTTCTTTGGGAACAAGAAAGAAATTCTAAAAAAAGAAATGATTGAAAAAAAAAAATTAACGAAAACAAACAAAAAAAAAACTCAAAATGTTTTCGTTTCTCATTCTTTTTATGCGGTATGCGAAAACATTTTTCAACCCAAAAAACTTGATTTTAATCGGCATGCAAAAACCTTTGAAAGATTCTGTTGAACATTGCGAAATCGAAGATAATAAACAAATGTGGTCACCGATCGAAGTTCAATCAATATTGGCAGTGATATTGGTATCTAATCGATCGAACCAATATCTGCACCAAATTAATCAAGCGATCTGTTTAACATACCGTTGGCTAAAATCCCAAATTCAATACTCGTCTGGTTTGGTTTCTTTGTTTAATGGCATATCAACCCTCTCGGGTTATCTAATGCCAAATCAATCAATGTAGAGAACACTAATGATACTGTTTAATCCACAGTTGGGGAGAGAAGAAGTTCAAAGGTTTCCCAAGCGTTTTATTCCAAAAGTTAACGTAATGTCACGACTGAAGTTAGAACTCACCTACTTCGAGGCCACAATATAGCACTTCAGCCATGACATCACAGATTCATGCAAGGATGTACGTCAACACCATTTCCGGTGCCCTTCTAGGAATTTTGAGTTCCTGTCAAGGAAATTTACTTGCGTCGACACGGCAATTAGCTACAAAAACGAATTTTTGTTTAGTTTCTTTGCTTAATAATGTTTGTGGAAGTGCCCGTGGCTTAATTGTTATCGTCTTAGGAAATGGACACGGCGACACGAGTTCAAATCCTGGACGAGACTGATTGCATTTCACATAGCACCAATACCCTTGGGAAAAGTATGAATCCAATTATTCTCCCTCCAGCTATTGGTAAATAGTAGGGCAGACTGGGTTCTTCAGCCTTGGTGAGGCAACTAGTCTAAGAGAAGGAAAACTCTAAATTCAAACCTGCTAAACTCCGCTTTAAAAAATTGACCTTGTGTCATACCCTGCCCGATCGGAGGGGTTGGGTAAATATGGTAATGTCACGACGAAAGTTAGAACCCGCCTTCTTCGAGGCCGCAATGTAGCATTACAGCCATGACACCACAGATTCATGCAAGGATATATATCAACACCATGTCTATTCCTAATCTACCGAGATTATATACTGTTGTATAGTGGCTCGTACTATGTTACTTCCGGTATCACAGAGGTATAAAAGACGCTGTGTCTCGTAAGAGAGAGAGACCGAAGCAGAATCAGAGACAGAACAGCTCTGAAAGACATCGGTCAGTGAAGATCAACTTCGGACGTAACACCTACAGTGAGAGACTTATAATACTAATCGAACTGTACCACTTGAGTTAATAAATAATTAATCTGTTTCACTGTGTATCGTTTCCTTACCACGATACAACATATACAACAAACGTCAAATCATATTTACCAAGCCCTCCATTCGGACAGGATATGACACAAGGTCAATTTTTAAGCGGGGTTTAAGATGTTTGAATTCAGAGTTTTCCTTATCCTAGTGTAGTTGCCTCACCAAGGCTGAATAAATCAGTCTGTCTTACTATTTACCCATAGCTGGAGGGAGAATAATTGGATTCATACCTTTCCCAAGGGTATTAGTGCTATGTGAAATGCGATCAGTCTCGTCCAGGAATTGAACTCGAGTCGCCGTGTCCATTTCCTACGACGATAACCATTACACCATGGGCACCACGTCAAATAGCCCGATAAAAGAAAATGATTTCACACAAAAAATGCAAGAAGCTGACGATATGCTGCACTAACTATCATGTGTCTAGACTACAGAAAGGATCTAATTCCTCTTGTAAATACATTTGCTTAAGATATATCGCTGCTGGAGCAGACAGCAAAAAGCATTGGTCTCAAGTTGATGTCAGATAACATAGAATTTCTGTGTTTTTATCAAGATGGTACCATGTCCAAACTCAATAGCAAACCTCTGAAATCAGTTAACTTTTTTCATGTTTCGGTAGCAATATTCTATCAACAGAAAGTTATGTCAGCATACGCTAAGGAAAAGTATCTACTGCAATTGACAGGTTATCGACCACATTGAAATCAGATCTCTTCGATAAAATACAGCAGGGATTGTAGTAAACTTTTGCCGTGTGAGTACTGCTGTATGGCTGCACGACTTGGACTTTAAGGTAACACTTTGAGAAAAAGCAATATAGAGACTATTCAATAATGCCGCATGCTGTTTTGAACGAATTCTGGAAGCAGTACCTCACAGAGAGCAGCTATACGGCTATTTTTCTTTCATCCCACAAATCATTCAAATAAGACACGCAAGAAATGTTGGGCAGTGCGTGAGACGTAGGGATGAACTCATGAACGACATTCTAAAGTGGACTACAACACATGGACACACCAACGATGGTCGAGTAGCAAGGAGTAACATTCAGCAACTCTGTGCGAACAGTGGATGCTATCTAGATGATCTAACGAGATTGATGGCCAAGAGGGAAGGAAGGCAAGAGAGAGTCTTGAAAATCGGTGCTATCGACATGACGATGATAATGATTAAATATAGACCAATAATTTTTGACAATTCTGTACTTATTTTGTTCCAGGCGGGTATTTCCTATTTTGTCACAACAGATCAATATGATATAAAAAATCGAACGTTATATTGCACTTTTCAGCATTTTTTAAATAGAACCTTCAGTAATTGCGAAAAACGGTTGTGAACAGAATTCGAGAAAAAATCGTGTGTACGAGAGAGAGAGAGAGAGAGAGAGAGAGAGAGAGAGAGAGAGAGAGAGAGAGAGAGAGACTGGACACTAAATAGAGAGAATTGAGAGAGAGACTGAAGAGGGAAAGAGAGAGAAAAGAGAGACAGTGCAGAAGAAGAATAGAAAGAGAGAAAGAAAAAGACAGAGTCAACACTAAATAGAGAGACTGAAGTGATAGAGAAAAAGAGACAGATAAATAGAGGGAGAAGAAAGAAAGTGATGGCGAGTAAGAGAGGAGTAGAGTAAAGATAGAGACACTGAAGAAACAGAGAGAGAGAGAGGGGGAGAGAGAGAGAGAGATAGATAGAGAGAGAGAGAGTCACTAGATAATAAGAAAACACAGAAGAGAGGGAGAGTCTATAGCAGAGAGAGATAGGGACACAAGAGAAAGAGAAACTGAAGAAAGAGAGAGAGGGGGCAGAAGAGAGAAACACTGAAGGTTGTGAGAGAGACACTGAAGCTCGAGGGAAAGAAAGAGACAGAGAGACTGAAGGGAGTGAGAGAGAGGTGACACTGAACAGAAAAAAAGAGACTGAGATAAAGTGAAAATACAATAAAAAAAAAAAGAGAGAGAGAGAGAGAGAGAGAGAGAGATGAACTGAAGAAGTATGAGACATACTGGAGAGAATGACGGTGACGGAAAAGAGAGGCAAAAAAGATGGCCATTAAAGAGAAAGAAAACACTTAAGGGAAAGGCAGAGAAGGACAGTAACAAGAGAGAGAGAGAGAGAGAGAGAGAGAGAGAGAGAGAGAGAGAGACAGTGAAGATGGAGAGAGATTGAAAGAAAAGAGAGACAGAGAGAGACACTGAAGAGAGAGATACTGGAGGGAGAGAGAGGGAGAGAGAGGGAGAGAGAGACAATGAAAGGTGTAAGAGAGAAAGAAAAGAGAGACAGAGAGAGACACTGAAGAGAGAGATACTGGAGGGAGAGAGAAGGAGAGAGAGAGACAATGAAAGG
Source organism: Sepioteuthis lessoniana (assembly GCA_963585895.1). NCBI lineage: Eukaryota > Metazoa > Mollusca > Cephalopoda > Myopsida > Loliginidae > Sepioteuthis > Sepioteuthis lessoniana. The sequence continues at coordinate 86,412,702 of OY757921.1, read as the reverse complement.
TGTAAGAGAGAAAGAGACAGAGAGAAACATTGAAGATAGAGAGAGACACACACAGGCAGAGAAGGGTACTGAATTAAGAGGAAGAGAGAGAGAGAATAAAGAGAGACAGAGAGGAACACTTGAGAGTGAGAGTGAGACACTTAGAAGATTGAGATAAAGAGAGATAGTGAGGGGACACTGAAGAGAGTGAGAGAGAGAGGGGGGTGGATGGAAGAAATTAGAAAGCAAAGAACTGGGATATTTTGTTTGTAAATCTTCCATTAATTCTTAAGTAATGACAAACATGACATGGCAGAATTCCATGGGTTTAGTTTGGTTTTATGGCATATCAACAACGTCAGTTTTTCATTTAATGCCAAATCCTGTTTATACACATAGATTGAATATATGATTTGTTAACACACTTTATACATATATACAGTTAAATAATCAAACAGTTCTAACAATTCAGTTTAGCATTAGTCATTTGCTTGCCTTTAGTTTAAAAGTCGAATGATTCTATTTGACGCATAGATAGGAGCCTATCTGGTGTTGCCACTCCGGGTCAGAGTGGACCTTGGAGCGATGGCAATGAAGGGGTTCTCTACATTCCCCAAAGTTCCAGAATTACTGGAGCATCACCATCAGATTGTTTAGTGTCATATCTAGGACACTCGTGGGAAGGGGCCGCTTTTGAGTTAAAAAAAAAAGTCAGATTTGCAAGACTTTGTAAAATATCAAAAATCTTTCTACAAAATCATTCAAACGATGTAACGATTACTGGAAATGAATTCTGCAATGCGAGTTCAAATCCTGTTAGAACTTCCCTTTTTATTGATGAATTTACTCTTCCCACACATCCTGTGGACGGGGCTTAGAATAAGCTAAGAGTATCAACTGCATGGGGGATGGCAACACCCTCCAACCTCACAAAAAAAGAAAAACACAGTTCGCACTTAACTTTACCTGATGGTGAGGCTCTACTTCTGAATAGTTGAGTCAAATAGATCTGTTTAAAAATTATTCGAATTTTTTACCTTCCAGTGCAGGCGAAATCGATTTCATTAGTACAATATTCATCTTTCGTCGGCCAGAAACAGTGTTGTACGTTCGAACCTCAATATTTGCTCCGGGATAGTTTTGTGCCAGACTTGGCTAGCTTAGGATGTGGATTCATCTTAAAGTCTATCAGGCATCTCTCAAAGTAATGGAGTTTATTTGCTGGAGAAAATTTCGTCTCCAAGATACGTGCAACTGGATTACATAATACCAGTAAGGAGTAAAACTTCTTGGCTTGCTCTACCCTCCCCAAAATGATTGGTGTAAAGTTAATGCAAACCCACCGATTCCAACCTGATTATTCCACACGTTCTTCTGTAAACATTATTGTAAGTTAATCACACTGATATTTTGTAGTGGGTTACATCCTCTTCAAGATCCTCCTGGTCTTATGCCACACTCAGTTAACCTTGAAATAGGCTAGTCTCATATTATTACTACTGAAAAGATTGTGCTTCTCACCGAGTAGTTCCTTCTTTTGTTTTTCTGAACTGAATTTAGTAAATGCCAATTCAAAATAGACACCACAAAAAATGAAACTGAAAAGTCATTTGATAATTTTGGCATTTAATTATCACTCTGCCAAGTATTATGTGGGTTATATCGGCTACTATATACATTGTTAGTCATGACCGGAAGATTATTACTTGCATCAAGCTGACTATTCTGCATAAAAGCCTACTGTATCACTGCAACTGATAGACGCGTGATGCAGCTGATACTAAGATTAATACGTCCCAAGGCGATAGCTGCATCGCAACTTGATTTTCACGTTTTGCACGCGCATTCCTTTTCTCTTTCTTCTTTTTCTGCGCATGTCCACCCATTTGTTAAATTATATTTTTTCATACTATTTTTTTTCGTTTTTTTGGTCTATATGTGCATTCAATATATTTATTTTCATTTCCTTTTCCTGGTTTTATCACTAGTTCGAAAGTCTTTGTTCTAAATCCCATTTGATCTTTCAAAATATTACTGTCGGTTTGAAAATGATTTTTGACACCATTTCCAATTTTTCTTTTTACTGAGAAGCAAATATGTAGCTGACAAAATCATTAGTGTACTTCTTCTCTGACTTTATTTTTGCTTGCAAAGGTGATTTCATTTAATGTTTATATTACGTTCTTACAATTCTAAAGAATGAAAATAAATATTGCCTAATAATATCCGCTTAGTTTGTAAAATTTTCCAGTAGAAATAACAAAAAATATGGTTGGTGAGTATAATTACTAAGCCTGGAAATAATTACGGGATTTACACACATAGGAATGTATCATTTAGTTTTTATATAGCTGTAAATAAACTAATAACAGAGTAGATGTAAAATATTTGTGTAATAGCAGAATATTCTGGTTGCTCAGTTGGCTGGGTCTGTAGAATATTTCGGCTGCATCTCTTCGGAGGAATAAGACCCTTTCAACGAGTATCCTGGATATGACAATAAATGATTCCATTCCTAGATCTTTGGGGAATATAAAATTACACTTCATCGCTATCATTTCTTAATCCACTCTAAGCCGGAGAGATAGTACCTCATCTATGGATTAAATAGGAAACTTCAATCTTTTACTAGGGCTTTGGTCTGGGATACCTGGGTTCACTCCGGTCATACCAAAGACTTTAAAATTGGTACTTTATACCTAATTGCTTAACACTCAACAATATAAGGTACGTATCAATGGTAAAGTGGAGCAATCCTGGGAAAGGAGTAGCGTCCTCCCCTTCACCTCGGTGTAGTAGCTATTGAAAAGGGAGCCTTCTGGTCGCCTTTGACTACGGTCGACGACTTTACTTTAGTATTAATCTTATTTACCAACCCCCTCCGCTCGGGTAGGATAGGACACAAGGTTAATTTTTAAGCGGAGTTTAACAGGTTTGAATTCAGAGTTTTCCTTCTCCTAGACCAGTTGCCTCACAAAGACTGAATAAATCAGTCTGTCCTACTATTTACCCATAGCTGGAGGGAGAATAATTGGATTCATACCTTTCCCAAGGGTATTAGTGCTATGTGAAATGTAATCAATCTCGTCCAGGATTTGAACTCGAGTCGCCCTGTCCATTTCCTACAACGATAACCATTACACCACGGACACCTCCAACTTTACTTTATTATCAATATCAAACTAAACTATCAAAGTTGGAGAGAGCAATACTTGAAACCATTTAACTGTGTGCCCTGAAATGAGTTCAGGTTTATTCAACAAAAATGTTACATACAAATTATTTACTAACAAATATATGTATAAACTAAATGTTGTATTAAATAGCCAACCAGAGTTGATATACCATTGAACAGAACCAATTACCATGAATGTTCTGGTTTTATTAAATATCCATTTTACAAAGAAGTTAAATCATTTAACCTAATCATACTGAGGAACCTATCATGGAATAACCTAATATTGAAGAATAATTATAAAAGTGATCTTATAATTTGAATATCCAAAAACAATAACCAGCAGAAACCTATAAATAATATATAATGGAATAACCCAATATTGAGGAAAGATCATAGAATAATCATATCATTTGAATATCCTAAAATAAATACCAGCAGAAACCTATAAATAATATATAATGGAATAACCAATATTGAGGAAAGATCATAGAATAATCATATCATTTGAATATCCTAAAATAAATACCAGCAGAAACCTATAAATAATATATAATGGAATAACCCAATATTGAGGAAAGATCATAGAATAATCTTATCATTTGAATATCCTAAAATAAATACCAGCAGAAACCTATAAATAATATTGAATAATCTTATAATTTGAATTTCCCAAATCAAATACCAACAGAAACCTTTTATATGCAAATAACATTACGGTTTGGTTTAGTTTGGTTTCTTTATTTGATATCACATCACCCTTCTAAGACTATTTAATGCCAAAGCCATCCTTGTAGAATAACAGTAGTGGTACTATTTAACCAATAGCTGGGGGGATAAGGGAGTCCATACCTTTCTGAAGGGTATTTGTATGAAAGTGAACGTAATAGCGCGACTGGAGTTCGAACTCGCTTACTATGATTTTGCAATCCATCGCTTTAACCATCACACCACGAGAATACCCCCTGAGGTTACAATTAAAAGATTATTCTTGCTGACACCTGCAAGTTGTTAGGGATACGGATATGAAAGAAAACATGGTTCTAACAAAATATCTATCTATCAAAATAAAAGAAAGATTCACAAAATCCATTCTAGAAGCCATTTCACAATATAGTATGGTAAAAGACGTCGGTTACTGCAAATATAATTTAAAATGGGTGGTTAAAAAAGAAAAACATGCTTGTGAATAAAGAAATACATCAAAGCGTAAGTTTATGGTCTCTTCCGCAGAATTGTGGCCGAGTTCGAACACGTGTTGCGGGGCCTATAAGTATGTCGACCCCGCAAATGAATTTATGTGAATGAGAACAGCCAAAGCAATATGAAGGAACAAAGGTGAGATAATGATAATTACAAATGACAATTTATTTCGTCGTATTTACAAGCGTGAATGTAAATGTCCGTGGCGGTTGTATGTGTTCGCAGTTGGGCGTTCGACGAGGGTCGCTGGCGTAGGTCGAGTCGTTGAGTACAGCTAGATGTTGGATGCTGGTAAGTTGAGGTCGGTCGAGTCGTTGAGTTCAGCTAGATGGTCGGTGCTGGTCGTTGGGTGCAGCTTGGTAGATCGATATCCCTGGTTGTGACGGTATGTTGTGGTTAACCGGGGGTGTGTCGATTGGGTTCCTGGCTCGTACAGCGGGTCGTACGTGAGCCGGTGTTGCAGTGGTAGAACAGTCCGTAACAGCGAGTCGTTACGTGGACTGCGTGGTACCTTGCAAGAGCGTCGAGTTCGGTAGATCGACATCCTCGGTTATGACGATATGTTGGATTAACCGGGGGTGTGTCGGCCTGGTTTCTGGCTCGTACAGCGGGTTGTACGTGAGCCGGTTGTTGCAGTGGTAGAACAGTCCGTAACAGCGAGTCGTTACGTGGACTGCGTGGTACCTTGCAAGAGCGTCGTGTTCGGTAGATCGACATCCTCGGTTATGACGATATGTATGATTAACCGGGGGTGTGTCGGCTTGGTTTCTGGCTCGTACAGCGGGTCGTACGTGAGCCAGTTGTTGCAGTGGTAGAACAGTCCGTAACAGCGAGTCGTTACGTGGACTGCGTTGTACCTTGCAAGAGTGTCGAGGTCGAGGAAAGGCTAGGGCCTTGCTGGGCCCCCTAGCCGTGCGGACGTATCGGACGGGAACGAAAGCTTTGCCGTGTCAAAGCCGTGCGGACAATGGCTATGGCTAGGTTCGCGCCAAAGCCGTGCGGACGAGAGCGAAGGCTTTGTCGGGTCAAAGCCGTGCGGGCGAGCGGACAAGAGCGAAGGCTTTGTCGGGTCAAAGCCGTGCGGGCGAGCTGACAGGAACGAAGGCTTTGTCGGGTCAAAGCCGTGCGGGCGAGCTGACAGGAACGAAGGCTTTGTCGGGTCAAAGCCGAGCTGACGAGCGGACAGGAGCGAAGGCTTTGTCGGGTCAAAACCGTGCAGGCGAGCGGACGAGAGCGAAGGCTTTGTCGGGTCAAAGCCGTGCGGACGAGCGGACGAGAGCGAAGGCTTTGTCGGGTCAAAGCCGAGCTGACGAGCGAACAGGCCATGAGGCCGAGGCTAAGATGGGCGTTATCTTAGCGCTGCGCAGATAGTGAAGCCGTAGCTAAAGGCTGGTCCGTGCCATTAGCGCTGCGCAGCTTATCGGACTATCGGAACCGACTGAGAGTTAAGACCGGTTGGTCTTAGAATCCGTCTTCGTGTTTGCCGCCTGGCCGTCTACTTCGACTGATCATTACTGACCAGTCAGAGATGCTCTGACCCGCAGACAGAGACCTCTTATGGTCCTAAAAAGGACCTTTGTGCATACCTATGTAGGTGGGAGAAAGGCAGGTCTACCACGAGAAGTGGGACCAACGCCGTAAGTTAAGGTGAATGCGACCGCACAGAATGCGGGATTCCTCCTTAATGAGCTTCGCCAGGAGCGCGCCGTAGTATTTTTCGCCGTTTAAGCGTTGAAAAGGGCTTGCTGATATTTCGAAGGTGCTGTGACACACAGCTCCAGCCGCGTGGATATAAAATTCTTTGATAAAAAATGAGTGTAGCCGTAAAGTATTTTCCTAACCTGCTATAGGCTGGCGACGACTATTAGTTCAAGTCTTATCAGGTAATTTTTGGCCGAAGTGTTTTGTGAATGTTATTAATTTTAATTCTCCCTTTTCTTTTAGCTATAACTAGATGTCAAGGTCGTTAGCAAGAAAAAAGGGCTTAGTCAGTTCCGGTCGTACTCGGATATAATCGTCCTAACTCGGGCGTGTAATTTAATATGTTTTAGGTTTATCGGCAGGTCGCGGCAAGGGTTTGTCGGCCGGTCGCGACACACGAAAGCATGAATTCCTAAATCAGATTTCGTTACTTGTATAACTGAGTAGCTTTGAAGTCCTACATGAAGAGAAGCAATGCGTTACGTGTCAGCGCCCCGATACTACTAACCACAGTGGGTACATTTATAACGTTACCTCTTAAACGTGTGTAACGCTACCAGTCCGTGAAAAGAAGAGCGTTAAAAGCAACACGACTCCGTTGGTTTAGCCGATACGAAATTTTGTTGCTAGACCATTTTAGAGCTGTCAGCCGAAAAAAGAGAGGGAGGGAGAGAGAGAGAGACGTGAGTCAGCAGAAAAATAGGCAGACAGTTGGATATGGGAAAGACGAAAGAGAGAGAGAGAGAGGGGGGGAGGCTGTTATCTTTCTGTTCGTTCTGTATGTGTGACTTCTGCTGTCGTCCGCCTGTTCGTCTCTCCCGTGTCCTCTTCATCGAGACCTCCGTCGTGTATCTGCTATGGGTCTCTCCAAGGGGTCCCACCCTAGGCGTCTTCGAATCTCTTTCTTTTATACACTTCCCTAAACTTAAGAATTATATAATCCTTTAATGACACGTCAGAGCTTAGTCACTTTTAAGGTTCCCGAGTTCGACAAACACCTGAAGAGGGCCGGAAGACATATCAACCGAAACGTTGTAGAAATAACAATAAAGATAAAGACAGTAGTCCGAAAACCCTTAATGATAAAAATCACTCATAAGTTCTAGAGTTGGCCAACACTCTGTAGGGGTCTATTGGAGAACATTACTTATGAATTTATCCTTAATTCTCTAGTAGTGCTCAGGATGTCTTGCTCATCCTTCTTGAATGGTTTGTAAGATGGGAAGTTAGTGGCCCAGCAGTTGCTGTTTTGTTCAGTGCTGCTTCCAGGATTTGTTAAAAACAGTACACAGAATTCTTGTGTAGTTCTCATCAAGCTTTATCTTTTGGCATTTTGTCTGTCGCCAAGTCCAACAATTGCAGTATCTTCACGGCTACAATTTGGAAAAATTCCCATTTGTTTTTTTTTAATTCGAGAAATCAGAAGATAAGGAAATTATACAATAAAAGTAAAAACTTAATCCAAAATGGACCTGGAAATAATGATAATGAAGAGGTAATTCCCACTCTCTAGACCTTCAAAAGTAAAGCCTTACTTTCAGATTTTGCTTAGTATAATACCTAGAACACCAGATATAGGCTGATTCTACACAATTGTTTATCTTAGAATATCAAATATCAACTAATTCTAAAACAAACTGTCCGTTTTCAAATTTGCTTATTATTACACGATTGCCATGAACGACTAAAACAAATGCCCTCTCCAGCTTTGACTAAGATCACAAATGAAATCCTGTAACAGTAAATTCAAGTTTAACTAAAGTTAAAAAAGAATTTACAACTAAAGTAATTAACTGAAATCCCTAATTATTTTACTCCTTGAACTGATTCAGTCACGTGATATAACGCCTCGCAAACACTCAGGCACCAAAAAAATCTGAATCCGATCGAAAATCTTTGATGAAATCATATGAAGATGGGAAACAATATAAGAGAAAAACAGACACATTGGAAGCAATTAAAACAACCATGTCTGAGATTGAACCTGCTGAAATAAAAAAAAACAACAGCAAAATCTATGAATAACAGATTTCTAGCTGGTATTAAGAAGAATGGTCACAAAACTTATATGCGACATTTATTTTTTATATCATAGGTATTAGTCATTTTTTAAATGATTTTATTAACTTTTTTAAAAAAGTAGAATGTGATTATTTGAAATTTGCCAAACTCTGCACCGAATTTTTATAGAACACATAAAATCGGTTCAGTAAATTCAATAAAATATAATTAGATCGAAGAATCATTTTCTAGTGGATGGCATCCTCATCATGATCCCATCCGTAATGGATTTATGACCAACCCAATTATGCTTAAAGTAGGCTCGTCTCATATATTATTACTGCTATAAGATTTGGTTTCTCACCGAGTAATTCCTTCTTTTGCTTCTCTGAGCTGAATTTAGTAAATGCCGATTTAAAATGGAAAGAACTCATATAACTTTGACATTTAATTATCACTCCGTCAATTATTAAAACATATTGATACTGCCAAAAATTCTAACCCAGGTTTTGTTTTTGACATCTTAATTAATTATTCAAAATTCAACAATTCCTTTTCCAAACAAATTTGACAGTTTTTTTCCCCAACCAAATTCGAATTATTGAAGTTTATGCGATTTCTTAATAACTTCAGACAGGTTTTATACACACACACACACACGCACATATATATATGGATGACTATATATATATATATATATATATATGTGTGTGTGTGTGTGTGTGCATCATTACATATGTTAATTTACTGTCTTCTCTTGATTCTAATTCCCCGTCGGCTGTAATATTCAAACAATTCTTCTTTCAAACAACAACAATTGCATTTTCTCTGTCTAATAAATTTCCATTTATATACAGTTTGACGAAGATATTCGTCACACAAGGAGGGAAGAAAATACATTCTTGTTCTGTCAGTCGTTACCGGGGAACAAAAAAAAAAATTGGTTGGTGAGTTGGTTGGCTTTTATGTTATATCAACCATTGTAGGTTATTAAATGCCAAATCTTTATACATATATATTAAATATATATGATTTGGTTTGGTTGGGTTTTATGGCATATCAAACATTGTAGGTTATTATATGCCAAATTCTTTTTATATATTTTTTTTAAATTAAAAAATAAAATTAAATGCCAAATCCTTTTTAAACATATATTAAAATATATCTGATTTAGTTTGATTGTGTTTTATGGCATATAAAACATTGTAGGTTATTGTCCTCTTTATATATATATATATATATATATATATATATATATATATATATATATATATAGTCCTCTTTATATGTATATATTGTCCTATATAATTTTAGTTTGGGTGGGGTTTATGGCATATTAACCATTGTACGTTATTAAATGCCAATTCATCTTTATACACATATTTTAAATATATATGATTTAGTTTGATTGGGTTTTATGGCATATCAAACATTGTAGGTTATTAAATGCCAAATTCTCTTTATACATATATATTAAATATATATGATTTGTATACATATTTTCGCGATGACACCCGCAAACGAGAATGAACCAATTTTTTTGCACAAAGCTAAATGGTTTCAAATATTGCTCTATAAACGTCTCTATATAACACGAGTTATTTCTTTGTAGATATATTCTGTTGGTAATTTCATTCTTAAATGAGTTAAAGTAATTTTTTTGCATACAATTGCTCTTATTTCCTCAGTGTTAAAAATTTTCAGTTATTGTTATCAAACATTAATCATTCTATTTGATATCAATTATTTGTTTTTAAACAGTGAAATAGTTACAAGTATTGTTATTAAGCACTATTTATTCTATTGAACACTATTCATTCGTTTGCATTCAGTCAAATGGTCCCAAGTATTGATATCATATATCGATATTTCAATTTAGTCACATAGTTAAAGAGGTCCGAGTAGAGCTATCTAACACTAATCATTCTACTCAACATTACTCATTATTCGCATCCAGGTGAGTGGTTTAAATTATTTCTATTTATCACTAACAATTCAATAAAAAAAATCAGTCATTTGTTTACCAATAGTTAATTGATAAATTAATTCTATTTATAACAATTTAATTTGGCAGAAATCATTTATTTGCCCTCGGTATAAATGTCAAATAGGTTTATTTGAAATGACTTCGAGCCAGAGTTGACCTGGGAGCTATGGCATTGTAGGGTTACTCCGAATCCCCAAAGCTCCAGCATTACTGAAGCCTCATTATCAGGTTTTTTAATGGCATATCTTAGACTCTCGTTTGGAGGAGTCTTACCTCTCTGCAGATGGTGTATTCTACAGCCCCAGCCATCTCGGCAATATAAGATGAAATTAGTCATGTTTACCGTAACAATTATCTTCATATGAAATAGTATCGGTGACGCGAGCTCAAATTCTGAACAAGGCTGTTTACGTTGCGGTTTGGGCTAATGCCCTTGAGGCAGACATGAATCCATGTTTTCCGTTCAGCCATGAGTAAATTGTAGAACAGTCGGTCGAGGAGAAAGAATACTCTGAATTCTAACCAGCTGTACACTGCTTTATAAAATTGACCTTTTGTCACATCCTGTCCGTTACAGAGAGGTTGGAGTAATAAATAGTCTAGAATTTAGTGAATTTCGATATACCCTTACATTTTGAATCAGATTCAACAATGTACATTTTGTTTGTGAAAACGGAAATTCTTCATTAGAGGAATGTAGTATTAATCAACAGTTACAACAGTCGGAAAAACTTGCGTTTTTTTTAACTGATTGTGACTAGCGTTCATGTTATTTTAGAGACTATGATTTAAGGCACAAAAAAGAAAAATATCCCTGAAGCTGCCTTATTTGAAAAAAAAAAAAATCGAAAACAGTTTTACAATCCAATCCTTTGAATCACGTTGACTATCACAATATTGTAATTTTGCAGAAGTTTTAAGATCAAATATATTTTGGTTTGATACCGTAATTATTTTTGTTTAACATGTCCTCGTGTAAAAGACGAACTCCAAGCTTTGGAAAATGAACTTCTGAAAAAAAATCTTGTCTATAATATGCAATGGCTTTTTCAGAATTTGTAGCAAGTAGATCTAACCTAAATTTAGAATTTCTTCAACTCTTTATCTGTTTCTACTGCCTCAAAATAAGAATTAATAGTGTTTCTATTATGTCGTAAAATAGAAAATTAAGACATCATTTAGAACAAATACACTGACATGATCATACAAAATGCAACAGACTTGCATTAGAAACAAACTCCCACTTAGAGAAACAAAATTATAAACAAACACTCATTCCAGTTGATGTTTATCTGTAACAATAATAAAAAAACACACATTAGTTTGAACTATGGAAATAGCCTATTTTCAATCACCCTCTACTGAATATGATGAGACACGTGTATGAAAAAAGATTGAATAAAATTCTCTTGTATAATACACCCACTTAACTTTTGGGTTGATAAATCTGAAAAAAAAATTAGCGCATCAAATACTGAAATAATTCCGTTACTTACTCCCCAGACCGGAAATCTGACCAGAAAAACTTTAAGTAGCTGCGCACTATATCGTGTCATGGGGCTATACTAATATGTGGCAATCAGCGAGGTTATTTTGATTTTTTGTTTTGAGTGTATTTTTTTTTCTTGATGTTTCCAGTTTTATTGGACAATCTTCCATCTTGCTGATGAAATGGAAAATTTGCGTGGAATTTTTGTCATTTCGTGAAAACAGTCGAAGAAGCTTTGTAGAGAGGAGACTTAAATAAAAGAAAAGTATTTACCCAACATTCCGTCCACGCCTCAAGCATGATAAGACTCAAGGTAAATTCTGAAGCAACGTACACTTGGTTTGAAATCACCGAGACTGGTCGCATTACTGAGGCTAGAATAACCCTGTCTGTCTAACTATTTATCGAGAGCGAAGATTGTTGATCGATCGCTGTTCTTTACAAATACATGAACGCGAAAGTGGAGCGCAAAAAGTCTCGTCCAAGATTCACATTCAGGTCAACGATCCCATTTTCAACAACATTAAGCGTGGCTCTAAAAGCGTCTGGTATTCGTTTTTTAAACGTCATGAATTGTCACCGGAAGTCCAACCGACATTTAGCTGACATGATGGACATGTAGAAAAATTCACAAGGCATTTAAAAAATAATGATTAGCTATACACAGGGAAATTCCGTATTTTATGTTTTCTCTAAACATCGTAGCGAGCGAGTTCAAACTGCAGTCGCGTCATTTTGTTCACATTCAAACTAATCCCCTTGGTTGAGTATGAATCCCTTTCTTCTACAGTTATGAATTAAATAGAAGTAGTGTTTGGTTTGCAGTGTTTTACGGCATCTCAACCATTGTAGGTTATTTAATGCAACATCCTGTTCATTCGTTTATATAAAATATGAATTGTAAACCATTAATTTATTGCAACCATTTTTAAACGAAACATACTTCATGTGTTTGTGGTTTGGTTTGTTAGGTTTTATGGCATATCAACCTTTGTAGGTTATTTAATGCCAAATCCATTTTTATGTAAATAAGCTGTTCTATTTAAAACAATTCACTTTAGCATAAGTACACAGTTTAATTGTCAAAAACATTTCTGTTTCAAACTATTCAAGCAGTTATACATAACAATTCAGTCTAGTGTAAGTACAGTTTTAATGTCGAAAAACAGTTCTATTTCAAATAATTCAGTTAAGCAGAAGCACGCAGTTTAAATGTAAGTAAGGTTTAATTGTCAAAAACATTCTATTTCAAACTATTCAGTTTATGCAAACAATTCAGTTTAGCATAAGTATGCTGTTAGTTCTATTTAACCCATAGATATGGCCCTATCAGGTGCTACCACTCCGGGCCAGAGTGGACCTGGGAGCAATGGTAATGAAGGGGTGCTCCGTATTCCTCAAGGCCCCAGCATTACTGGGACCACACCATCAGACTATTTAGTGTCATATCCAGGACATTCGTTGGGGGGGTCTTACCCCTCTGCAGAGGTGCAGTCAGTGAATTCTACAGCCCCAGCCGACTGGGCAACATTTGTTTGCGCAATTAAAAGGTTTCGCGTAATGGTATCAAATACTAATCGTTTTATTTACTCACAGTTAAACAGTTTCAACAATTGGTATCAAACACTAGTAGTTTTATTTGTACCAAGGTAAATCGTTTCAAGTATTCCTATAAAATCCTAATAATTCAATTTAACATTAATCATTTGTTTGCACACATTAAATTTTTTCAAGTATGAGAAATGAGGAAATATTTATTTTGATCCATATATGGGAACCTACTACTACACCTGGTCAGAGTGGACCTGGAAGTAATGTCAGTATAGGAAAACTCCACATTCCACAAAGATCCACGATGACTTGAGCCTCATCTCCTGAAACAGTTTAGAATCATATCAAGGGCACTCATTGGGGAGTGTCTTACCCTCCCCCCGGCAGAGATACAGATGGCGTATTCACCACCCTTAACCGACTGTAAAAAGTTGGCGATCGTAGTTGAGGGCGACCAGAAGACTCCCTTTTCAATAGCTACAACAACAAGGTGTTGGGGAGAGTGCTACTCCTTTCCCTGGATTGCTCAACTTTACCCTTGATACGTACCTTATATTGCTGAGTGTTAAGCAAGGAGTTATCAAGTACCATTTTAAAAATCTTTGATTTGACGCGACCAGGGATTGAACCCTTGTCTCCCGGACCATTTGGCGAACACTCTACCCATTAGGCTAATGATAGGCCTGGTAACCGACTGTGCAGAGTACTAATTCTGTTTTTCCATTTTAGCATTAACGTTGATTTGCTATTAAGCAATGAAATGAAACCAAGAAAAATAAGGTAACTTTAAAGATAAAAGATGATGCTTTACATTTTATACCCTTATGTTATAGTTGTGTAAGAATTATAACACAAATTCAAGAAACAGCAGTTGTATGGCCACTTATCTCCTATCTTGCAAACCATCTAAAAAAGAAGATAAAGACATGCTGGGCACTGCTGGACAAAATCAAGGATGAACTCATTAGTGACATTCTCCGATGAACTTTCAAACAGACACACCAACGTTGTGGGGGTGTCTATGTAGTATAGTGTTCTTCTAGAAAGATAAGTTTAGCATAAATTAACCCACTAAGGAGGTGCCCGTGGTGTAATGGTTATCGTTGTAGGAAATGGACAAGGCAACACGAGTTCAAATCCTGAACGAGACTGATTGCATTTCACATAGCACTAATACCCTTGGGAAAGGTATCAATCCAATTATTCTCCCTCCAGCATTGGGTAAATAGTAGGGAAGACTAGGCTCTTCAGCCTTGGTTAGGCAACTAGTCTAAGCGAAAGAAAACTCTGAATTCAAACCTGTTAAACTCCGCTTAAAAAAATTGACTATGTGTCATATCCTGCCCGAGTGGAGGGGTTGGGTAAATATGATAAAATAACCCACTAAGGTTAATATATCACGAAAGAAAGATAAAACCAAACCTACCTTACCAGTGTTAGTCGTCCAATAAAAACATCTTCAAACAGCTCTGTGCAGACACTGAATGCCGTCTAGAGGACCTGACAGGTGCGATCGTTGAGAGAGAGAGAGAATTTGTGCTGCCGGTAAGTCTCGATAATGTTGATGATGATTTGTTACTTTTTTGCAAATAAATAAATTATGATAAATAATAAATGAACAAAAAAAAAAGGAGCATAAAGAAGTTCTCATTTATTATTTCGTGTGTTTTAAGTGTTAATGACTATATTATAATATACTATAACATATTAAGACCAGTCCATTGGCCTAGCGGTTAGAGTGCATGTCAACAGGCCTGGGAGACCAGCGTTCAATCCCAGGTCAAGTCATACCAAAGACTCAAAAAAAAGTTACTGGATACCGCCTTGCTTAACACTTAGCATTATAAGATGCGGGTAAAGTGAAGCAATCCAGGAAATGAAATACTGCCCTTCCCTAAATCTCAATGTAGTAACTACTGAAAAGAGAGCCTTCGGGTCCCCTCGACTATGGTCGCAAATTACAATGATATATTATAAATAAATGGGAACATTTTCGTTTCTAAAGACCAGGCAGCAGAAGAACAATGAGAAATTTAAGATCAGTTATTCCAGCATATGTTTTGTAAATATTCGTCTACCTTATCCAAACAGTGCAACAAATGCTCAAATTACATCAGAAGTTGCTAAAATCTCGAACGATATTATTTATAAATTGTGGAAGACCAACTCATCACTAGAATCTCTTTTTTAGAGTAAGCATGGTTCTAACACTTCTATTTATTAATCTTTTATTCCCTCTACTGGGTCATGGGTCTAATGAGTAAAATGTTCGCCAATTTTCCAGGAGACCAGCGTTCAATCCTAGGTCGTGTCATACCAAAGGCTCACAAAATGGTATTTGCCATGTTTAGTTTCGTTTCGTTTCGTTTCGATTCTTAATGGCATATCAACCTTTGTAGGTTATTTAATGCCAAAGCCATTCTCCTAGAAGAACAGTAGTGGTACTATTTAACCAATAGCTGGGAGGATAAGGGCTTCATACCTTTCCCAAGGGTATCTGCCCGAAAGTGAACGTAATGGCGTACTACGATTCTGCAGTCCATTGCTTTAATCATTACACCACGAGGACACCCCCTTGCATTATTTGTTCGTCTTTTTCATATTACTTGAATGGTTTAAAAGATGGGAGGTCGTACTGCTGCATAATAATTCCCCCTCCCTACAATATATATATATATATATATATATATATATATATATATATATATATATATATATATATATATTATAAATTGCAACAGTAAATTACAAAAATTTTATAAGTAATTCAATTACAATATCTGAGTTAAACTTTCCTAATATTTATACAATTTTTTTTCATTTATCAATTTAATAAGTCATAGTTAGTTATATATTAACCGAGCCATTGGCCTAATGAATAGTATGTTCGCCAAGGTCCGAGAACCAGGGTCCAATTCCAGGTCGTGTCATACTAAAGACTCTAAAAACGGTAAATGGTGCGGCCTTCCTTAACACTCAGCATTATAAAGTAAGGATCAAGGATAAAGTTGAGTAATCCAGGGAATAGGGTATCGCCTTCCCGTAAACCTCAGTGTAGTAGCTATTGAAAAGGGAACCTTTGGGTCTCTCTTGACTAAGGTCTCCAACTTTACTTCCTAAACTTAATTATTCACTCGTCTTATATGAAGTCCTTTGTGAAGTTTACATATACAGTAATGTAAAAAACATTTTACCCTTTTGCAGGAGTCCCGGTTGCGTAATGGTATTACCGTGCAGTTCTTCGATATCATTGCATTCGAGTCCAAACTCCAGCCTTGCTGCACGTTCCCTTTCGGAGTAATGCCCTAAAGAAAGGTATAAATTCCCTTTATATACCCTCCCACCATCTATGGATTAAATAGCACCACTACAGTTCTAGGATACGAACATGATATGAAGGTTATCCTATTTATCAACCCCTGCGCTCGAGCAGGTTATGACACAAGGTCATTTTTAAGCGAAGTTTAACAGGTTTTAATTCAGAGTTTTCCTTCGCTTATACTAGTTGCCTCCCCAAGGCTGAAGAATCAGTCTGCCCTACTATTTACCCAAAGCTGGAGGGAGAATAATTGGATTTATACCTTTCCCAAGGGTATTAGTGCTATGTGAAATGCAACCAGTCTCGTCCAGGTTTTGAATTCGAGTCGCCGTGTCCATTTCCTACGCCGATAACCATTACACCACGGGCACCATGATGTGAAGGTTATTGGCATATGAAATGGGCACGGAAACCCGAGTTCACATCCAGGACAAGACTTTTTGCATTTACCTCTAATATCCTCGGGGAAGGCATGGATCCACCAATTCTCCTTCTAGCTAAAGCTAAATAGTATGGAAACTAGCATTGTTATATAGCTAATGAAGGAAAGGATGAAAAGACCAGAACACTTTTTTATAAAAACATCCCTTTTTCTTTATTGTCCCAAAAAGGTCGAAATGGCTGTCAGTGTGAGAGTGAGAGACAGAGACAAAGACGAAGGAGTCGGGCTCCTATCCTTGACACCACATTGGATATATATTCAGAACCTTAATTCTTCTGCTTCTTAGCCGTGGGGGTCTGCCCCCTACCTCTAGGAACTCGCTGACTGCTCACCGAATCTGTCTCAACAGCAAATGTTTTTCATTATATAATATTCTTAACGCCCACGCGTTTTTTTTCCGTTTCCCAATTCATGTGAATCACTTCAGCTGTCCCCTTGTTTACACAGATACATATCCTGTTTAGAAATCCACAATAAGTATGCTGTCAGAGTCTTGGATATTGAACTTTTACAGAGCCGAATGTTTCAGCCGTTGGAGACAATGTGATTGCTATACGCACCTGTATAAATAAGAGGAAGCACGTCACGTGGGTGACAACCGGAATACGTGAGCATTCTGAAATTATATATACGGGGGTCTTTCAGGGGTCAGTCTTCAATCTGGAGTCTTGGTTCTACATACAGTCAGTCTCTGAGACTGACCTCCAGGCACTCGGTGGCGCAACGGTCTCTGGTCGGGACGTTGAAGAGGCAAAGCAGAACGCCCTGGTGATAACAAAGCGTGGTATGGCCAGTGAAGAAGAATTTATGGGTCAATAGAGGTGGGACCAAGTCCTTCAAGTCCTTCGTATGTCTTCGTCACCCTGTCTCTGTCTCTAACGCTTCAGAAGTCTCGAACCACTTTCGAGAGAAATAAAGACAAATAGAGAGAGAGAGAGAGAGGGAGGGAGGGAGAGAGGGAAAAGGAGAGAGAGAGAGCGAGAGAAATTTTTATAAAGAAAAGTGTTAGGGTCATTCTTTCGCCACGCCAATACATTCATCACTCAACACTAAGGTCAATATGTAACAGTTTAAGAAAAAACGAGTCACTGAATACAAACCAGTTAAACTCCTCAAAAATACCTTGGACCACGACCATCTCGTGCGTAGGGATCTTGTTAAAATGATAAACACATTTAATCCTGATATGGTACAATTAATACCAAATCATTTGCATGGTTTATTACAGGCCTCATTATACGTGGTCGACCTTTGAATCTATACCAGGACACTAGTAGTCATGAGATGTTGATACGTGCCATTTCTACCCAAACGGTATGTGATAGACCTAAGATGGCGAAATTGATAAAAATTAAAAAACGGTAAAACGTACGTAGGTATTTTTAAAAGTCAACAAAAATGTACGTTCAAGAGAGGCCGAAGAATGTATCCGTCGAAGATAATGGAAGGAACAAAGATAAAGTTAAGATAATAATTTTTTTTTAATCTATGAATCAATGGAAACCATTTCATTTCAGAAAACCAGACAAGCGACGAACAATGATGAAACTATCGATTCAAGTGTCGTGTTAAATACAACAATGGAGCGGTCAAGAGTCAGAAAATATTTGGAAAATTAACAAATAATACAAGCTAATTTTATAAGGAGAACAAGACACGAAATCAGAAAACAAAACCCACGATGTGGTTTTGAATAGACTGGGAAAAACGAAACCATATACATAAACATACGATAAAAAGTCGAAATATCAAGATGATAAACAGGTTTTATATTAGTATAAAAAATTAGAATCTATAGTGATATCACCCACTCGTTCTCTCCATTGTCTAGATCGTCATGAATCGATATATTTTCTTTCTTTCCTACTTCTTTCTGCTTTATTCGGTTATTTTTCCTTTTCATATATTCTTTCAATCTCCGCTCTTTATTTCCCCCTTTCTTTTTGTTATATTTTTATTCTACCGTCTTCTTTTTCTTTCTTTTCTTTTTAATCTATTATTGTGCTTCCCGTTTCTTTCTTTCTTTCTTTCACTCCTGAAAATCTATGTTCCTAATTTTCATTGTTTATTTTATCTTTCTTTATCTGCTGATCAATTTCTCAAATCCGTTTCCTTCTTTCTTTCTTTCTTTCTTTCTATTTGCTTATTTATTTATCATTTCATCTTCAGTGTCTCTCTCTCTCTCTCTCTCTCTATATATATATATATATATATTCTTTCTTTCTATCTAGTCCCTCATTTTCTTCCCCTTTTCTTCTTTACTTTCTCTCTATTTCTTTCCTCTTCCCTTTTTTCTTTTCCCTTTTTCTCTCTTTTTCTTTCTTCTTTCTTTCACTATATCCATCTCTCTTTCTTAATCTCCTTTCTGTCTCTGTCTTTGTCTGTCTGTCTCTCTCTCTCTATATATATATATATATGTATGTGTGTGTGTGTGTGTGTGTGATAATTCTCGCATAAGACATGATAATATTGCTAACTAATATTTCTGTGAAGACAATTTAACAAAAAAAAAATAACAACGACAAAAAGTGAAGAGTTAAACAATGGCATACTATCCATATTTAGATAAATACATCCTGTGAATATTTTGTTTTTAAACACACACGCACACACACACTCGGACACACACACACACACACACATATATATATGTGTGTGTGTGTGTGTGTGTGTGTGTGTGTGCGAACATGCACATGCGTTGCACTCAATAACCCTTTTTAGGATACCACCCATGTCGTTAAAAACTTATTCCATTTGACAAGTCAGAAAATTTCATCTTTTTCGCATGTCACGAATTTCTCTTTTGCAAAAGGAGGAAATCATGTTTCAACTTTATTTTCATCGTTTTCGCCGGAAGTCGAAAAAGTAAGTGATATATACAGATTTTTTATGCAGCATTTGCATTGAGATTTAAAAGTGTTTGTTTAAAAAATTCCATCTGATTTAACCGTATATATATATATATATATATATATATATATATATATATATATATATATATATATAAAGTCTCCTTTAGATTGGTATACAATACAAAATTCACCAGATATTTGACAAAGTGAATAAAACATGAAAGATATCGGTAAAGGTTTGGTGACATCTGTTAAATTTTAACATTGTCTTACTCTTTAACATGTCGACTTCCAATATGACAGCTGTATTCGTGGTCAGTGGACATAATTTTATTCATCTCAGTGCATGATTGCCGGGAATTAATTGATGACGGCAAACTTGTTTCAAGCTAAAATTTATCTTATACTTTTAAGAATCTTTCGGTCACTTGACTGAGATTATCCAACAACTGTCATGTTCTCAGATGCTCATAAAGATCATTAAACGTTCATTAAACTTATTACAGATTAATGGGTTCCGCTTTTGTGAAAATTTTATAAATCTTTTATTTTTCTTTATATACACTACTTGCCAAATAAAAGATGCTTTCTGTCAATTATTTAGCAAAGGCATTAGCCACTATCAAAACAACTGGCTTTTCGATAAATCTCTGGTCTTTTGTGTCTGAGGCTAGCGACGAGCCGGTAGCCTTTCGTACGCGCCCAAGAACAATATTCTAAACATCAAAGGTCATTGGAACGATCAGGTCCAGCGGCTTATCAACCGTTACCTACCCAATCAAGTTACCCAAAGCCAAGCTGGTGAATGGGGTGGAATGCGATAAAAGGTGTATCAAAAGTCAAATAGAAAATTTCAAAATAAAAGTACAAGCATTTTTTAAATGTAAGCCTATGATTGTACAGAAAAAATATACAATGGAAATTATCAATTTTGAAAGATGCCAGGATTTGTATCATATTCTAAAAAGAAGAAAATATAAATTATAAATTTCAAAAATAATTCAAATTCTATTTTTTCTTTTAGTATTTAAATTTTGGGATGTTCTATTTATATAAGTAAAGTTGGCGACCATAGTCGAGGGTGACCTGAAGGCTCCCTTCTCGATAGCTACTACACCAAGGTGTAGGGAAGGGCGCTACTTCTTTCCCTGGATTGCTCCACTTTACCCTTGATCGCGTACCTTATAATGCTGATTATTAAACAAGGAGGCATCAAGTATCATTTTTTGAGTCTTTGGTATGACCCGACCTGGATTGAACCCAGGTCTCCCAGGTCATTGGCGAACACTCTGACCGCTAGGCCAATGTTCGTTCAAAACCACGATTCAGATATAGGGTTCAAGAGAAAGTCAATTTTTAAACAGGGTTTAGTATGTTTGAATTCCTTCTACTTGACCAGTGCCTATTAAAAAGTTAAGGAGCACAGACTGCCCGGCTATTTACTTATAGGTGCATGGGAAATGGGATTCATACCGTTTCCAAGAGTACTAGTGCTATATAAAATGCAAACAGCAACGTCCAGGTGAATTCGGGTTCCCGTATCCGTTTCCAACATTAGTAACCATTAAACACCTGGTGCATATTTGTATATATGTATATCTTAGAATGTTTGGACAATTGTCTTCTTCTTCATACTTATACTCACGAAATCGTGACAGATATGTCCTTACATATATATAAACTCCATGTAAATATTATATATATATATATATATATATATATATATATATATATATATATATATATATATATATATATACTTACAGAGCCAAAAGTTATCTACCTACGTTTCACATAATAGGATCATCAGGATAATTCTGACAATGGAGACTTGGGGCAAACGACATTGTATTGATTAAAAGGCCGCCAGAGACTATTTAAAAAATTAGCATATAAAAAATACAAGAAGAAAAAAGATAACCTATTTTATTTAAGAGATAACTAAGCTTTTTTTTATACCGACAAACGTTAAGTCTTTCTGACCTTTGGTTGAATAATTCCTAAGTATTACAGTAGGAAGCTATCGCTATTTTTTTCCTCCATGCAAAGTTAGCAGTATTTATAACCTGCCTTATACGTAAGTTATTTTTAATATCTCCCATTTTGATATAGGATCGGTAACTAGATTGTTTTTAATTTACCACACGTAGTTAGATAAACACGTTCTGTGTCTACATATTTCGTGAGGAAAACCCCTTCTATAACTGTAATATCTCTCTTCAAAAAAGACCCTGCGTAGAATCACTAAATGCTTTTTAATCTTTGCTACAAAAGTTATCATTGATCGGTCTACTGCTATATACCTCCATCTTGAACACTATACATTTATATTAACATTTCCCCTTGAGGGGGCAAGTGGCTTTTTTAATGCAATTGCATTTAGGTTGCTCAATAAAAAAAAAGTTGCTGACCTTAGTAGAGGGTGGCCCGAGGTCTTCTTTTTCAATAACTCACTACACCGAGGTGTAGAGGAGGTCGCTACTGCATTCCCTGGATTGATCCACTTTACTCTTGATCCTTACCTTAGAGTGCTGAGTATTAAGCAAGGTGGCATCAGTTACCACTTTTTGAGTCTTTGGTATGACTCGAACTGGGATTGAACCCTGGTATCTCAGACCATTAGCGAACACTCTACTCATTAGGCCAATGGCCTGTTGCTCAATAATTTTCTTTATTTCTGAGTATTTAAGTATTACATTTTTTAATTAAATTTTTTACATGAACAATGTTAGATTAAGCTATAGTTGTATGTGAAATGCAATAATTTGATACGGCTTACCCCTGTCCAGTCAGAATTATATTAATAATACGGTTACGTGAAAACTAGGTAGACTACTTCTGGCTCAGTAGGTATTCGTATTTCGTTCTACGTTGCTTTACGTTTTCTGTCAGTCTTTTTTTTTTTTTTTTTTTTTTTTTTTTTGGCCGAGGCATTGTGTTATTGATTTAATATTTTTACGAATAATTTAGTCTTTTTTTAATTTTTTCTGGGTATGTGTTCGGGTAATAATTTATTATTTACAAATTAAATCATCTGGGGTTTTATTATTGTCAAAATAATAGAAGACGAATAAAATTAAACATTATATACATATATATATATATATATATATATATATAGTCATAAACAAACAGACAGTTTCGTTGTATCACAACTCTTCAGTGTGGCTAGACACGTAGGAAACTTGAAGCTGGGGTCGAAACCCTCCCAACTTTACGTTTGATTTATTATCATACCGCTTAGTGAGCAGTCGACCCACGACAACTCGGGAATTATAAGGCATTATGTTGTTGCTTTTGCTTGTTTACATTTTGCCTTACCGGGTACCAGAGTGCTCAATTCATTCGAAGAGATTTGCATTATGCGAGTGGAAGTCGTAAATTCCTTCGCCTGAGTGCTCAACCCACATGGGGGAGCATATATATATATATATATATATATATATAATGACTATACATTTATGAGTTGGGTATCACCCACCTTTTTCCACACAATGAACTAGTCCATCTGCCATATATAGCAGAAGCTACTAATACCAGGGCAGACTAGGGGAAGAGCAACTTCTTATAGGAATAGTATTAGAACGGTGGAGAGTGGAGATCGCACTAGATCACTTTACTTGCTAACGTAGTAACGGAAGCCAATACTATCGTTAGATTATATCTTTATTCTGTATTCACTAATCCTATGTTCTTGTCTACTAATAGTCTCTCTATTGTATATACCTTTTCCTGAGAATATATCTCTATTTCCTCTCATATCGTGGTTTGTCCTTTATTTAATATTACAAGCGTTCACTAATCCTATGTTCTTGTCTACTAATAGTCTGTCTATTGTCTGTCTATTGTATATACTTTTTCCTGTGAATATATCTCTATTTCCTCTCATATCGTGGTTTGTCTTTTATTTAATATTACAAGCATTCACTAATCCTATGTTCTTGTGTACTAATAGTTTCTCTATTGTATATACTTTTTCCTGGGAATATATATCTACTTCCTCTCATATCGTGGTTTGTCCTTTATTTAATATTACAAATGTTCACTAATCCTATGTTCTTGTGTACTAATAGTCTCTCTATATGTATATACTTTTTCCTGTGAATATATCTCTATTTCCTCTCATATCGTGGTTTGTCCCTTATTTAATATTACAAGCGTTCATTAATCCTATGTTCTTGTCTACTAATAGTCTCTCTATTGTATATACCTTTTCCTGAGAATATATCTCTACTTCCTCTCATATCGTGGTTTGTCCTTTATTTAATATTACAAGCGTTCACTAATCGTATGTGGTTGTCTACTAATAGTCTGTCTATTGTATATACCTTTTCCTGAGAATATATATCTACTTCCTATCATATCGTGGTTTGTCCTTTATTTAATATTACAAGCGTTCCCTAATCCTATGTTCTTGTCTACTAATAGTCTGTCTATTGTATATACTTTTTCCTGTGAATATATCTCTATTTCCTCTCATATCGTGGTTTGTCCTTTATTTAATATTACAAGTGTTCACTAATCCTATGTTCTTGTGTACTAATAGTCTCTCTATTGTATATACTTTTTCCTGTGAATATATCTCTATTTCCTCTCATATCGTGGTTTGTCCTTTATTTAATATTACAAGCGTTCACAAACCAGAACACAACATTATGTCTATCCGTAACTTTCAAGATACTAGCATATTCTATCTAGTAGAGGCTGTATAGCAAACCGACAATCCCTGTGGTTTAATACCTAACGTGCTGCGTCGTGCCCGCGAGGGAAGCGAATTCGAACTGTTATCTTATACCCTAAGGACAAATATAAACCCTTTTATTCCCTTGCTATGGGTTAAATATCAATTAAATAACAAATGAAAGTGTATGTGCCATTAAACAAAGATATTGAAATGTTCTTCTAAACCAATTTAACCAAGAGTTGACGAATTTTACTATATTACACAATTATATCGAATGTTATAAGGTATTTTTATCCCCATAATCTACAACAGTGACACAATGTACTTTAAATAAGAATATGTTTTAGTCCAAGCAGTATCTCACGCAAAGTTGTATGTATTTCAATCATATTTTTAAAGAAAACCTTTTCTTTGTTACATAGTTTCAGTTTTCTTGAGATTAGTAATGAATGATATCCAATAGTTTACATAATGTTGTATTAAAAATGATTATGGGCCATTGATCTAATGAGTAGTGTTCACAAATGGTCCGGGAGACCGGGGTTCAATCTTAGGTCGAGTCATGCCAAAGACTCAAAAAATAGTACTTGATGCCGCCTTGCTTAGCACTCTGCACTATAAGATGCGGATCAAGGGTAAAGTACAGTAATCTTGGGAATGGATAAGCGCCCCCCCCATACACCTCGGTGTAGTTACTATTGAAAAGTGGGCCTTCGGGTAACACTCGAATAAGGTCACCAACAATTAAAGATGATGATATCTTGGTAGGAAAATGTTAATCGTGTATTTATTCAAGATGGCAACACACACACATACTATATATACAAAGAAATAAATATAGATATTTAGGGAACCTAAAATCAAATCTAACCCTATGAAAGTGTTCAGAGATTTTTTTAAAAAAATGGTCGCCAGGGGATGATTTTATTCATTGATTTGTTTGCTAAATATAAACTTTTCTGTTTT
The DNA here is from genome assembly GCA_963585895.1 of Sepioteuthis lessoniana. Lineage (NCBI taxonomy): Eukaryota > Metazoa > Mollusca > Cephalopoda > Myopsida > Loliginidae > Sepioteuthis > Sepioteuthis lessoniana. The sequence goes on along the minus strand of OY757921.1, from coordinate 86,387,353 downwards.
TAGACCTTCATCAAGGTGTATGAGGTATTGGCAAATAATTCAGAAAATAAAATCATCCATTAAAGACCTTGGGTTTTTCATTTCTGTATGTTTTCATATATATGTATATATATAATACATATATATATACAGGCGTATCATGTGAATTTATGATATCTAAATATTTGTGTAATAGGAGGTAGCACCATAAGTGATATACAAACTACGTCTTCTCGTGGCTAAGTACTTAAACCAACCATATTTCCACCTCAAATATGTTGTGACCCCCTTATATTAGGCTAAAATTTAGTTTTCAGAAAATCACATTATAAGCGAGAATATACGTTGCTTATGTACGTAGTATGTTTGTATGTATTTTAATTTAAAACAAATTGTAATATTACGGACGGGCACCGTCGTTGAGTTGCAGCAGTCTCAGGGTTGGAGAACGCGCGAGCACACCAGCTGTCATCGGTCGTTGGGTACATGGCTCTGACGGTCAAAGGTGTCATGAACCTCGCTCGTGCCGGCAGAGTGGAAATTTACTAAGCATTTTGCTGAGATGTGGCACAAGGCCATATGAAAGGGGCACCCAATGAGACTCGTGCAGGCAGAGTGACCTGTAGAGTTCAAGCGTGATCTTAATATAATCACGCGTGAACTTTCACGTGCTGCACTACTGTTTTCACTGGTGATCATCGAGCCTTCTTGAGCCTTCGAGTTGATCCATTAAATCGCTATATAAGGAAATCAAGTAACGAGATTTTGGCAGTTCAAGGAAGGTTTCCAAACAGGTTCAACAGAGTTCCATGACGCCCGATCCATGTCATACCCAGCCTGTCAGCATTCGACTGATATGAAAGTATCAACTTGCCAACGATAACGACGCCGCCGTTATCGCCAAGAAGTGGAGGGAGGAAGAACGCTATTGAACAAACTTTTAAAACTACAGTCCGCAGTAGTCCCCAAGAATAAAAGCGAATACAATTTTCTTCCTTAAAATTCAAGTTTTGAGTGTTTCTTTTCTGCGAACTTTCTTTCAGACACAACGTATCTTGGTCCTATGCTACAAAATAATATCTGTTTAATAGCCAAATCTTTTGTTTGATAAGTAGAACAGAAGTAACAGTCGTTGCGAGAGTCAGTTAGTCTGACGTAATTGTTACCATGCTGGAGTGCAAAATCTTTCTAAACGAGTTCGAACTTCAGACGCGCTACTGGGTCCACTTTCGGACTAATACACTCGGGCAAGGTACGAAATCCTAATACCAGCAGTTATGGGTTAAATAGTACCGGCAGTTTTCTTCTACGAGGACGGTTTTAGTGTAATATAATGGCGGAGGGATTTCGTTTTATATATCTTGCCTTTCGGTTTAGTTTGGATGAGAACCTTTCGCTTAGCGCATGGGTTAGTTAGGTGCAACATTAACGCAGGTGTTCACGTGCGTGCGGAGAGGATGTCATTCAGAGATGTCAAAATAAAAATCCCAGATAGGAAATGGGACCAGGAGGTATGAATGACGTCACGTCCCGGAAGCGTGGGCTGTGATTTGAGAAAAAGCAGTGAGTTGAGTTCTTGCCTCGGAAGAAGAAGGTTCATTTTCAGAGCTAGGCGAGGCCAGACGACTTTGTGCGCTACGGGCGCTGCGCGTTAGTTGGGTTGAGAGCTGACAATGTAAAAGCAGTCAGCGTAGAAAGATTATATGACTCTCTCTCATATCATGTCGAAACCTTTAACTCAAAGGTAATAAAGTTTCGTACCTGAACCAATTTCGTAAAGTTTCGTGTTTTTAGATTCCCAATGTCCATTTCACATATCCGTATTATACGTTACACGAGAAATACGTAAACCAGAAAATTTGGTTGGTTAGTAATTTTCTGTATATACTAGATTACCCATAAAATTTTATGGGATTATCTATTTATAAATCATCACTTTTATTTTGGATATGATTATTTATACCCTTTATTATTGCTCAGTGTGTTGTATAGTCAGTGGTCAGAAACGACTAAGTGAAGACAAATTTATGAGAATGAGATGTCACTTTATACAATCTCCTTTTCTTTAACTTATATACTTGTGAATGCAAATATGTATTATAAATATATATATATATATATGTGTATATGACATCAGCAGCAATAAAATATTTGACGATTAGGAGTTGACAAAGCAAGGACATCTAAGAGAGAAAGAGAATGTGACCCAGAGTGTTTTTACATGGGGTCAACAGTGGGAAATGATCCCGTCAACATTGGCAGCACTGAGACTTTTTTTTAGTCTTCTGTGTGATCTTTTATGTACATTTCATTGCCCATGCATTTTCACTATCTGCCATTAAACAAAGAAAAAAAATCAAACATTTGCAAATAAATCAGTTCTGTATTGAAGAATACTGAGGAGCCAAAATAAATTAGGAGGCCACCCATTTTCTTGAGCTTATAGATAAGACTCGACGTGGAATCGAGCGTGTGTTATATTGTCATCTACAGCATCATAACGACACAATAATAAAGACAGACGCAGGAAGACATCTTTAACAAAATATTTACCTCTCACTTTATTGCAAGGGTTCGAATAGGGTTACTCAAGGTTTGCGTGTGAGAGGGAGCTGGAGACCGAACAGAACTGAAATATTTTGACCCCCACTCTTATGGCCGTCAACGTTGTGTCTTTCTCGTTCTCCTGATGCTGAACCGGAGGCCCTGGGGTCCACTCTGCTGGGTGATGGCTTTCTTTACTGCATCTTATCAGCATCTTCTCTAGACCTCAATTCATCTGGGCCCCAAGCCCCTTCGGCCTGGTATGGCTTTCCTTACCACTTTCCTCCAACTAGAACTCGAACTCAACTGTTGTCTTGACTGCGTTATATAATAGTTAAAGGGCCCACTCGATCGCCCACTCGATCTTTGAAATCGCATGTTTGATCGTCATCAAGCGGAAATAAATGTCATGCAGTTCACAGGTCACTCTCTTCCGGTGCGTCAGTCTATGAGTGTACCATGGGAATTTTTTACCTCGTCCCATTTCATCAGCCAATTTCCGCCCTTCTAGGCGCCTTTGGTGGTGTAATGGTTAGCAAGCTCGACTAGCAAACCTACACGAGTGAGTTCGAGTCTCATTGGGTGTCCCTTTCATATGGCCTTGTGCCACATCTAAGCAAAAAGCTTAGTAAATTACCAATTTCCGCCCACGCGATTTCCTCTCATAACTGCCATTAGAATGTGTCACTTCCTTCCGGTGCATCACCTTGGAATGGCATTTTTGGCCGGGTCAAAGGCCAAAATACAACACGTGGATCTATTCGAACCATTCGGTTTACACTCTAACAATTATGCCAATGTGTCAATATACTAATGGTAATACAAATAAAACATGACTAAATGAAATATATTGATTGCAATAAAATTGTATTTGTCTTATGTAATGTTTCTGCTTTTAATTTTCGAAACCAACTGATAAGAAACAAATTGTCTGTTTAAATAGTCATCATAAGTAATGTGCATCTGATATATTGATCAAATTATTAAGACTTTTTTCTTCAGGAATCTATATCATTTGCTACCTCTGATTGTTCGGTTGTTTGGTTTTTATGGCATATCAACCTTTGTAGATTATATAAAGCCAAATCCATTTTTATGCTAATAGTTCTATTTCAAACAATTCAGTTTAGCATGAAAACACAGTTTAATTGTGATAAACATTTCTATTTCAAATTATTCAGTTTTGTCAAACAGTTCTAATTCAGCTTAGGATATGTTCAGATTTTGTTTACCCACAGTTTAATGTCAAAACAGTTCTATTTTAAACAATTCAGTTTGGCATAAATACGCAGTTTAAATACCAAAACCAGTAAATTCCAGCCAAGGTTTAGTTCTATTTAACGCATAGATAGGACCCTTATCAGGTGCTACCACTCCGAACCAGAGTGGACCTGGGAGCGATGGCAATGAAGGAGTACTCCACATTCCCCAAAGCTCCAGCATTACTGGAGCCTCACCATCAGATTGTTTTGTGTCATTTGGTACCTCTTTCAAAGAATGTATACGCTATGGGAATCCAGACGCCACAGTTGCTAAGATAAAGAATTTACTTGTTAATTAATATATATATATATATATATATATATATATATATATATATATATTATGAGAGCGTTGGTCGTCAGTAAATGATTCTGTGGTTATGTGTCGAACCAAGTGCAATATAATATGGAGAGTGCTCAATATCTATGATAGAGCTATTATAATAATGATAATAAATAAATATATATTATATATATATTTAATCCATGGAAAATATTGTTCTGCAACCTAAGGTTTCATGAAGTTTATAACAACATTCACTTGGCAGTTAAGAAGATGGAATGAAATTGAAAATCGAAAATGCGACAAAATACAAACAAAAAGCCGTTAAGATTTTGTTTATGTGTGGTAGTAAGAATGTGTGTGTATATGGGTGTGGGTGTATGTGTGTGCGTGTGGATGCGTGTTTTTAAGTTAAGTCAGGCCAGGAACTTAAAGCGTCGGTTATAGAGGATTTGGGTAACGAATGTTCAAACATTTGTTTTGATATATCCTTTCGTTGACAGTGGGACAAATTATCATCGCTGCAAGTTGTGGGGAATGAGTGAGAATCTGGTTTGTAAATGTGTATGGTGAGCAAGAATTACAATGGGTATAAGTAAGGTTATATTGTGTCGTAAATATGCTGGTGTAATATATACGGGGGGGGGGATTGTATAATAATAATAATGATAATAACTAAATGAGATATAGCGTAAGAATTGTATACAATGGATCTCATAGGTCGCATGTATGCAATAAAATAAAATGAAATAAAACAATAAAGGGGTAAATGATAGTAAGTGTGTTAAATAATAAATATGTACGTAATAAATTGTTGTAATGCTAATAATAAATGAATGAAATATTGCGTAAATATTGTATATTCTGGGTCTTATAGGTGGTGTGTGTGTGATGAAATAAAATAAAATAAAAGGGTTTAAATAATAGATATGTATTTGCGTACGAAGATGATTATAATCTAGGGGTAGGGTGTTGTCAATTGAAAAATAAAGAAATTGATAAGTTGGCGGGTTTGAAGGTTGGGGTTGTTTTTTAATAGTAATTTTATTTGTTGATGGTTGGTACATATACTCTTGTGGAAAAGTTTAGAGTGAATTTGGTCGATAAGGTAAATGTGGAGCGTTGAGGTCTATTTTAACGCTCGTAAAAACTTAAAAGTTAAAATGGTTGAGGCGTGTGGGTGTATTGTGTGATGGTAGGAGGAGGAAAATGGTACTTACGGTGCTTTAGGGTTTGTTTGTTTTTCATTAAATACGTGTACGAGGTGTTAGGTGGGTTGTGTGAGTGGGTTGAAGAGTGAAAGTTTAAAGAAAGCACTGTCGCATTTGTCGCATATTCGATTTTTGTCTGTATTTTGTCGCATTTTCGATTTTCAATTTCATTCCATCTTAAATGCCCGATGAATGTTGTTATAAACTTCATGAAATCTTACGTTGCAGAACAATATTTTCCATAGATTAAAATATATATAAAATATATATTTATCTATTATCATTATATATATATATATATATATATATATTGTTAAAAATCATATAGATTTTTAACAATTTATTATTATAGTTAGTTTACCATCAGACTTAGTATAGTTGCAGCCTTTACTTCATAAGGAGTCGGTTGAATACATTTTTTTTCTTTTTTGATCACTAAAAATCTCACTACTCAAGTTTCACAAATTATAGATCACCAAATAAGTGTTATTGATTAAATAAAAAATATATGACGGCAGTTTTATCTTTATATCAGTCAGATAAGCCTTGTCACGTGATTTGGTCCCGTGACAAACAGTTGTATCGGACGCCAGTTCCTATAACATCTATTTTGCTTCATGGTGATATCCAAGTAAAAGTTTTAGTCATATACATCATCACCATCATCATCTTGTTGTGCCACCAGCACGGATATCCCTGATCTTCTCTTGCCACCCCTCCCTATCGTTCATCGCTTCTGGTAGGTCCTTAGGGCTACATCCCGTATTCTCACAGAGCTGCTGTATGGAGGTTTGAGCTGGTCGCTCTGCATTTGCTCGGCCATGTGAGGGGGTCCATAGAACATTACTTTTCAGCTCGTCCCTACTTCTCCAGCAGTGTCCTGCATGTCTGGTTTGTCTAACTTGGATAATTTTCGTGAAGGGTGGTAGGTGGCCATATAGCTGCTGCTTTGTATGGTGCTGCCTCGCAGCTTTTTCCTCCGTCCGTTTCTATTTAGCAGTAATTACTTTCTTGAATACCCTATAATCTGGAATATTTCCTTCAAGTTTAGATTACCTTATTTTGCACCCTAACAGAAAAATACCAATTAAATGAGGTCAATTGGACAAGTTGGTAGAGTGTTCGACATTTACCCGGGAGACCCGGGTCTGATCCCAGGTTGAGTCATACCAAACATACAAAAGATGATACTTGATGTATCCTATCTTAATACTCATCATTATAAGTTACGTATCAAGGGTAAAGCGGAGCAATTCAAGGAAAGGAGTAGCGACCTCCTTTACACCTCGGTATAGTAGCTTATGAAAAGGGAGTCTTAGGATAGCCCTCGACTACAGTCGCCAAATTTACTTTACTTACATAAATAACCCTAAATGATTTTGCATGCCGTTAAATCAAACAATCACGAATAAAAGAAAATTATACTATGACATACTCTACTCTTAGTCAGTAATCTTCAACTGCCAACAGTCATACAGAGGTTAGTTGGTTGGTTGGGTTTTATGGCATATCAACCTTTGTAGGTTATTCAATGCAAAATCCATTTTTATACAAATAACCAGTTCTATCTAAAAAAAACAAAAAAACAAAACAATTCAGTTTAGCATGAGTACACGGGTTAATTGTCAAAAAACATTCTTTATCCAGCTATTCAGTTTAGTCAGTTCTAATTCAAACAATTTAGTTTACTATCAGTATAGGTTTTGTTTAGACAGTTAAATGTCAAAACAGTTCTATATTAAACAATTCAGCGTAGGGTAAGTACAGTTTCAATGTCAAAAACAGTTTCATTTCAAACAATTCAGTTTAGCAAAAGTGCGTAGTTTAAATGTAAGCACACAATTTAATTGCCAAATCATTTCTGTTTCAAGCTGTTCAATTTACTCCAACAGTTCTATTTAAAACAATTTAGTTTAGCATAATTGCGCAGTTTAGTTCTATTTAACCCATAGATGGGGCCCAATCATGTGCTAACACTCCGGGCCAGAGTGGACAAGGGAGCGATGGCAATGCAGGGGTGCACTGCATTCCCCAAAGCTCCAGCATCACTAGAACTTCACCATTAGATGGCTTAGTGTCATATCCAGGACACCCGTTGCGGTGTATTTGAATGCCCCCTGCCGACTGGGCAAATGTTCTGTAGAGCTTTATAATTAGAGTAATATTGATGCAAATATGATGCAAACAGTCGTCTCTAAATGTTCGCATCTAACGGGTTAAAAACTTGCAACTAGTGAATAGGATGTGAATTGAAGGTGTTTGTGCAGTAACAGTTATCGGCACAGTAAAGGAAACCGGTGAACAGAGTTCAAATTTAGTCAGAGGCTGTTAAGCTTCACTTCAAAATTAGCAGGGGCTTAAGTTGAGACAATGATTTCTTGCTTTTGGGTAAAACCAGTCTAGGAAAAAGACAAGTCTTAATTCAAACCCCAACGTTGTTAGTCTTAGTCGTTTGAAAGTGAATAACAATTCATCGGGGAAATAAAAACTATATCTCCCTTCAACCATTCTCAGTAGACGCAATTGGACTATAGAAAAAAGACTATTAAATTTATATATTACTAAAACACCCAATATATATATATATATATATATATATATATATATATATATTGTCATCCACCGGTAGACTGTTTCGTAATATCGCAACTCGGCAGTGTGGCAAGACACGGTAGATACTTCAAGCTGAGACTGAAGCTTGGCTGACTTTACGCCAGTCCATTAGCAACATCAGCGGAAATAAAGGAATTTAACGGATATGTATGTTTCCCTTATGGCCCTGGAGACCGGGGTTCAATCTCAGGTTGAGTCATACCAAAGACTCAAAAAATAGTAATCGAGACCTCCTTGCTTAAAACTCAGCGTTATAAGATATGTTTCAAGGGTAAAGTGGAACAACCCAAGGAAACGAGTAGTGCCCTCCCCTACACCTTAGTGTAGTAGCTATCGAAAAGGGAGCCTTCGGGTCACCCTCGACTGAGGTCACCAACTTTACTTACTACTTATTGCTATTGTACACAAGTAATTCTGTTCAAATTTACTGTTAAATGGTTTCAAGCTTTGAAAATGGTGATATATTTCTATTTGAGCTATAAATGAAGTAGTAATTATTGAAAAGGGAGCTTTCCGATAGCCCTCGACTATGGTCGCCATTATTACTTTACTTACATATACGCTAAATGGCTAACAGATTGCTCAATTCATTAGAAGAGCAATATGCGAGTGGCAACCAGTAATTCCTCGGGAGAGTGCTCGAGAGAGAAAGACAGAGACAGAAAAATCGAAAGAGAGAGAGAGAGAGAGAGAGAGAGAGAGAGAGAGAGAGAGAATATAAGCCAAGACTGACCCGAAATGTCTTTAACATAAAACTAAATTAGCCTCAATACAACGTTTTGAAACTGGCACAAATGGCTTTACACAAAATTATCTGATTTCAAATAAAATCTTCGTCAGACTAAAAAAAAAATTGAGTTAGTCTATATTTGAGCAATTGAGGACATAGATAAAGTATTTGTAAAAGTGTAAAAAACATAAAGGAGGAAGAGAAAAGGTCTAAAGACAAGAGACAAAGAGTCAAAATAATAACCGCTAACACCATCACTCAAACCTATATATTTCCCTTTCTTTTCTTTCCTTGTCTGTCTCTTGTTTTTAGACCCTTTCCCTCAATTTATATATTAAAATATTTATATTTTCACCAATATTTTATCTATTTCCTCAATTGGCAAAATGTAGAAAGACTCAAAAATATTTAGTCAAAAGAAATTCTTCCTTAAATATAGAACAGAATAATATGACTAAACCCATTATAAGTGTTTGATTTATCCACCGTTCATCATCTTGTCAGATTTACCAGATTCTACCATTTTTCCACAAAATATCTATATAAGCAAATTCTTCAGTTAAATACTACTGAAGTTATGGTTAATTTGAAGCATAACTCATCCCATAACTAGAATAATTTCAGATCGTAGATACATACTCAGATATTCCCACTGGCAGAAGTCATAAGATGGTTAGTGTCCTTGGAAGAACGAGGTGGTACTTGAGTGGAAAGGAACGGTGACCATGTTCGGAGATTAAAGAAAAAGTGTTATTGCAAGAGAGATACAATAAAAGAGACAATGAAACCCGGGGCAATAACACTTATTTGTCTCTGCCTCCTACCAGACAAACTAGGTCAAATGACCCGAAATTCAGATTATAGTGGGGGTTAGGGGAGATGAAGGTCGGATCTGAGCCGATGTTCGAGCCCTGCTGGTCTATGCTGGTCATCGGCTCCCTTAGTGAGCTCAGCTTGACATGGATCCAAACATATCCAGGCACGGATGCCTGATTATTGCTTAAACTGGACCACGGGGTCCAGCGCTATACAAAGGTGACAATAACTCAGCTTACCTACCTGAAAGTAGCCCTGCAGAAACTGGGGGCCTTTCGGCCTCGAGTCGGCCTTAAATGGACAATGTTCCGTCCGACATGAATGCCAGAGAGTACGGCTCAAAAGTCGGCAGGGGGCAAAGCCATCAGCAAAATAATGCCTTTGGTCTTAGCGCCAGAGCAAGTAAGGTTATGTGTCTCTGCATCCCACCAGACGGGTCTTGACACAAGGTTAAATGGCCCGATGGTAAGATTATAGTAAGGGTTACGAAAGGGGTAGGTCAGAGCAGAACCGAGGCTCGAACCCTGCTGGTCTATGACGGTCATCGGCTTACTTACTGCAATGTAGGCTTGATCAATCTAGCAGGACATGGACCCAAACTTGGGTTCAGGCACGGATGCCTGATTAAAGCTTAAACTGGACAGCGAGGTTCAGTTCAAAAGGTGACCTAGGTGTCAATGCTGCAACGCACCAACCCGAAGGTAGCCTAGCCGAAGCCGGGAGTCTTTTAGCTTCAAGTCAGCTTTTGCTGAAGTATGGACTGTCCGACACGAATGCTAGACACTCCAGCTAAAAAGCCGGCTGGGGTCAAAGCCAACTGTAAATTAATGGCGTCGGCCTCATGTCCGAAGTAAGGGCCATCATTAGTCTCTGCTTCCTACCAGTCTGGACTTGAAACAAAGTCATTGACCCGAATGTCGGATTATAGTGGGGTTTAGGTGAGGGGAAGGTCGGACCCGAGCTGAAGCTTGAGCCCTGCTTGACTTTCCTATTCCTCGGCTCACTTAGTGCAATGTGAGCCGATGAGCCTCGCTGGACATGGACCCAAACATGGTTCCTGGCACAAATGCATGATTATTGCTTAAACTGAACAGGGAGTTCCAGTGCTATACAAAGGTGACAAATATTTCAATGCTGCAACTTGCCCACCCGATGATAGCCCAGCCAAAGCTGGGAACTGTGTTTGTCTCTGCCTCCCACCAGACAGGAATGGACACAAGGTCGATGAGCCGACGTTCAGCTTTACCTAGGGATTACGGAAGAGGATGGTTTTACCCAAGCCGATGCTCGAGGCTTGCTGGTTTATGCTGGTTATCAGCCCACATAATATAATGTGGGCTTGATGAGCCTAGCTGGACATGGACCAAAACATGGGTCCAGACATAGATGCCTGATTATAGCTCAAACTAGACCAAGGTGTCAATGATGTAGCTCGCCTACCCGAAGGTAGCCCAGCATAAGCTGGGGGCCTTTCGGCCAGAAATCTGCTTATGCTGAATAATACTGATATTTGTCTCTGCCTCCCACTAGACAGGACTAGACACAAGGTCAATGACCTCGAGGGCGATTATATTAAGATTAGGGGAGAGAAGGTTGGGCATGAGAGGAGGTTCGAGTCTTGCTTGACGATCCTGGTCATCGGCCCACTTTGTGCAGTATGGGGCAGATGAGCCTAGCTGAACATGAGCCTAGCTGAACAAGACATGGGTCCAGGTAAGTATGCCTAATTATATCTTAAACAGGACAGCTATACAAAGGTGACAATCATATCAATGAAGGAGCTCATACCCCACCCGAATGTGGCCCAGCTGAAGCCGAGGGCCTTTTGGTCTCAAGTCTGCATTTGTAGGAAATGCTCCCTGGTATCAAAGCCAACAGCAAATTAATACCGTCAGCCTCATCCCCGAAGCAAGTACCAGTATAATGTCGAGCCCGCTGTATATATGTATATATATATAGTCATTCCATATAAATAAGAGCGAGTGTGGGATTACATTACATAGCAACCGTTACTTTTTAGATATAAAAAAAAAAATATTATTATGAATGGATATGCTTGGTAACCAGTCATTTTTCATCGCTTCTTCTGTGATATGTTAATTTAAAAGCTATGTGAAAATGTGGGAAAAGTTATATATATATATATATATATACATACATATTAGATAATGGTTTGAGTGTTTGTCTGTGGTCCAAGATACCGGGGTTTAATCCCAGGTCGAGTATTACCAAATACCTAAAAAATAGTTCTTGATATCGCCTTGCTTAATACTCAATGTTATAAAATATGGATCAAGAGTGAGTGGAGCAATCCAGAGAAAGAAGTATTGCCCTTCCTTACACCTTCGTGTAGTAGCTATTGAGGAAAGAGCCTTCGGGTCACCCAGGTCTAAAGTTGCCAACTTTCTTATCTCTCTCTCTCTATATATATATATAAAGAAAGAGAGAGAGAGAGAGAGAGAGAGAGAGAGAGGGAAAGAGAAAGTGAAGAGTTAATTTAAGCTCTTTCAAGCCTAAACCCACGAAAAAAAAACAGTAGGCCAGCCGTAATTGCTCTCTCTCTCTCTCTCTCTCTCTCCGTTTTTCTCTCTCTCTCTCTATCTATATATCATGAACAAATTGACACACACTCACACACACACATATATATATATTTTTTGTCCCATATATATATATGGGACAAAAAATAGACAATGAAAAACTGAACCATTTTTACGTCTGCCAAAACTGTAATGGTTTAGATAGACATAAGAAATTATTATTTTCCTTAATTGATGTTGTCAAAATTAATTTAGTTTATAATTATGAATTTACATTCATAATTATCTAAAAAAAATTCTCAGAAATACAAAAAAGTAAGGACATTAATGGGAATATTTTTTCTAGATTCCATAATCTTTTTAGATTAGATATTCTAAATTGAGATTTGTCCTTTGTTAATGGCTCGTTAGCAGTAGTCTGAGTTTGAAAAAAGTTCAGATTGTGACATGAAATGATTGAGGACTGTTAGCTTGCATATTTTTAGAGAAATTGAGTCGCCAACATTCATTAATTGATGGTTTCCAGTAAAATCATTAAAAAACAGGAAATTATGATAAAGAAGCGACCATAAGAGAAATGGGAATGCATCGGACATGTTTAGGGGAACATGTTAGTTGGTAGATATGTTTAGTCCGCTAAAATGTAATGTTGTTCTTTGGTATATGTTTAGTTTAGTTGTATGTTATCTTTGGAAAAAAGACACATGGAAAATGGTAAAATAGGTTAATGGAGACAAATGTAGTAAATGAAGTAAATAAGTAAAGATATGAAACGGCACAGACGAAAGGAAGATTCAAAACAAGGCGACAAACAAAACTAATTCATATTACAAAACATGCAATGATACATTTAAAATATTGCTATGGTCCTATATTGTTCATAAAATAGTCCTCTGTGTGTGTGTGTGTGTGTGTGTGTCTAAACAATGAAAGCTACTGAAAGGGTTAAATAATAAAAGTGTCCTATTCATGTCGACTACATATTTTTAAATGTTCATTTCTTCCTGTGGTTTGAAACAGTTGGTGTTTCCGAGACTGGAAAAAGTCTCATAGACATAGTATTTTGAGGAAAAGAAAGTTTGCGTGGTTTATCCATTTTGTGGCTTTTGACGTCTGTTGGAGAATAAGAGAGTCACACTGGAGAGAGAAATGTGTTAGCGCTGCAATAGAAATTGGGAAAAGAAGAGATAGAGTGTTTGAAGACGATGTATTTATAGAAAATACGTGTCTTGGAATCGGCTCCCAAAAAACGCGGGACGAAATTCAAACGTGGACGTAGTTTTAAGCAGGTCACGTGGTTCTCCTGGCCAATGTTTTCCTGAGACTGAATATTTGAGGACGTCTGCCATCTTTGTTGTGGGAACAAGTGGCACACCGCCCAATTTAAATTATAGAAGTGTAAGTCCTATAGATGTTAAGAATACTGTTTTGAGTAACAAAACTGCAGCGCGAAAGAATATCAGAGCAAATCAAAAATAAGTTTCAAATTAACATACATATTTTTTAATGTCCGTAATTAGTTTTTGTCCAATACATCCATCCATACTCACATACAAACAAACATACATCTGTGAGTTTAAAGGAATTCGGGTGATAATATAATTTGTTGAAGTGACACCAAAGCCAAGTTTAGTATTTAACTGGGTAATGTTTTTAGGAGGCTTTAGTGTGGCCCTAACGGTAATTTAAATAGTATATTTAAACAAGTTCAAACAGTAAATTCCGCAGCTTTCTAGTTCGGATATTGGTTCGAAAAGATAATACAGACAATAACTTTTTTTTAAAGGAATTTTATACTAAGAAATAAGAAAGAAAGTGATAGAAAAGTTAAAGTGTTGCAAATTTTTAGTACAATTTGCCGAAAACTTATCTGAGAGTGTCCAGAAAACAAGTTCTTTGAATTTGAATATTTTTCTTTTCATTTTTTTTTTTTTTTTTTTGCTTTATCGAAAAGTTTCCGAGTTCATTAAATTTCGAGTCTTCTTCGAGGTTCTTTTCTGCATAATTCTCGGTTGAATTTTCTTTCACTTGAACTTTCTTTCACTTGAATTTTCTTGGTAGAACTTCCATTGTCGACTTTTATTTATTTTTATTTCTTGGGAAGCTTCATTGAAGAAGCGAGTGACGAAACCTTTCTGCTGGCTTAAGTTTTCCTGCCTTCAGTTCGGTTCACCGAATTCGTGCTGAGGGTTCAATTAATAGTTCTTGACAAAAAGGAAGAAGTCACTTTTTGGTGCCGCACAGTCTGGGGTTACTTCTGCCTTTTCTACTCTGGCCAAATCAAGTGCCGTACATGGTCAGCTTGATTTTTTTTCTTAGAAAGAAATTTTTATAAGTAAGGGTCCGTGTACTGGCGGATTTTTGTGTATGTAATTAAATTTTCAGCAAATATTTTTTTACGAAGCTCAGATCTTTGTTTGTTTTGATGGTTTGGTTTGATTTTATGACATATCAACAATTGTATTTAATTTAATTCAAACCCCATTTTTATAAATAAAACAGTTCTATTTCAAACAATTCAGTTTAGTATGTCAACTAATTCAAATGGTTTCAAATATTGCTATATATCACCAACAATTCAATAAAACATCAGTCTGTAACACTTTATAGGTGGCCCGCCAAGCAGATGATTCCTTTGTCTGTTTTGGTGCGAAACCAGACGAAGGGTTTTTGGACCTGAAATCTCGCCGTATCCGGAAGTGGTAAGTGGACGCGAAAGAGAGTTGGTTGGAGAAAGGAGTTGAGAGCGGTTGGCGACGGGACAGCAGAGAGGTGAGTCAGCTGAAGATGGGGTCCAGCGAAGAAGATCGAGTCGAGATGTTGGCATTCCAGTTGCTTTGTGGAATTTTCGCTAGTAATCCATGCTAGCGTTAGTCCATATATGCTATCGGAAATGTAGTGTTGCATACTCTCCTTCTGCTCTTGAGTTAACCCCAAGCATATTGTACGTGTTTGTTCGTTTGCTCTCTTTTTCTCCCACTCACTCGATCGTATTCTTGTAGTGGCAAGAAATGTGAGTTGCCCCCCTCGGAACCACTAGTTGATCACCGGCCGAGAAGCGAATGGTTAGAAGATTGATGAACGTATGTGGGAGCGAGTGGGGTAACGTTACAAGTCATTTGTTTACAGGTAGTTAAATAATCAAACAGTTCTATTTCAAACTATTTGGTTTAGCATAAGTACAATTTTTGTTTACATATAGATAAATGAAAAGACAGTTAATTTCAAGTAGTTCAGTTTTGTGGAATTCCCCACTTTTGTTCTATTTAACCCATAGAAAAGATCCTATCAGGTGTTACTACTCCGAGGAAGAGTAAACCTGGGAGCGATGGCAATGAAGGAGTACTACGTATTCCCCAAAGCTCCTACATTACTAGAAACTCACCATCCAATTTTTAAGAGTCATAACCAAGACACACGTTGGAGAGGATCTTACTCCTTTATATTGAAGCATTCGGAGTATTCTACAGCCTCAGCTGACTGGAAAATACACCGAGTTAAATGTCAAAACAGTTTTATTTCAGTTTAGCGTAAGTACACAATTTAAATGTCAAAAGAGTCCCATCTTAAACAATTTAGTTTAATGTAAGTATGCAGTTTAGTTCTATTTGACCCATAGATAGGACGCTATCAGGTGCTACCACTCCGGGGCTGAATGTACCCGGGAGCGATGGCAATGAAGAGGTACTCCGCATTCTCTAAAGCTCCTGTATTACTGAAGTCTCACCATCAGATTTTTTAGTGTCATTCACAGGATACTCGTAAGGGGAGGGAGTCTTACCCTTCAGCAGAAATGCAGTTGGTGTATTCTGCAACCACAGACAACTGAAACAAAAACTTAGATTTGTACCTGTCAAGACTGACGAGTAACTCAGTGAAAGTCGATCTCACCACTTCGTAATATTGATATCTGTGACTGACTTATAAAACAAGAATTTTCAAAATAGATTAAATCTGGCAAACCCATTCTTCTATGTTGACCAAGTGTCAAACAAGAACTTAATTATTTCTTAATATTTATTTTCAAAGTTATTTTATCCTGAATGAGATAACTGAAAGAGTAAGGGAGGAATTTGAATACAATGAAGCGAAAAGTCATTGTAAAGATCAAGAAAAAATACAAACCCAAATGGCATTTCATTATTTTTATCATTTGGATGAAGAAATACCAAAGACTGAGGTTAGCATTTTTTTTTTCTTGGTTTTGTGTTCTTATTCATTACTGTTGAGAAAAAAATAAATGAATGAACAAATAGAATTTTTAGAAAATGAAATAATTCATACAATAAAAAAAATATTTTCATGTACATTAGTTTTTTTCTTTTGAAAATGCTGAGCTCGGTGACATTGTTTGAGTTTTACAGAATTTGCAAAAGCTGTAGTTTTTTGGGGGGTTTTTTTATAAAAAAAATGTATTTTTCCAATATGACCTACGAATCATAATTTGGATATCAACTGCTGACTTAAAATTTGATAAATACTCATTTTTTCACACATTCCAGCAGAATGATAGATTGATTTATCTTAATGGCATGCCAACCTGTCCAGGGTTACTTTATGCATATATTTTCAATTGTTGTATTCATTGGACGATCATATTGATATCTTTTGTGTCTTTGTTTCTTAAATTCTTTCTTAAATTTGAATAATAATAAGTCACATAGATATATTTTCAAGGGCGCGCGGATTACACTCTAACTTAGGCAGGGTTTATCTTGTCAGCAGGGACAGCAGAATGCACTGACTTCGTCTCTACAGACAGGTAAGACTCCTACAACGACTGTCCTGTATATGACGCTAAACAATCTGATAGTGAGGTTAAAGTAATGCTGGAACTTTGGGGAATGCGGAGTACCCCTTTATTCCAACAGCTCTGTGGTCCACTCTGGCCCAGAGTGGGAGCACCTGATAGGGTTCTATCAAATAGAACTAAACTGTAATTACGCTAAACTGAACTGTTTGAAATTAAATGTTTTTAAATTTATCTCTGCGGATACATTGCATATTTATGGTAAATAATATTGTTTGAAAAATAACTGTTTAGACATTTAAACTATATAATCATAGTAAAATGATCTGGCTGAAATAGAACTGTTTTAAAATTTAAACTATATAATCATAGTAAAATGATCTGTTTAAAATAGAACTGTTTTCATATTTAAACTACATAATTTTAGTAAAAAGATCTGTTTGAAACAGAACTGTTTTGACATTTAAACTATATAATTATTGTAAAATGATCTGTTTAAAATAGAAGTTTTGACATTTAAACTGTATAATTATAGTAAAATGATCTGTTTAAAATAGAACTGTTTTGACATTTAACTAAGTGTGAACAAAAAAAAACCAACTATTCTTATACTAAACTGAATTGTTTGAAACTTTTATCAAAATGACTTAATTCAGCGTTAAATGACCCGAAAAGTGTTGGTACACTATAAAACAAAACAACCAAACAGCCTTATACAGATGCACATAAAATTGGCTCTCGTCATAGTAGAATTTAAGGACAAATGAAGACAGAAACAAGCAGAACAAAGTCACACAGTTTGTTATACATAGATAACATCATAGAATACAATAAAAATTTATATGACACGTATATTGATCTTAACGACATGTCAAACCGGTTACAGTTATTTCATGCCAAGAGTTTTGGCAGTCATGTTTATTTCACGGTCATATTTACATTTTTAGTTGGATTTTTTGGAGAGTGAGTCTTACACCTCTATAGGGTATCCAGTCAAAATATTATAAGCCCCTGCGACAGAGTAGATATTTTCCTGATTTCAAAGGCATTTCCATTGAAAAATAATTCCTATTACGTTTGTTGCGGGCCATTGGACTACTGAGTAGAGTGTTCCCAAATGGTCCGCGAGACTGAGGTTCAATCCCAGGTCGAGTCATACCCTACCATACCACACTCAAAAAATGGTACTTGATGTCGGCTTGTTTAACATTCAGCATTAGAAAGTAAAGATTAAGGGTAAAGTGAAGCAATCTAGGGAATGGAGTAGCACCCTCCCCTACACGTCGGTGTTGTAGCTATTGTAAGGGAAGCCTTCGGGTCAGCCTAGTCTAAGGTCGCCATAATTAACGCTATTCACTCAATCATCATCGTGTCGCGCTGGTAACACGGATATCCCAGACCCTCTCTCGCCACTCCCCCCTATCGTTCATCGCCCTAAGTAGGTCTTCAGGACAACATCCCGTATCCTCACATAGTTGCTGAATGTATGTTCGTGCAGGTCGTCCTGCTTTTGCACGGCCATGTGTGGGGGTCCATGAGAGTACATCTCTTATGAGTTCGTCCCAGCTTCTCCAGCAGTGTCCTGCATGTCTGGTTCGTCTAACTTAAATAGTTTTCGTGATAGGGGGCAGGTGGCCGTACATTTGGTGTCTTGTGGGGTGTTGCCGCCAGGACTTGTTCAAGATTGCACGCAGCATTCTTGTGTAATTGCCGTCTAGCTTCTTTTCCAGCTGTTTTGTTAGCGTCCATGTAGTGCACCCATATAGCAGTATCGATGTGACCGCTGCCTGGAAGAAACTGCGTTTCATTTTATCGGTTAGGTTTGATTTCCATATAATCGATAGCCTATTGATAGCTGTCCATGCTTTCGTTAACCTCGTTTCGATGTCCTTTTCGGTTGATTCGACGCTGCTTCCTAGGTAAGTGAATTTGTCTACTAGTTTAAGAGGGGTTCCGTCTACAGTGGAGATGTCCCCCGTTTGATTATAGCACATATATTCCGTTTTGTGTAAAGACTTGAAATAATTATGACCACTGAGAATCCTTTTGATTTTTACACACCATAGACCGTTTGTTGAAACGCTTGGAATCTCACTATACTGTGCCGTCATATAATCTCATTGACATTATCTTTACTCTAAAAAAATTGTTTTTTCTATATTTTCTATATTGAGTTCTCAGTAAGAAATAAGCTATTATAGATTTGATTTACGATGGCTTGTTCATTTGGGTACTTAATCTATTACCTTAGAGCACTTATAACTTCAGGGCTGTTGAATACACTGACTGTTCCTCTACGGAGAGGTAAGACCCCTACATTGAGTGGCCTAGTCAGCTGGGACTGTAGAATACATCGACTGAATCTCTGCAGAGGGGTGAGATTCCCTCAACGAGTGGCCCAGTCAACTGGGCTGTAGAATACACTGATTGCATATCTTCAGAGAGGTAAGACCCCCACAACGAGTGACCTAGTCGGCTGGGGATGTAAAATACACTGACTGCATCTCTGCAGTGGGGTGTCACTCCCTCAACGAGTGTCCTGGTATGACATTAAACAATTGTTGTATAGTCACCACCAACTACACATACTCATATGAATGCATAAACACAACGACACAATAACGACGAGCGGACACAGTTCATTAGAAAATATACCGCTCACTTTATTCGTAATGGTTGGAAAGGGTTACGGAAGGTTACGTGTGAGAGGTGAGTTGGAGACTGAACAAAGACTGCAACATATTGAGTGCGTCTTTTTCGTTCCTGTGGGCTACTTAACCAGGGGCCTGAGGGCTCAGCCTCTCTGCTGAGAGCTGGTTCCCACAGCTCGATCTGGAACACTGACTTCAAGCTCTGAACTCCAACTGCCTGAATTCCTGTCTCATCCGGTTATATCATTGTTTTCCGTCCGCTCAATTCAACCCGTCGACAGTCAAGGTTATCTCCTGATCTCTTCGACCGGATGCACCTGTTATTTACACCAGTGCATTTCTCATTTGACAGCTTGGACGGATCGGAGGTCCATATGCAACACAATCTGATGGTAAGGCTTCTGTAAAGCGGAGCACCCCTTTATTGCCATCGCACCCACATCGTGAATTGTTAGAAATAGAAATATTTTTGAGAATAAAACTGTGTAATTATGCTAAACTGAATTGTTTGAACTCTGTGTATTTCCTAATGGGCTGAAACTGTAGAATACACCGATTGCTTCTCTGCAGAAAGATAAGACCTCCATAACGAGTATTCTGTATATGACAAAAGACAATATGATAGTCAGGCTCCAGTAATGCTGGAGCTCTGGGAAATTCAAATAACTTTACATTGCCATTACTCCTTAGTCCATTTTTTCCTGAAGTGGTATCACTTGATAGGGTCCTATCTATGATTCAAAGGTAACTGTTTGACATTTAAACTGAGAGTAAAAAAGGACTTACGATAAATTGAATTTTTTGAAATAGAACTGTTTGATCATTCAACTGTGTATAAACAAATGACTGATTTTTAATTGAATTGTTAATGATGCATAACAATGTTTGAAACAATTTAACTGTGTGCAAACAAATGAGTAATGTTGAATAGAATTGTTAGTTTTAGATAGCAATACTTATAACCACTTCACTGCGGGCAAACAAATAATTAATATTGAATAGATTTGATTGTTAGATAGCAATAATTGAAACCCTTTATCGATGTAGAAATAATAGCAATATTAGTGGGCAAACAAATTTGTTCTGAATCATTTAAGAATAAGATTATCAACAATCTAATTTCTTATACAATGTATATCTATTAAATATGATGTTAAACAGTGACTGTTATATTTTAATACTTGATACCATTAAGTAAAGGTTAGCGACGGTAGTCGAGGGTGGCCCGAAGGTTCCCTTTTTGATAGCTACTACACCAAGGTGTAGGGGAGGGTGCTACTTCTTTCCCTGGATTGCTCCACATTACACTTGATTCTTACCTTATAATGCTGAGGGTTTAGCAAGGTAGCATCAAGTACCATTTTTAGAGTCTTTGGTATGACTCGAACTGGGATTGAACCCAGGTCTCCCAGTCTGAAAATAAATAATTAATTGTAAATAGTATTATTCGTGTTAGATGTAAATGCTAGAAACAATTTAGTTGTGTCAAAAAATAAGCTCAGGATCGTTTAAAAATGTTATTAACAAAATATGTTTATAAATAAAAAAAAATACTTAATATATATGTATAAACACACTTGGCATTAAATACCCTACAAAGGTTGATATGCCTTAAAACCACTCTAAACCAAAGTTACATCGTTCATCTTGCATACTTGCATATTACATTCTGCCAAATACGTATCAACAATTACAATACTACATATCCCCATCATATACTGCGTTATATATATATATATATATATATATATATATATATATATATAACCAGTTATGACCCAAACATATAATCGTATACTTTTATCATTTTTTTTACCTTTCACCAGGTATCTAATACCGATTACTTATCACCCGTCACTTTTTACCATTTTAGTTTCTTTATTTATACATTCACTGTAGACGACTGGGCCATTCAGAGGAAAAAGTTACAAAATCTCCTCAGACGGAACAAAAAACGACTTTAATATATTGAGATTATTTTGATATCACATCGATACACTGTTTATCTTCCTCGGGCTTTAACGTAGAAACGCATTTACTCATGAAAATGATACTACGCTACATGATGGCCGAATACAGAACCCATTATCAAGGGAACATCGACATTGTCGCTTAGCGACTTGATTTTCTGTTAGTATGTATATATCGGCGGAAAGGAAAAGTAAATTTGTTTGATAAGGAAGAATTGACGGTGACGAAATCTGAAATTCCTTAGGCAGAACACTGGACGTGACAGCTACAGAAGTAGATAAACACTGTTGAGGATCAAATACAGAATTCTGTTCAACATTGCCGAAAGTTTTTCCAAATATGACAGACGAAAAAGTTTTCTTAAATATCATACATGATCTGCACTGGAAATTGCTAACGATCTTGATATCTCGAAAATCGGTTGTGCAGCGTTGGTGTAACTTTGCAACTTTGCCTGTGACCTTCCAGTGTGTGAGTAAGCAGACAATCTCCTATATAGTTACTCAGTCGTCAATGAGACACTCTGAGGAGTGCTGGAGCAATGTGTCACCATCGCAGATCAAATAGGCATCAGAGTAGAGCATAGAAGTTTTAAGCAGATTTTATTTTAAAAAACATCGTATCACCGAAGTCTATCTATCCTCACTATGGATATATTAACTCCCAGTATCTTCTGACAATCACCGATGAATGGGATGAAATTTCAGACCGTGAAAAAGATTAAGGAGAACAACATGAAGCAGCTGATGACGATCTTCTAGTTTTGACAAGGAATTTGCTTTGAGTGTTTAAGGTCTAAAATCTGTGGAAAAGTTGATCGATCACATTGTTGGAAAATATCCGATGCGATATAAATGTGATTGATTGATTGATTGATTTTAAAGATTTGTCAATTACTAGGGTTATGTGATTACTATAGGTTAGGGAATTGCTTTCAATGTAAATTCATATTTTCTTTTTTGTTTCTTAAGAGGATTTTTTGCATACAGTCCAATAGAATGCAAAAATTTTTGAACTGAACTATTTGAATCATTAATGAGACACTGGTAGATCGAAGTCGATTTGGGAATTATGACAAGGAAGGGATAATCCACTCATCCCGATTCTCAAGGATTGAAGACTCACCATCAGAAACTGTTACATGTTATATACATGGCATCCTTTTGCAAGTTCTTTACCTTTCTTCATGGTATACAGTCAGCATACTCTAAGAACTATAAAAATAAAACGCTTAAAAGACCAAACGACAATCGTTGTAGACTATTCAATGCCAATCCTGTATATAAGTTATTTGTCTGACAGCAGTTGAGAGTGACCAGAAGGGTGATACTCTTTTTTCTGGATTGTCTCGCTTTCCTTTGATCCATACCTTACATTTGTGAGTGTATAGCAAAGAGGCATCAAGAGCCAATATTTGAGTCTTTGATATGAGTCTACATCGGATTGAACCTCGGTCTCCCGAACCATTATTTTTAAACGAGCCAGAGATTATTTATTTACACGCAGTTAAATGGTTTCAAGAATTGAAAATACAATACATCTAATTAAATATTTAACATTTGTTTTTGTCTAGTCAGCTGGTACAGTTAAATGCACCGAGTACTTCTCTGCAGAGGGGTAAGACCCCCCACCACCAGCGAGTGTCCTAGATATGACACTAAAAAATCTGATGGGGAGGTTCCAGTAATGCTGGAGCTTTAGGGAATGCGGAGTACCCCTTTATTGCCATCGCTCCCAGGTCCACTCTGATCCGGAGTGGTAACACCTAATAAGGGTCCTATCTATGGGTTAAATAGAACTAAACCGTGCTTCCTTCACGATACTGATTTTTGCATTTAAACTGTGTGTGTATGCTAAACTGAATTGTTTAGTATAGAACTGTTTTTGATATTCAAACTGTACTTACAATAAACCGAATTGTTATATATAGAACTATTTTGACATTTAACGGTGTGTAAACAAAATTAACTGAATTAGAACTATTTGATTTAACTAAATTGTTTGAAATAGAAATGTTTTTGACAATTAAACTGTGTACTCATGCTATACTGAATTATTTGAAATACAACTGACTATTTGTATAAAAATGGATTTGGTGTTAAATAACCTACATTGATATGCCATAAAACCTAACCAACTAACCAACCAACCATTATCATTTGTTTGCACACAGTTAAATGAGGTCGATTTATTGCTATCTCACACTTATAGTTTTATTTGCACACTGTTAAATGGCTTCACGCATTGCTATGTAACACTATGTAGTTCTAATTAGTATAAATCACTTATTTGTTAAAAATTTTTGAGATGAAGAATATTTGGACTTACCCACCCCCCAAAAAAAGGATTCATTCGAGATTCTGTGTGGACCCCGAATTCGACATGAAATACCTGAAGAAGGCCGAATGATATATCGGCCAAAATGTTGTAAGTATAACAATAAAGATAAGACCAATAGTCCGAATATTCTGAGTGATAGTAGTCATTGTTTTGCACTCTGTTAGATTGTTCCAAGTATTACCATAGTTTTCACACAGTTAAATGGCTCTTATGGAATTGCTATCTAACGCTAATAGTTCTATTTGCACACAGATAAATGGTTTTAAGTCTTGGTATCTAACACTAATAGTTCTATTTGCACACAGTTAAATGGTTTTAATATTGCTATTTAAAACTAATAGTTCTATTTGCACACAGATAAATGGTTTTAAGTCTTGGTATCTAACACTAAGAGTTCTATTTGCACACAGTTAGATGGTTTTAATATTGCTATTTAACACTAATAGTTCTATTTGCACACAGATAAATGGTTTTAAGTCTTGGTATCTAACACTAATAGTTCTATTTGCACACAGTTAGATGGTTTTAATATTGCTATTTAACACTAATAGTTCTATTTCTCACAGATAAATGTTTTTTTATGCTATCTAAAACTAATAGTTCTATTTGCATAAAGTTAAATGGTTTTAATAGTTCTATCTGCACACAGTTGAATGGTTTCAAGTATTGCAATCAAATAGTAATAATTCTATTTATCATTAGATATTTTTCCACTCGGCTAAATCTTTTCAAGTATTGATACTTGTTGTCTGCGCACAGTTAAATTGTATTAAGTATTGTTATTTGACACTGAAAATTCTATACAATCATTCATGATTTTCTGACTACTGTCTTCAATTTATTGTTATATTCACAACGTTTCGCTCGATATGTCATGCGGCCTTCTTCAGGTGTTTGTCGAACTTGGGAGCCTACACAGAACTTCGAACCACGTCCTTTATTGAATCCACGGGGGTCACGTGTTCTGATTCCGTTAATCATAACCGAGTACAAGTGTTAAGTATTCCTTTTTTATTACTTGATTGCAGTCAGGTTTGAACCAGCAATCTCAAGACGATTATCTCTTTTACAAGCTAAATGAACCAAGGCCTATAAACGTTACGCTGTGTCCAACAGTTTCCCGAGTTTGAAAAACACCTGAATTCCCCAAAGCTCCAGAATCCCTGGAACGTCACCATCAGATTGCTTAGTGTCATATCCAGGACTCTCATGGGGGATCTTAACCCTTTGCAGTGGGGCAGCCGGTGTATTCTATAGCCCCAGTCGACTAGGCAAACTGAATTGGTTAAATTAGAACTGTTTGACTAAACTGGATAGTTGATATAGAAATGTTTTTGACAATTAAAACTTGTACTAATGGTAAACTGAACTGTTTGAAATAGAATCGATTATTTGTATAAAAATGGATTTAGCATTAAATAACTTGTAAAGAAATATAAATAGATATATATTTCTTTTAAATACCCTATCCGGTGGCAAAAGCTGTTCGGTAGCGCCAAGAGTGGCAGTACCGCCGTGAGCTACCGAAACTGTGTTATCACCCTGGTTGGCGGCTGATGAGGCTAGGGTATCGCACGTGCTTTCACACGTTGTATGATGAAAAAAAAATAGCATTAAATAATTTATAACGGTTAATATGCTATAAAACCCAACCAACCAACCAACCAACCAACGGACAGACCACCCAACCAAGTAATTCCAAGAACTAATGTGGCTTCGGGTAACTATTCCTATTTGAATAGGATAATCACTTTTTGTATACACACAGGAATAATCCTCGTGGTGTAGTGGCTAACGTACTGGACTGCCACATTGTAGTCAGCAAGTTCGAACTCATGTCAAGCTATTACAATCACTTTCAGACGATTACCCCTGAGAAAGGTATCAACTCGCTTATACCCAACAGGAGAGGTGCTAATCAATATCATTACTATCCTCCTACCTGGATGACTTTAGTATAAACAGTCCACGAAGTTTGATATGCTATTAAATAAAGAAACCCTAACTTGTTCACACACACTAATATGGTTTCAAGTATTTCTAGTTAATAATGATGATTTTTCAAATTTGAAATCAATTTACAAATGGCGCCCTAACAAGTATCACCAATCTGAAAAAGAAGATGATTTTTTGACTTATCATTTTCTTTTTGCGCTGGTTTTGAAACTTGACAATAAAGCAAACACACCAGGACCTTCCCTCCAAAAAACCCCACTAAATGTACTTTCGTTTTATTTTCAGGTAAGGTTGGTTGTATGGGATATCAAACTATATAGGTTATTTAATACCAAATCTATTTTAATATAAATAATCAGTTCTATTTTAAACAATTCAGAGGGTGTTTTCGTGGTGTAATGGTTAAAGCATGAGTGCACAATTTAATTGTCAAAAACATTTACATTTCAAGCTATTCAGTTTATTCAGATTGTTCAAATTCAAATATTTCAGTTCAGTATAAGAATAGATTTTGTTTACACACAGTTAAATGTCAAAGGAGTTCTATTTCAAAGAATTCAGTTTAGCGAAAATAGAGTTTCAATGTCAAAAGAGTTTCATTAAACCGGCTTATTAACCAAGTGGGTAGAGGGTTCGCCAATAGTCCGGGAGACCTGGGTTCAGTCCCACGTCGCGTCATACCAAAGACTTGATACCTCCTTGCTTAACACTCAGCAATATCTTTACGTATCAAGAGTAAAGTGGAGCAATCCAGGGAAAGGAGTTGTGCCTTTCCCCATGCCTTGGTGTAGTAGCTATTGAAAAGAGAGCCTTCTGGCCGCCCTCGACTACGTTCGCCAACTTTACTTACTTATAAGTACGCAGTTTAAATATAAGTACACAGTTTAATTGTCAAATACATTTCTATTTCATGCTATTTAGTTTCGTCAAACAGTTCTAATTCAAACAATTCAATTTAGCATGAATACACAGATTAGTCCTATTTGACTCATAGATAGGGCCCTATTAGGTGCTTACAACTCCGAGCCAGATTGGAACAAGGAGCAATGTCAATGAAAAGGTGCTCTGTGTTCCCCAAAGCACCAGCATCAGTGGAACATCAGCATCAGATTTTTAGTGTCATATCAGGAGACTTGTTGGAGGAATCTTATCTTTCTACAGAGGTGCAGTCGTTGTATTCTACCGCCCCATCAAGTCGTGCCGCTAGCACGGATATCCATGGTCATCTCTCGCCACTTCTACCTATGGTTCATCGTCTCTGGCCGGTCTTTAGGGCTACATCCCGTATTCTCACATAGCTGCTTTATGTATGTTCGAGCTGGTCGTCCTGCTTTTTCTCGGCCATATGTGGGGGTCCATAGGAGTACATCACTTATGAGCTCGTCTCTGCTTCTCCAGCAGTGTCCTGCGTGTCCGGTCCGTCTAACTTACGTAATAAAAAATATATATTTAGTCCTATTCTTGTAGCACAAGTGTCGCAATGTAATATTTTAAATTTCTTTTAAGTTCTAATTTCAGAAAAGAAACGAAACTAAATGACGCAATTCAAAAAACATAACTAAGAAAACAAAAAACAGCCTAGCTTGTCTTGTTCATCCCCTTGATAAGGTTTTAATAAATATAGAACTGCCATCGGATATTTCAATTTTTATTGCTTATTTGTGAAAAAATATCTTTAAAACATATAATCATTGAAACGTTTCTGTCTACTCGTAAGGGACTCTCGTCTATTCGAGAATCTAATGAATTTGATGACCTACTTCTGACGCAATGTGTCCATCTACACACAGTTAATATTTGACATAGGAGTTAACAAGTTTATGTTTCATTTGTAAGATGTAATTTTCATACTCACTTGGTTCACCGTTCATATGCCATTATATCACACCCAGCTAAGGACAGCAAATATTAGGGTTAGATGTTAACGAGTTCGTTTTACAGGTTATAACTTCTCTACTTACTGAGGACATATTTCCCCGTGGTTTAAATAACAAAAAATATTTTACAATACCTACACTGACGTAAAGGTTAATGAGTTGGTTCAGCTTACAATTTCTACTGATCAACGACTTTTTTTCAAAGGTCAGTCAGAAAAATGTACAATTCTGGTTGAAATTATTTCACATACTGCCGCCGAATGAGATTTGTTTGTTCGTTATTTTAATGGCATATAACCTTGTTGGGTTATTTAATGGTAAATCCATCCTTTTAAAAGGACAGTAGTGGTACCTTTTAACCCATAAATGAGGGTATGAGAAGGTGCATGCCTTTCCCTCGGGTATTTGTCCGAAAGTGAACGTAATAGAGTGAATGGAGTTCGGCTACGTGTATTACGATTCCTCAGTCCAGCAATTTAACGATTACGCCCCGGGGATACCCGGCGAATTAAGATGTGTTTTATTTAATAGATAAACGCTGCATAAATAAATATGATTGATATCGGAGAAATAATCATCAAATTTTGTTTGTAAATCGTTAAGTTTTTTTTTTCTGTCTGCCTTTCCATTAGACGATATTTTTAGTATGTAAAGTTAAAATATAAATAAAATCATTTAGAGTAGGGCTTCTTAAATTTTTTTAGTTGAAAATTAAATCTAATTGGAATTGACATTTCTTTTTAGTCTCACTAGATGCCAAGCTGAGAGGGACTGATTATTAAAAAATGTTTCTTAACAGCTAAAAAGTTTTTCCAAAGAGAATATTTTAAAATAAGTAGGTCCACGAAGAGATTTTTATTTTTTTAGAATTCATTCATTTATTTTGTTCTTATATGTGTATATACTTCCAGCTTGATGCTTTCGTCAGAGAAGATGCATAGCTCAAGGCCTAGTTAATGGGCTATTCAATGAGACTTGAACTCACTCGTGTTTGTCGTTTGAATGGTTTTCAGTTGATTATGTTTTTTGTTTTTTTTTTATAAATGCCGGTCATTTCTTTTTCTTGGAGTGTATTTTTCGTAGCCTTCTTTTATCCATCATTTATTTTTGATATTTGATACACTGTGTGTGTTTGTGTGTGTGTGTGTGATCATATAATAAAATGTACACCAATACATACCAATCAATAGTGGAAATGACTAAACAAAATGAAGATCAGGGTCTCTTTATTCAGGGAGGGATTTTTCTTTAATAATAATTTAATCTTAATCCTATCAATTAAAATGGATTAGGATTAAAATTATACTGTATTTCAGTTTTATGTTTTCATTGTTTTTCTTTTCTTTTTAAAACTGTATTTTCATTCTAATCATTTGTAGGGAACGAATAAATAAATGAATAAATTTGAAATTAAATTTTTAAAAAATAAATAAATAAAAAGAAAACTATTGAATTTGCAGAAACTCTCAGAGGGCTCTAACAGGAAAAGGAGATGACGCATGCGTAAAAGAAAAAAGGATTCCTCTGGAAAAAGGGAATGATATTATCTTTCTCTTTCAGGCTGTGACCAACGGATTGATAACATCGTGCTGGCGTCTCTGGGCACCACGCATACGTCTTTGGACGTAGCGTTGGTTAACCCCTTTCACCCAGTAGCAGCTCTCTCTCGGTCAGCATTATGCAGAAATATACAAGACCCACAAATGAACTATAAACTAACACTTACCGAACTTTGACAAACTTCCAAAAGAAAACTAATCCTTATGGAAGCCTGAAATACCAAATGAGGACAAATACATACATGAAACGATTTAGCGTATTTATGACACCTTAACTGGGGGATTCAACCATTTCAATGTATTCAGGAAAGACTCCCTCACCCACGGAATTGTTGTTGAACTCAGTAAATAAAGGAAAGTATTAAAGAAACGTCTTCGTCTCTTATCTGTTTCTGTCTATTTCTTTCGTATAATTCCTTTTGGGACTTTCTTGGGCAAGGCATTGCACCGACTAACCAATGTGGGGTAAAATAAAATAACCAAAATATGGAGTCAGATATCTAACGCCAACGCTACCAACGAAATACCAACGATACCAACGAAATGCCAACGCAACCAACGCAATACCAACGTAAGATAAGCCTAAACCCCACACATTAAATAATCTTTTTTTCTACTGACACCTCTGAACCAAATATAAAGGAGATATTTTAGGATTCAGAATTTTAATGAAATAATTTGTATAAAATTTTAATTGTTTTTAAATGTTTCTTTTTGCTAATGACGCCAAAAACACTCGGATCTTTTCGGAGAGAGTTAGATCCTTCGTTTAAATGACTCGTTTGTTTTGAACAACACATCAATAGTGGCAATCATTTCATATGTAAATGACAGACCATTAGTTGCAATCACTACGTATGTTAATGACAGATCTCAAGTGTCCATAGCTTGTAATATGAACTACACTTAAGTAGTGGCTATCACTACCTTTATAAACGAATTATCACTTGTGGTCATAGCTAAGAATATACATGATACATCCCTGGTAGCAATTACTAGGTATATATAAAAGATATCTTTAGAAGCAATCACAACATATCTAATTGATACATCACCAGTCGTAATCACAATATATGTAAGTCCTATTTACCAACCCCTCCGCTCGGGCAGGATATGACACAAGGTCAATTTTCAAGCGGAGTTTAACAGATTTGAATTCAGAGTTTTCCTTCTCCTAGACTATTCGCCTCACCAAGGCTAAAGAACCTAGTCTGCCCTACTATTTACCCATAGCTGGAGGGAGAATATTTGGATTCATACCTTTGCGAAGGGTATTAGTGCTATGTGAAATGCTATCAGTCTCGTCCAGGAATTGAACTCGTGTCGCCGTGTCCATATCCTGTGACGATAACCATTACACAACATATGTGACACATCACTAAAAGTAATCCCTGCATATATAAATGAGACATCTTTAGAAGTTATATCTATGAATGTCAATGATACATCATTAGTAGCAATAACTAAGTATGTCAACGACACATCGCTTGTAGCAATCATTACGTATATGGTGGTAGACAATCACTGGAGGATGAGTAATAGGAAGTCTCTTCAGCTCACCATAATTTTTTCTGGTTATTATTTTTATTATTCAGCGAGTATTTCACTACAGTATAAGCTGATTATAGTGTGAGTGACAACAAGTCTCCAGGAATCTTCTCAGTATTCTAACCGATCTTAACACTGCTGTAGTCTGGACAGTCTCCACTAATCCTCTAGTTTCTGTATCTTCCAGTCCCTTTACCTAGCCTTTGGGTATTGCTCCGAGTGCAACATTTACAATAAGTATCACCGTCACCTTTAGAGCCCCATAGCTGTTTTCGTTCTCTGGCAAGATCTAAGTACTAGTCATTAAGTTTCCTGTATTTTGCCTCATTTTTTTGAGTTCTACTCTTGTCTAATTTAAAAATGGACCAGGATATCTTACTGAGGGGTGTGTCCAAGTGTTTATTCCTTTTATGAGATTACAGCTGCCGAGCTTGATTTCAAGAAGATTCCTTGTTTTTCTGGGGCACTCTGTTATTATTTCATTCGGTTAGTTTGAGAGTGTCTACTTCCTACATTCCCAAGTATTTGTAAATTTGCTTCTATCGAAGCATTCTGACACTTTCCTAATTAAGAAGTACTGTTTCTTCAGTTGTTCCTCTTTCCTGACTTCTCATTTCAAGCATAGCACATTTTTCAATATCAATTCCCATTCCTTTTTACTTTCTGTATATTCTTATTGTTTGTATCTGGTTTTTAAACTATTTTTTATATTTGGCAAATATCTTATATCACCCATGTACATCAGGCGTTTTATCTCGTCCTTTGAATTTATAAAGTTACAATTTAGTGACATCATTTGCTCCAAAAAATATCGGTGGCGAGACTGAGTCTTTTAGGAAGATGCCAATTTAGATTTTTACGTTTGCAAAAGTTTTGTCTTCTGCTGGTAATTCCACTTTTGTGAGGATATTTATACATTTCGGATATCACACACATTTTCCCGCTTTTTATCACTTACGTTTGAGGGGCCATACTATAGGCCTATTTTAAAACAATCCACGTCATGTCTACATTATGTTATATAATTGCGGAAGGATTTTTTTTATATCATCATTTTTCGTTGGTTCTATCTTATCTTTCGGTTTAGTTAGGCTTAGAACTTTTCGGCTTAATGCATGGGTAGGAGCACACATTGAGCGCAGGTGTTCTTGCTCGCGCAGGGACGATGTGACAATCACAGATGTCATAATAAAAACCGCGGATAGGAAATGTGACTGGGGATGTGAATGACGTCATACCCAGAAAGGAATAGGCTGGGATTCTTGGGTATTTTGAAAAAAAAGCAGTTAGTTGAGATTTGGACCTAGTTGGGTCTAGGGGGTGCGCCGCGCGTTGTTGGGTCAGATGGAACAGTCAGCATAGTAACAATTGTGTCTCCCTCTCCTCGTGTCAAAAACCTAAAAGTGAAGAAGGTAATAAAAGTTTCGTACCTGAACCAAGAGAGTCGTCAGTGTTTCGTGTTTTTCGGATTCCAGTGCGTATGAACATTTTACGCTTGTGAACGTTTTTCCGTATCTTGGCTATATTACAATTATTCCACGTTAATTTGATCTCTTTGAGGATGTGTTGGCTTACATAAAGCAGGTCATCTGTTCCCCTTCTCGATTGTGATATCATTTCTGTTTCTTTCGGAAGTCATTTGCAATATACAAACCAGTAATACATTTCTTATCTTATCTGAGCAGTTAGGATTCTCCTTGTCATAGGTAAAGACGTTATTCTTCTCTAGATGACGGAGATAGATCCATTTTGAAGACTTTCTTGATCAGGGTTGTTTTCTCTAAATCATCCATTCGGGCATGCTTGTTTCTTTGAGGCCTTTATTCAATTGCAAAGCCAATCTGTCGTCAATGAATGTGATTTCTTTTATATCAGAAACTGTGAATGTTATCATTGCTTGGTGTTTTCAAGTTTTGTACTTGACTACTGCTCTTATTGAATTGCCTGATAAAGGCCTAGAAGAAACAAGCATGTCCGAATGGAGGATTTAGAGAAAACAACCCTGATCAAGAAAGTCTTCAAAATGGATCTATCTCCGTCATCTAAAGAAGAATAACGTCTTTACTTATGACTTGCTTAGGTTTTTTTAATACCAAGTACCTCCTTCTAGAAGAACAGTTGTGTTACTATTTAACCCATATTTGGGAGGATAAGGGGGGTCATACCTTTCCCAAGGGTATTTGTCCGAAAGTGAACATAATAGCACGACTTGAGTTCGAACTCGCTCACTACGATTCCGAAGTCTAGTACTTTAACCATTACACCACGTGTATTATTGATTAGAAATGAATAATATTTTGTTTTATTTAACAAAATATTTTAGAATCATTCCTTGGATGATGGAGCAGACAATCCTTTGTATGAAGACATATTATGAAGATAAGTCTTTGCAGATTCTTCAAGAAAGATACAGAAGTAAGTTCAAATTCAACACATTACCAAACAGACTTTCTAATTTGGTCAATAATTTTGAAGCTCATGGAACTTTTGAAAATCGTAGGACAACTGGAATGATTCGAGTATCATCCAGGAAGAAAGTTCACGCATTATTGATAGGTTTGCATGCCACATTCACCTGTGCCTTTAACTTAACGGCCGACATTTGGATCATATCCTCAGAGGGTCCTCTTGACATTTTTGGTTCATGGTTTAGACTAAATGTTTGTTGATCTGAAAATGTTTTCTTTTTTCTTTCAATAAATTTGATTTTTGTCATCCTATTATTTGTGGTCCTTGATTTGTGCGAAAAAAATTAGTAAATTGAAGAAGAGGTGGCGCAGACCACCATTAGCACTATCTTATTTGTATAACTGAACATTTTTTTCGGGTTTAGTTTGGTTTGGTTTTATGACACATCAACCATTGTAGGTTATTTAATACCATATCTATTTTTATAGATATAAACAGTGTAATATTACGGACGGGCGGTGTCGTCAATCAGTGAAGGAGTCACGAGACTAGCGCGTGTGGGCAGAATGACCTGCATAGTTAGACGTGATTTTAAAATAATCACAGTTGAATTATCACGTGTTTCACGACAGTTTCACTGGTGACATCGAACATTCAGGGATCTTCGATTTGTTCTCCAAAATCTCTATATAAGAAAACAAGTCACGAGATTTTGGGAGAGTTAAAGGCAGCTTTCAAAACAGGCGCGTCAAAGGATCCGAGGCCCCGACCTGTCCTACCCCAGTCTGCAACGACCTATCTGTCAGGCGTGAGTCAACAGCCAGCTCTCACCCATACCGCCGTCACCACCAAGAGGAAGGGAGAAGAAGAACGTAACTAAAATGAACTTTTCGAGTTGCAACGATCATAGACCTAAGTGAATAATAAACGACTGCTATATTTTCTTCCGTTACCTTCGAGTTTGAGTATTTCTTTTTCTGCGGACTTCTTTCTTTAAAGCACAACACGTTGGTCCTATGTTACAACAGTTCTATTTCAAACAATTCAGTTTAGCATAAGTACATTTTTTGTTTGCACACAATTAAATTAAAAAATGTTCTCTTTCAAGCAACTCAATTCATCATAAGTACGCTGTTTAATTCTATTTGATTCATCGATAAAACCCTATCAGTATCAACCACTCCGAGCCAGAATGGACAAGAGAGTGATGGCAATAAAGTGTTATCTGCTTTCCCCTAGCTACAGCATTACTGAAGCCTCAGCATAAGACAGGGTGTGTCCTCGTGTTGTAATAGTTAAAGCGATGCTCTGCGGAATCGTAGTACGCGAGTTCGAACACCAGTAGCGCTATTACGTTTACTTTTGGACAAATTCTCTTGGGAAAGGTATGAACTCTTTTATCCTCCTAAATATCGATTAAATAGCATCACTGATATTCTTCTAGAAGGATACGTTTGGCATTAAATAACCTTCAAAGGTTATATGCCATTAAACAATCGTGCACTGTAAGTATTTTACACCTCGAGTTTGATGAATTATCAATAAAACTAATTAATTATGCTTAATTAGATGTGAACAAATTTTTCAGACAGATTAGCCATTCAATTTCCTTATTATTTTACACGTGCACCTGTTCAAGTTCATACGGAATTAAGATTTTCTTGTGATTTTTCTTTTCATGATTTGACATATGCGGGAGCAAAATTAGGAATTATCTAGTATTATAATAAACCAATCTTTTATAAAACAAGGTTAATTTTAATTTTCTAAAATAAACAACAAAATGAGAAAGTAGACATAAAACAGAAAATTTATACAATATGGCCGTCATTTATTTTTTCAGTTATTGTATCAACACGTCTTTGAAATAATTCTCATGCCTTGAAAATAAATTCTTTATAGAGTTTATTCCATTCCTCCTCAATATGAGTCTTAAGCGAACGAGCATTTACACGAGAAGTCGCATTTGTTTTGATTTTTAAAACGCCCCATATTGTGTAATCAAGGAGGTTAAGGTCATGCTTGATAGAGGTCTGGGCTTGATGGAGGCTAACAGTTCTAAAGCGACCCATATTGTGTAATCAAGGCGGTTAAGGTCATGCTTGATAGAGGTCTGGGCTTGATGGAGGCTAACAGTTCTAAAGCGACCCATATTGTGTAATCAAGGAGGTTAAGGTCAGGGCTTGATAGAGGTCTGGGCTTGATGGAGGCTAACAGTTCTAAAGCGACCCATATAGTGTAATCAAGGGGGTTAAGGTCTGAGATTGATAGAGGTCTGGGTTTGATGAAGGTTA
Source organism: Sepioteuthis lessoniana (assembly GCA_963585895.1). Classification (NCBI taxonomy): domain Eukaryota; kingdom Metazoa; phylum Mollusca; class Cephalopoda; order Myopsida; family Loliginidae; genus Sepioteuthis; species Sepioteuthis lessoniana. Next base: position 86,352,020 of record OY757921.1, on the reverse strand, counting down.
ACAGTTCTAAAACTACCGATATAGTGTAATCAAGGAGGTTAAGGTCTGGGCTTGATGGAGGTTAACAGTTCTAAAACGACCCATATAGTGTAATCAAGGAGGTCAAGTCCAACGATTTCGGAAAAATTTTGGACGTTAAGCAAATCATAGATTCTTTCTCGCTTCTTTTTTTGTCCGTTCATATTGGGCTGAATTTAATGAAAAGTTGTTTGAACAATAGAGCTAATAATGATAAATTAAATTCATTGCGATATTTTTTTTAAATCGCTGGTAGTTTCAGTGCAATCAGCTTGAGACTTACAGAATTAGTAAGGATAAGTTTAATGTGAGTCTGGTAATCTGTCTTTGAGAAAATGGTAATATGCTGGTTTGTTTGTTGTCTAATGGCATATCAAACTTCTTGGGTTATTTAAAGCCAAATCAATCCTTATATAAGGACAGTAGTGGTACTATTTAACCCATAGCCTGGAAGATACGGGGACCCTAACCCATTTCAAGTGTATTTGCCCGAATGTGAACGTAATAGCACAAATGGACTTCGATCTCGCTTACTCCAATTCTGCAGTCCAGCGTTTTAACCATTGCACCACGAGGACACCCGCGATAATATGTTAGCAGGTAAATTCCGATGAGTATGAGGAAAAAGAGTTTCTCAGAAGAGATGAAACACAAATTACGAAAAACCAAATCTTAACAGAACCCTGCAACTCAACGCCAACGTTAACACCAAATAAAAGAAACAATCTAGAATTACTTTTTTGAAATTATGACCAGCAAGAAAAATAAATTACCATAAGACTGGATAAACAAAGTCAAGGTATACATTTACCAACCTCTTTGTACAGACAGGATATGATACAAAGTCAATTTTTAAAAGGAGTTTAACTGGTTTGGATTCAGAGTTTTCCTTCTCCCAGACTGGCTTCCTAACCAAGCCTGATGAATATAGACTGCCCTACTACTTACTCATAGCTTGAGGGATAATAAGAGGATTCATACTTTTTCCTAAGGGTATTAGTACTTTGTGTAATGCTCTCAACCTTGTCCAGGATTTGAACTCGTGTCGCGATGTTCATTGCCAACGGCGATAACCATTACACCACGGTCTAGGTAGAAAGTCAAGGTATAGTGTAAATAAATCATTAAAAAAGAACAAGTAATATCACTGAATAAAAATATTTATTTTATGAAAGAGCACACCCAGCCAGTAACAAAATTCCTATCCCCTTAAGAAACTTCTCCAAAAATACCTAAGCTGGGTTGGAAATGACACTAGAAGAACGAATAAAGAAAATGTGAAGATAAGTGAAAGTACTAAGGAAGGAAAATACTCAAAGAAACACAGTTTAATGAAAAGACAATAACATACAAAACTGATAATTCAACTTGAAGATATGAATAAAAAATATTGGAGAAAGAAAGGAGACTCATAGAATATCGGATAGAACCAACCAAGACACACAAAACAGACCCATTCAAAAAACCGAAATAAAATTCAAGCAACACCTCGGTGGAGAGAGCTGAAAGACAAGTGAATAACTAGACACTAAAAAATAAGTTTCTGTGTAAGTTATAGTATAGGAAAAAAACAATAGTCAAGTACTAAAGTTGACAACAGCTGGCAGTCCACTAAGAGCAATAGTCAAGTACCAAATTTGAAAGAACCAGACAATCCACTAAAAGAAATAGTCAAGTACCAAACTTGACAGCACCATGTAATTCACTAAGAGCAATAGTCATCAGCATAATATTTTAAAAATCCCTGCTGTCCCTCCCAATCTTACACCCCAACCATTAGCATTCCTCCTCCTAGGTGAGAAGTGTTCCTTCAACAAGGGGTACTGAGACACTAGAATCTCTACCGAGTTCACTCTCTATCATGTCGCCCATGTGTAAATATATAACAGCATGCTTACAACTTGATATTTTTGTTGGTTAGGTGGTTGCTTTTACGGCGTAACAACATTTTTGGGTCATTAAAAGCCGAATTAAATTTCAAGCAATTCAGTTAAGTGTCAGTATAGTTTCTTTGTTTACGCACAGCAAAATATCAAAACGGTTCTATTTAAAACAATTTAATTTAGCATAAGTACGTAGTTTAAATGTCAAAGCAGTCCTATTTCAAGCAATTCAGTTTCGCATAAGTTATGACAATGAAGGGGTGTTCTCATTTCTTAAAGCTCTAGTATTACTGGAACCTCACTATCCGATTGTTAAATGTCATATTAAGGACATTCGTTGGAAGGGGGTGTTACCCATCTCCAGAGAAGCAGTCAGTGTATTCTACAGCCCCAGCCGACTGGGCAATCCAACTGGTAGTCTGTATATGTCACAAAAATTCCATCGCCATGGGACATTTTAGTGGGAAAGTTTGGTAAATAAAATAGCCGTAAGATAACATTGTATATCATAATTTTGTAGTTTCCAACGTTAATACAACTCAAATACCACTCTCTAAGATTCGATCATTATTAGCAATACTGTCATAGCAGGTGTTATATCAGAGTTTAACCTCTTGTAGTTGGATAACCTGACAAGGAAAAGGAGGTCTAATAATTCCATGAATAATGTACTAGAGGGCTGTTGAGCAAAACGCTACCCCCGTTCTTCGATAAGTCTGGTTTTTAATTCTGTAGGATGTCTAGCCACCCTTCTCACCAGAACAAATTTGGTATGGGTACCGATTTAGTCACCAATGACTCGCTTATAATACAGACATACACAGGTAAGAATATTCTGAGAGACGTAAAGAGAGCTATGAACTGACTTAGGTTGATAGATAATAGACTTAGATAGATAGATAGATAGAATTTGCTGTCTTAGTTTGGTTTCGAGAGAGACCACCTATTAACTTTTGTGATTCCTTTCTCTTTTTTTAAAGGTTATATTCACCCGCAGGTGATTTTTTAAGCATGCCAAATCGCGGCTATGTTATCACACACTGGACATTGTCGAGGCGCCTGTGGTCGTGTAATGATTAGCAAGCTCCACTAGCAAACCTACACGAGTGAGTTCGAGTCTCATTGGGTGCCCCTTTCATATAGCCTTGTGCCACATCTAAGCAAAAAGCTTAGTAAATTACCACTGGGCATTGTCGATCGTTTTGTCTCGCAGGAATGTTATGATGCGTAGCATCAGATTGGGCATATTTGCGCATTTGGCTTTCAAAACCAGAAAGTGTGTGTTTTCCAGATATTTCATAGTTGACGTAGTGACTTTGTGTATAGGGTGCATACATAAATTCACACATACATCTATTTTCCCAGTCGACTGGGGCCGTAGAATACACAGACTGCTTCTCTGCTGACGGGCAACCCCCACAAACGAGTGTCTTGGATTATATCACTAAAAAATCTGGTAGTGAGGTTCCAGTAATGCTGGAGCTATGGGGAATGCGGAGTTCTCCTTCATTGCCATCGCTCCCTGGTCCACTCTGGCTCGGAGTGGTAGCACCCGATAGTGTCCTATCTATAGGTCAAATAAAACTAACTTGTATACTTATGGTAAACTGAATTACTTGAAATTGGACTGTTTTAACATTAAAACTGCGTACTTACGCTGAATTGATTAGTTTAAAATGGAACTTTTTTCCTATGCTAAACTGAATTGTTTGAAACAGAACAGCTTTGACATTGAAATTGTACTTACGTTAAACTGAATTATTTGAAATAGAACCGTTTTAATAATTAACTCTGTGTAAACAAAAACTATACTTATACTAAACTAGATTGTTTGAAATAGAACGGTAATAACTAAACTTAATAGCTTGAAACAGAATTTTTTTGACAATTAAACTGTGTACTCATGATAAACGGGATTGTTTGAAATAGAACAATCTTGATCGGAGTGGTGGCACCTGATAGAATTCTGTCTATGGGTGAAATAGAATTAAACTTTGTACTTATGATAAACTGAATTGTTTGAAATAGACCTGTCTTTGACAATGAAACTGTACTTATCCTAAACTGAATTGTTTAAAAAATAGCTGAACTGATATTTAACTGTGTGTAAACAAAAACTATACTTATACTAAACTGAGTTGTTTGAAATAGAGCTGCTCATTTGTATAAAAATGGATTTGGCATTAATAAACTACAATGGTTGATGTGCCATAAAACTGAAAAGAAATCAACAGAGAAATATATATATTTACACATATATAAGAACATACACAGATAAGAATATACACAGACTGATAGATATTATTTATACCACAAAAACCTGGTGTGTCAAAAAATAGAAATCAATCGTCCTCTTAGGCCGCTAACTACGGTGAGAAGGCAAAATCTTGATTCGACTTTGCGGACCGTAATAACAAAAAGCACTGATCATGTCTACTCTTAACCCAGCTGAGCTATTTTAATGAATCACTTGACCTCTTCAAACTGAACCTAGTTGACTGTTGCGTTCAACAATTTAATATTCTCCAGCTTTGACTCGTTGTTTGTGCAGAAGAGAAAAATGGATTTTTACGGAGGAGATTATCCACTTGAATATGTACGAGGTGCATACGATAAGTTTCCGGACTTTTTTCGTATAGGGACTTTTATTGATAGTACACTCATGAAACTCTTGTTCCCATCGAAGTAATCTCCTCTGGCTGCAATGCACTTGTTGTACAGTTCTAACAACTTCTGGAAGGCCCCATTGAAGCCCTCTTGTGTGAGCGTGTCAATGGCCATCGTCACAGCCTTTTTCATCTCCTCAAATGTCTCATAACGGCAGCCTCTGAGCTTAGGGAATAACCAAAAGTCACAGGGAGTAAAATCTGGACTATAGGGTGGGTGAGGAACTGTCTTGATGCCTATCTTGGTCAAATAGTCTGTGACAAGGATGGAGTTATGGACTGGTGTATTGTCCTGGTGGAAATGCCACTGACCCGATTTGAAGAGTGCTGACCTTCATCCGACGGAATCTCTTCCTGAACTCCCTTAAAACCTCAGCATAGTAACCCTAACATTAACCCTAACCTTTTGGCCGATCAACTCTGGTGTATTGATTTCCTTACTCCTCCCACACCTCTCATCCTTCCTCACAGTCTCCCTGCCTTCCTTGAATCTCTTATGCCACTCAAAAATAGATGCTCGATTCATGCAAGATGCTCCAAAAGCAGTCTGAAGTTTTCCTTATTATTTCTGTAGCATTCTTTCCAAGTTTAAAACAGAATTTTATCGCATATGGTTCTTCTAAAGTGTCAGATTGCATTTTTGAAATTCACCAGCTGTGACAATCGGGCTTTAGTAGGGTGTATTACAATTGCTGCTGTAGCTGTTCATTTGAAGCTGAAATCTTAAAAATTGGCCAGTCATCTCATAAGTTGTATAACAATAACATAATGAATTTTCAAGAGTCTGTGACTATTTTAAAAGACCGTACGAAAAAAGTCTGAAAACTTATCGTATGCACCTATAATTAAAACATACAAACTCGAAAATAATGCATACAGTTTTCACGTAGTGATTTGAATCTGATCACGCTCACCTACCTACTGTTTACTTTCACTTGTATCAATGCTCAATTCAATGTTTGCCTTGTTGGCTCGGACGGTAGAATATCCTGAGCGCTTCTCTCCAGAGGGATAAGACCCTCTTCAACGATGGGGTAAATACATGAATACACACATACATATATTTGCCCACTCGACTGTGGCTGTAGAATACACAGACTACTTCTCTACTGACGGGTAACATCCCCCCAAACGAGTGTCCTGATTGATTGGTTGGGTTTAATGGCATATCAACCTCTCTAGGTTATTTAATCCCAAAGTCTGTTTACTCATATTAGATGTACGGTTTGTAAACACATAATTTAATGATACCATACAAAAACCAAACAGCTCATTTACTCGCATCCGAGTAAATATTTTCCACTATTTCTATATGACATTAGTTTATTTAGTGATGATAGTTTTCTTTTTAAATTATTTCTCACTACTATTTCTACTAACACAAACATAATGGTATTTCTATTCAGCAATAATTTGCTTTCAGTTGATTAGTTTGTTGTGTTTTCAGGATTGTAACCAAATATATATTTTCTGGTACAACCCGGTATCTTTCAAGAACGACAAAGCATTATCCATGTCGACGTTCTCAAATAAGTCATTCATGGTATTTGCGTGGAAATAGCGCTTTCTGGAGTCATTAAAAACTTTACACTCAAAGAGAACGTGTTTGATTGTGCAGGGCGTTTGGCATGTCGAGCACTGTGGTTGCTGTTCTTGCCTGGGTATTAAAGAGTGCGTAAGTCTGCTGTGACCAATACGCAATCGCGTTATTGTTACTTGTTCTTTTCGCGATTTTCGGAAGGCTGGGCACCATTTTCCCAAAAATGGTTTAACCTGGAATAGTTTATTATTGGTATTTCTATTCAAACATTGTTGCCATTTTTTATGGAGGAAATTATTTATTTTAGATCGGTGTATGGGATGTTGTACTTGTCGGGGGTCAAGTCTAAACCCGATTTTACTGCCGAGTCTGCTCTATGATTTCCTATCACCGCAATGTGGCTTGGAATCCAGCAAAAAACAATTTCTTTGTTTGATGTTGAGTGTAGCCTGCAAAGTGGTTTGATAATAAGTGGGTGCTGTAGTTTTTTTTATTGTTTAATGAGTGTCCGGTATATGGCACTAAACAATCTGATTGTGAGGTTTCAGTAATACTGGAGCTTTGGAGAATGCGGAGTTGCCCTTCATTGCCATCGCTCCCAGGTCCACTCGGGTTCAGTATGGTAGGACCTGATAGGGTTATATCTGTGAGTTAAATAGAACTAAATTGTGTATTTATATTAAACTGAATTGTTTGAAATATAACTGTTTTATCACATTGAAACTCTGTACTTATGTTAAACAGAATTGTTTGAAATTTTTTTACATTGTGTACTTTTTGACAACTGTGTACCTATGAAGAACTGAATTAATTTGAATAGAACTGTTGATGCGTATAAAAATGGATTTGGCATTAATAACCTACAATGGGCAATTTGCCATAAAGCCAAACCACCCAAACCAACCAAACCAATACAATGTGAGCGAAATTTAAAAAGTTGATTGACTATAAGAATGTTGATACTTAGCATTACGTCGTGGAAGTGAAAAGTTTAGCCTCAGAGGTCCGTACCCCAAGGATATAACTATTTTTCAGGGTTGAGAATATTGCTCGGCGCCTGAAGCGTTGTAAAAGCGGAATGCCAATGAAAAGAAGCATGAGTCTCAATTTTTGCATGGCTCCCCAATAAATATTGGCCTTGAGCCACAATTTGGTTCGGTGAGGATTTAACCAAATACAGTGATACATCGAGATACGAAATTAATTCGTTCTGGAGGCGATTTTGTATCTTGGAATTTTCGTATTATGGGATAATATTTACCTTATAAATTGTATAATTCGCTCCAGCCCCTAAAAGTAGTTGTAAAAAAGAGTAACTATGATATCCAATCGAAGGAATAGTATTATATTTTGACCTTTGACCCGGCCCAAAATGCCATTCAAGGTGATGCACCGGAAGGAAGTGACACATTTCAATGGCAGTTAGGAGAGGAAATCGGGTGGGCGGAAATTGGCTAATAAAATGGGACAAGCTAAAAATCCCATGATACTCTCATAGACTGACGCACCGGAAGAGAGTGATCTCTGAACTGGATGACAGTTAATTCCGCTTGATGACGATTAAACATGCGATTTCAAAGATCGAGTGGGCGATCGAGTGGACGTTGAACTATTATATAACTCAGTTGAGTTCCAGTTCGAGTGCCAGTTGCAGTAGAGTTGGAGACGGAGTTATAGACGAAATGTGGTAGGTAAAACAACACCTGGCCGAAGGGGCCCTCGGGAACCCAGATGGAGTTTGGGGACCAGGGAAGTTGCTGATAAGAAGCAGTAAAGAAAGCCATCACCCAGCAGAGTGGACCCCAGGGCCTCCGGTTGAGCATCTGGAGAACAAGAAAGACACAACGTTGACGGCCATAAGAGTGGAGGTCAAAATATTACAGTTTCTGTTCGGTCTCCAGCTCCCTCTCACAGTAAAACCCCACACAACCTTTTCAAACCCTTACAAATAAAGTGAGAGGTATATATATTTATAAAGAAGTCTTCCTGCGTCTGTCTTTGTTATTGTGTCATTATGATACTCCATATGAGAATATAACAATAGGTTCTTTAAAAAAATATGGTCATTTACATAAATGTTAAAAAACAATGAGAAAATAATAAAATCAATGAAAAATAATAAATGTTCTTACAAATAATGGCTCTTTACCTTTCGATTCAGGCACTTTTGATTTTCGTCTTCGGACCTTGAATATCTTTTCGTTAAATGGGAATGAAATTTGTTCGAAGCCCGTTTTGTATTCTGAACTTTTCGTATAATGGGGTTTTCATAAGTCGAGGTTTCACTGTACCATAATTACCTGGCATTCGTGCCAAGCGAGTAAAATATTGGAATGCTTGGTCTCAGAGGAGTGTCTTCTCAGGCCTTTGCAGGGTTGAGTCTATTGCACAGTTCCTAAAGCAACCCAAAAGGAGAATGTCGACAGGGCTAAATATTTTCTTTTGATCAGCCCAGCAAGAGTCTTGATTTGTACGTGGCTCCCCACAATAAAATGACCATGGGTCAACGTTCTCACTTGGTGGGATGTCAGTTATATTAAATACTTACCTGTCATTCACGCCGAGTGCGTGTTATGCTAACCCCCAGGTCCCAGAAGACTATTCCACAGGCAATACCTGCTTGCAGGGCTGGGGTTATTGCTAGGTGCCAGACACACTCTAAAAGAGGAATACTGTCGGGAACAAGCAATTTTTTTGACGACGGCGTATGAATCTCGCTCACATGCCCTTCGGAGCCGTTGCCTGGTATTCATACCGGGCAGTTGTATGCTTGCTCCGACACCTTAACCTCAGTAGACCATACCCCTAGTTCTTTGCTCGCTTCAACGGGCCTAAGTTTATAGCTTAGTGCCTGAGGCGCCTCATCAGAGGAATGCCAATGGGGTCAAGGATATATTTTTTACCTGCCACGCATGAATCCTAATTTGTGTGTGACCCCACCCCATAAAACAGCCTAGTGCTACACTCTGACACGGTCGCGAGGAAGTCTGTCAAATCTTTCCTCGATTCGTCCGTGGTATCGGTGCGTGGTAGGGGTTAAATAAATATCATACTACAGGAATGTCGATGAAAATTTGTCAGATTAAAAAAAGAATTTAATTTAAAAAAAAATTAAGATGAAATTGAATTATCAAAATGTTTGTGTCAAAAACGAAAGACCATAGAAAAAAAACACTTTCGAATAAAAAGTTGTTTAGTTGTAACCTCGTCTCAAAAACGAGGACCTAATATTTTACAGTAGATTAATAGACTGACGGATTAATTTTAAAGTTATACCAAAGACATGATAATGGTACTTGATAGCTGCTTTCTTAACTCTGCATTACATGTCAATTCATATTTTTGTGTAGTTATTTCTTTAGAAATTATTTTGATTTTTTAAATGTTTTTATAAATAATTCTATTTGTGTAGTTCCAGTTTTTAAGTTGTTTGTTTGTTTCTTTTTTTTAATGTCATATCAACCTTTATGGGTTATTTAAAAGTCAGAGTTGAACAGAAACAGAAGCGCTACTTTTTAACACATAAGGGGGGTAGATAAGGGGGTTCATTGTTTTCTCAAGGGTATTAGTCCAAAATTTAACGCAATAACGCGACTGGGATTCAAACTGATCTACGACGATGTCACAGACCAGCACGTTAGCCACTCTGGCATGGAACTTACCTCATATGTTTTCTTTTTCTTTTGTGTTTGCACAAGGTGATATGAAATCAAGATATTCCTATCAAATATAAAGTAAGTAAAGTTGGCGACTGCAGTCGAAGGCAGCCCGAAGGCTCCCTTTTCAAAAGCTACTACACCGCGGTGTAGGTGAGGGCCTAACTCTATCCCTAGGATTGCTGCACTTTACCCTTGATACGTACCATGTAATGCTGAGTTAAGCAAGGAGGTATCAAATTCCATTTAAGTATTTGGTATATCACGACCTGGGATTGAACTCCGGTCTCCCTGGCCACAGACGAACACTACCTACCAGTTTAATAAGCGACTCACAAATGGGACCGTAACATTACTCTCACTTTAGGTCCGAGGAATGGCAATGAAGGGGTACGCCACATCTCAGCAAGCCCCAGAACTGGAGCCTTACAATTAAATGTAATTAAGTGACACCCCTTTTGGAAAGGGGGGGTCTTTCTTCCGACAGGGAATACAGAGAACGTATATCAAACTTCGCCGAAAAGGTATATCTATCCGAAGAATATTAGTAGAAACGGAACATATAACAATTTTAAAAGTCAACTAAAACATCAAGTAATTATGTGTTTTAGACACCCGTCTAATGCAACCAAAATTTTTTTTGTGAGTTTGATTCTGACTAGGTGTTAAAATTCATCACTTATTCCTCTAGAAAGATCAATTTAGTAAATGACAACTAATTATTTATTTTTTATGATAGTAATTTTATCATGAACTAAATAAAGTAACGAACGCGTTTAATACCATTCTCATACGGAGAACGAAAAAAGAAAAAAAAGAAAAAAAGAAAAACACACTGAAGTCGCTAACGAACAAAAGACAATCAATGGCCAAAGATGGAGTTCTGGCGAGCTGAATATCTCTGACATAAAGGGAGGTTATATGAACTCCACCTCGACACCAATGCATTTGGTTTGGAAGAAGGAAAACTCTTAATTCCTACCAACGGTACTCACCTAAAAATGACCTTGTGTCGCATTTAGTCTGTTATGCGTCAGTGAGAATAAAAACAAACACGCCAATGGTTGAATTAGAGGGATTTATAGCATTAATGCTATGAGTAAGTAAACATGACGACTTTAGTCGAGGGCGACCGGAAGGCTCCCTTTTCGATAGCTACTACACAGAGGTATAGGGGACGGCGCTACTCCTTTCCCTGGATTGTTCCACTTTACCTTTGATCCTTACCTTATAATGCTGAGTGTTAAGTAAGGTGGCATCAAATAGCATTTTTTTAGTCTTCGTAAACGCGACCTGGGATTGAACCCCGATCTTCCGGACTATAGGCGAATACACTACTCATTAGGCCAATGACCCGGTCATTAATATTATAAATCGTAAAATCCACACACTCAAAAAAATTATTGAGTAATATAATACTATATTTCCTTTTGTAAAATATATTTAAGATGTAGAAAATATAAAAGTAAGCCTGGGTGAAAACTCACGACTGAGAGTTTTATGTTTGCGATAATCAGGTGAGCTGGCTGATTGACTTGTTCAATTAAACTAATTCTTTTATACTCTTTTTGAAGGTTCTGTTTGGATTTCGTTGTTTCATGATTTATCAACCTTCGCGAGTAACTTAATGCCGTAGTCATCCTTGTAGAAGAACAGTTGTCGTACTTTTTAACGTACAGATTGAGGATATAAAGAGGTTCATGCTTTTCCTAAGGTCATTAGTTCGAAAGGGTATATGATAGCGGGAATAGCGTCCCGACTGGCTGACTAATATGTCGCAGTCCAACACCTTAGCCATTACTCCATGGCCACATCCCTACTCCTTTTTAAATTAAGTGATTTTATCATAGATAACATAATTAGTCAAGTGTCACAATCCGGCACTAAATTAAAAAGTAGATATTTTCATCGCTACCAACTCAGAACTGTTACCAAGAAATTTAGTCTGGAAAGTGTCAAACAGGATATTTTTTTCCTTCCAGGAACAACTAATGATTGCTCGAACCTTCAATATAGGGATACATTCTTTTCATGATCAACCACTCAATTTATTGCACCTTTTTATGAGTCGTAATTTATACCCGGCCTTAATTTTACATTTTTTGCATTATATATATATATATATATATATATATATATATATATATTGTGAGAGAGAGAGAGAGATACAGAGAAAATGAAGGAGAGAGATAAAGGGAAAGAGAAGTGAGATGGAAGAAAGAAATAGAAAGAAAGAAAGACAGAGAGATGGGAAGAAAGAGAGAGTGAAAGAGTGAGTGAGAGAAAGAGAAGAGTGATGGAAGAAAGCCAGAGAGAGAGAGAGAGAGAAAGTGAGAGAAAGAGAGAGAGAGAGAGGGCGAAGGGGAGAAACAAAGGGAAAGAGAAGTGTGATGGAAGAAAGAAATAGAGAGAAAGAAAGTCAGAGAGATGGGGAAAAAGAGAGAGTGAAAGAGTGAGCGAGAGGAAGAGATTAGTGATGGAAGCAAGCCAGAGAGAGAGAGAGAGAGATTAAAGGAGAGAGACAAAGGAAAAGAGAAGTGTGATGGAAGAGCGAAATAAAGAAAGAAAGTCAGAGAGACAGAGAGATTGGGAGGAAGAGTGAGTGAGAGAGAGAGTGAGTGAGAGAGTTAGTGAGAGGAAGAGAAGATTGGTGGAAGCAAGCCAGAGAGAGAGAGAGAGAGAGAGAGAGAGAGAGAGAGAGAGAGAGAGAGAGAGGAGGGGACGGGGTTTACTAGTTAGCTGGAAATCAAAAGATTAAATGCGAGTAGGGGCAGAAAAGTGTATAACATTTAAAAAGGTTAAAATGTTCGAAAAAGTTTCTCACACATATTCGATAAGGTTAATCAGTAAAATCGATTGAACGAAATAAGCTTTTAACACCTCGCGGGCATTCCTTCAATACGCGTTTCCAGCACTTTCTTGATTACATGGTATTTCCAAGAATGTAATCTCCTCAGGCTCAGAAAGAAAAAGTTAATTTGCCGAAATTGTTTCGTCTGGAAATTTCACTGTATGCCATTGTGAGAAAAAGACCAATATTATTAAGTACAATTAAATACTTTTTGCAAGTTGCAAGAGTAAGTTAAACATTTCTTTAAATGTAAATCTGATATGACTATTATACTTTCGTCTTGTTTTAAAATAAAATGTCTCGAATTGATAGATAAGAAAATGAAAAGCCTGACATTATATATATATATATATATATATATATATATATATATATATATATATGTGTGTGTGTGTGTGTGTGTGTGTGTGTGTGTGTGTGTGTGTGTATTAAAATGGCCGCATAGATAGATAGATAGATAGATAGATAGATAGATAGATTTCATTTTAAATAGCACTAATATCCTTGAGAAAGGTATGAATCCAATTATTCTTCCTTCAGCTATAGGCAAGTTGGGCAGACTTGGTTCTTCAGCCTTTGTGAGGCAACTAATCTAGGAGAAGGATAACTCTGAATTCAAACCAGTTAAACTCTACTTAAAAATTGACCTTGTGTCATATCCTGCCTGAGCTAAGGGGTTGAGATAGATAGATAGATAGATAGATAGATATGAACTAGGTTTAATGAATACACATATCAAAAATGCATAGATATATGAATAGGAAGAAACAAACTGGTATAGATTGATATAGAGAAGTCTTATATATATACACACTTTAAAATAGTCAGTTAGATAGATAGATAGATAGATAGAGAGAGAGAGAGAGACAGACAGAGAGAGAGAGAGACATATGAGCAAGCGAAAATAAATGCGCATATTGAAAATACTAAGTTTGATAAATATATAGATTGATAGATAGTTAGATAATTAAATATAAGAAACTATACATTAGGAAGCATGGAAACACACAGACAAAAAATTTCGGTAAAGAAACATTTCAATAAAACGAAAATATAAAGGAATCATACTTATTTATAATTTAAAATACTATCAAAATACTCAAAAGCAAATTAGATAGACCCTTTTGTCAAGTACGTTTTCCACAAAATACATCGGGGTCGTTTAAAATGTAAGAATATAAAATCATAGTGAGTTGGAGGTGCAATGAAAAAAAACCCTCAACTATCTCGAATCTAACTCAATTCCCCAAACATACAAAGGATAACAAATTGTCTTCTTTGCTTGCTTAAGATAGGGCAATATAGCTATAACCTTTAAAAAGGCAAGATGTTGTTTAGATCTAGCCTTGTACAAGACAGAGAAACGGTCATCGGAATAGAGAGTCCTGCATATATCGAAATCAACCAAATGATCACCAATATATATATATATATATATATATATATATATATATAAGGCAAATAATTCCTACTTGGCCAAGAACGAGTCTACCTAGGTTTCACCAAAAGCCTCTTCAGAATGGCATAATACTAGCTCCACCTCATGTACTGAACACTTTATACGTTTTAGCTTAGATAACCTTGTCGGTGTTTTTCTTTTGAATAAACATACGTGAATTATTTTCAAGTAGCACCTGTGTTTTCCGTCTTTTCTTTTTTACTGATTTTTTCCCTAGATATCAGTTTGTAGGATTTGCAAATTGTACAATCTGGTTTTCTTTTTCACTTCAACAGAATTATAGATTAGATATAAAGATTAAAATACACACACATTGTCATCCACAGACAGACCTGTTTCGTTCTATCAGAACTCTTCAGTTTGGCTAGATTCCCGAAGCTGGGATCGAAACCCCATTGACTCAAACGCCAATTCAGGATTCTACCACTCAGCCACCAGGAAACTAGTGCAAGGGAAGGAAATTTAAATGGTTATGTATCACATTTGTTTTTGTTTACATATATCCGCTCAACGGCTACCGAGAGCTTGATTCATATGAAGAGCCTTGCAGTGGCAACCACTTACTTCCCTTGCTAGAGAGCTCAACCCTACAAGGATAGGGGAGCATATATATTGTCATCTACAGACAGACCTGTTTCGTTCTATCAGGACTCTTCAGTGAAGCAATATATATATATATGTATATATATATTGTGACGTAAAGCAGATCGATAGATTGATAGATACTAATGTTCAAATTCCATTGAGTATTGAAGTGAATTGGTGTGAGATATGAATATGTGAAACCATTTAGCATCGTAAAAATAAATGATTGATAATTAATAGAATCATTATCGTTAGATTCGAATACCTGTAACGAGTTTACTAAATGAAAATAAATGAGCTCTTACAACTCGTTTCAAAAAGACGTTGCCGACAAACTATTCGCCAAAGAATCATACACACTGGCAGTTATAATGTCCGGCCACCTACAAATCATCTATCAAGATTCGATATTTCCAATACATACAAGCATTTGATAAAAAGCTACCCAGACTACAACGAAATCTCTTTAAATTAAAAGAGGGATTTGCCTCAAAATTGCTACATTTCAATAAGCTAAGCTTAGTTATAGGTTTGTCCATCGCACTATCTCTCTCGCTCTCTCTCTCTCTCTCTATATATATATATATTTGTGTGTGTGTGCGTGTGTGTGTGTGTGTGTGTACGTGTGGGGGTTGTGAATGTTTATATATACACCCCGAGACAAAAATATAAGACCATGTTCAAAAATGAAAAAAAAGTTATTGTTTCCAATTTATATATTTTGAAAGATATGGTATAAAGACAATCGAATTTAAAATATGAAGAAATGTCAAATCATACTTAAAATATCTATACGCATTTATGCTTAAATGTAAAATTTTGTTTTGACATAAATATAAGATCAATGAGAAATCATAAAGGCACATTTTTTATTCGATATTTTGTAGATCAACCATTAGCTTTGACAACCTGAAAAATTCGGCTAGCCATACTATCACGAGTTTCTGAAGTTGAACCGAATTCATTTTTCCCATGAGTCTAAGATTGCGTTTTTGAGTTCAAAAATTGTTGAGTACTGTCGACCTCCTTCATAAACATTTGCAACAATCAATCCTCACAAATTTTCTGTAGAAATAAGGTCTGGAGAACACTCTGGGTGGTTAAAAAGTCTTACTTTTTGTTCGAGTACTTCTTTGTTATTGATGAATTGAGGGTAGCAGCATAATCTTGCTGAAAAATCTATTGTTCTCCTCATAGACGACACCTTTCTTCTGCGTGAGGTAAATTATTGAGCATCTTTACATAATCAGCTGCATTTTGTCGACCAATGACAAATTGTTGTTTAAGTTTTCCTGAAGATGAGAAGCCTCTGCTTCAGATCATGAGAGATCCCCCTGCACAATGCCTTGAGTGATTCTCTTCTGGAAACTTTTTTGCATGCCACTACATCTGAAAGCCAATATGGACAGTCTAAAGGGAATTTCTTTTCGTCCGAGAAATCAACTTTTTGCACTTCTTTAGCACTTATGGTTTGATATTAATGAGCATATTCCAGTTGTTTCTCTTTGTGCTTCATAGTTAACCTTCAGCGATGAATTCTTTTCTCATGCTTAATATTTTTCGTTGTTTAAAATGCCTTCTAATTGTTCTACTATTGTAAGGGGCATCTTCTAGAGATTTCAATATGTTTGATATTGACGAATTTTTTTTTCTTTTTATTTAGCGAATAATTCTTCTCTTGAAATGTGGTGATGATTTTTATGGTCTGCCAGCCGGGTTTCTTGTTCCATACTTATTTGGACTTTTCGAGTAACTGCAGATACAGATTTTATTGCATCCTAAGACCTTCACAATTTCTCTCGGAGATTTTCTGACTCTTTTCAGATAACTGACTCTCAAATTCAGATAATTTAGTTCCTTTAGCCATTTATGTTTTTTTAGTATTTTAAGAATTACTGTTTTGATAACGTTTATATTCCAAGCAGCGGTCGTGTTGATACTGCTGTATGGATGCACTATGTGGACCCTAACGAAACAGATGGGGAAAAATCTTGACAGCAACTACACAAGAATGCTGTAAGCAATATTGAACAAGTCTTGGAGGCAACACTTGATTTTAAAATAATTCATTTTTACTATATGGGCTGTTTGTTACTTGAATAATTTATATCTAATCATAACATATCTGCTGCTAGAATATTAATTCTTTTTTTTTTTTCAAAATTCATCGAAAATGTCGTTAAGTAAATTTTATCATGATCTAATTTTTTTTATTTTGAACATTGTGTCACTTTTAGACATGATAGAATGCTCCTATCACTCTTGGAATTTGTCACAACTGGCCAACTAGTTGATGGTCTGCAAAAAAAAAAAAAAAAAAAAAAAAAAGAAAACCGGTTTTCATTAAAAGGAAATGGAATCCTGTCATATTTTCTAGGGCGAGAATTTTATCGTTCCACTCCGTACTAGTTTTTTCTACTTTTTCCCCTTAAACTACTGCTCATTTTTTAAGTGAACGTTAACTGCCTCTGATTAAATTTGAACTCTGTATGCCAATTCCATTTTTGTACCGATATCAATTACTCCATTCACACTTACATTCCTGATCCTATGCTCTGGTGGCAACATTTTTTTTCTTTTTGAAGGATCAGAAGAGACTCATCGCAGCATGCCAGAAATCTGCTCTTTACATTAAAGTAACGAAAAACAAACTCTGCAGGGATTTCAGCAGCGGGAGAATACTGACGAGAGAAGAGTAAATTATAGTATAATATTCATTGTTTGGTGATTGATAGATTTTTACTGTACATCAATCCACCTAGGCTTTTTTTTTACTAAGAAAGGAGAGAATCGCATTCATTAATTATCATATTTTCATTTTTTTACTTGTCCGTTAAGTTTGTTTGTTTTTTTTTTGTATGTGGTCCTATTAAATACAAATGAGTTTAAACAGATTTGATTTATGGACAAGATTTTAGTTTCTTTGTTTAATGGCATATCAACCATTGTAGGTTATTTAATGCCAAAGCTGTTCCCCTAGAAGAACAGTAATCGTTCTATTCAACCCATAGCTAGGAGGATTTGGGGCTTAAAACCTTTCACAAGCGTATTTACCCGAAAGTTAACGTAATAGCTCGACTGGCGTTCGGACTCGCTTACTACGATTCCGCAGTCCATCGCCTTAACTATTACCCTACGATGACACCCCAGTGACAAGACTTTAATTGGTTTTAAAACTTTAACTCTGAGTGGATCTTGGAGTAATGTCAATGAAAGTGTACCTCCCAAGATCTCCTGAACAGTTGCCTCACTTCTAGGTACAATTTCGTGGCATTCGGTTATATACCGAAAACTGAAATATTTCGGTATACTAGAACGTATGAATTTGTTGTTCGCAGCCGAGTGCTAAGAATATATATTACATACACATTTCGTGTAAAGGTCTCTGTATCTTGTAATTTGCTGAGCTTTTTGCCTAGATGAGGTACAAGGGCGTATAAACGGAGAACTCTGCGAGACTCGACTACACTCGTAAAGGTTTGCTATTCTAGCTAGCTCACTAATACACGACTCGAGGCAACCCTCTTTATGTCTTGTCATAATTCACTAAGATGTGGCTCAAGGCCTTAGGAATTAAGCATCCAATGAGACACGAAATCACTCCTATTGGTTTAATAGAGGAACCAGATAACCATTGCAATATCTAAACAACAGTAAACAAGCCGTGATGGACGAATTCAAATATTCCTACAAAAGGCAAGATAGGTTAGTCAACAAGGATAAACCATGAGTAAAATTTATAGAGATTCGCAGCTCTGATGGCTTTTCTTTCTAGCAAGCATTTTTTTTCCAGTCATATCGAATATTTTTTGGGAGTTCCTGTGGTGTAATATGTTAGACTGTAGCCTCTAACTAAGAGAGTTCGAGTTCTACTCGCGATCTCACGTTCACTTATGGACTAATTCCCTTTTGAACTGTATAGATCATACTTATTCACACAGTTATGAGTTAAATAATATCATCGCTCTTCCCCTTCAAGGATGGCTTTGACATTATTTAACTTACGAAGGTTTATGTGCTCTTAAACAAAGAAACCAAACTAAATAAAAAATTTCTCTCGCGAAAAAAAAAAAAATTAGATCATGATAAAATTCACTTAGCGACATTTTCGATGAATTTTGAAAAAAAAAAAAGAACAATTAATATTCTAGCAGCAGATATATTATGATTAGATATAAATTATTCAAGTAACAAACAGCCCATATAGTAAAAATGAATTATTTTTTGACAATATGGAGGCTTCCCAGAGTAACGAAACGGGCGTTCGAATTTTTTTTTCCTTTGATCTTTCGTAACAATTTCAATTTTCCCCTTTTTATCCGTTCATAAAGTTTCGTTATTTTTGACGTCGTTTTGATTTTTATCTCCATAAAGAAAATACAGAAATTGACTCCCAACAATTTTCTTCGTTATATGTGAGCGACCTATCCCTTCAAATGACGGTAATTTCTTCTTAAATATGAATCTATGTCATACGAGAGTCATTCAATGAAGAAGGGTACTTATAAAAATTTAAAAAAAGAAAATGAAATTCTTTGCAATTGATTTACGGTAAAAATTATTCTAATCTCGCAAAATTATTTGTTTTAAGACTTCAAAATGTCGGCAAATCAAACTGATTGCTCCAGGAATGGACAGAGTTTTGGCATCAAAGTTTTGGTGGCTGAGAGGGGCAAACTATGTTGAATTTCTAGCAGCATATTAGAAAATTACCCAGAAGTACGTATTAATCATAAAAATGTTCACGAATAGGTCTAATATGGATTCTCTACTATGGTTGAAAAAAAAAGTCAAATGATTTCATTTTTTGTAACTGTTCGTTGTTTTTTTTTTTTTTTTTTTTTTTGTTACACTGACACTCCGATAAAGAAAAAGTTCCGGGCGCAGTGGTTGATAAAGAAAGTCAAGCTTACAGTCCCATGAGACACGAAAGGACCAATTAATATTGACTGAAGTAGGTTCACTAGTAAACAGTTATTCTACCCTGCCACTTCCTAAGGCAATATTTCACTTCATTTATTGAATAATACTCGTATCTGAATTAGAAACGGAAGATTCCTGGTCTCAAATCTTAGAATTAGTTGTT
The DNA here is from genome assembly GCA_963585895.1 of Sepioteuthis lessoniana. Lineage (NCBI taxonomy): Eukaryota > Metazoa > Mollusca > Cephalopoda > Myopsida > Loliginidae > Sepioteuthis > Sepioteuthis lessoniana. The sequence goes on along the minus strand of OY757921.1, from coordinate 86,332,276 downwards.
TACAAGAACATAATCTTCAGTTCGATTCATCACAAAATTACTTTTGCTAGATAAAGAGATAATAGCAGGGTTTCAAAAATCAAGACTGAGGAATGAGCAATATACTGAATTTATTTTGTGGAGAACAGCAACGATAAATTCTCTAAATAAATAGATTGATTTTGATTATTACTGGAAGTCGTATGTTTAAAAAAATCAAAAGAAAAAAAAAAAACAATGTAAAAACAAGTATTATAAAACCGGTGTAAAATATACTCCATGAACAGAAACACACGCTCATTTTTTCTGTGTAATCTTGGGCAGAATATATCAAAATAAAATAAAATAAATGTAACTATATGATACCGAAAACAGTTTCGTTAATTTGCTATTTTCTGTGTTTTGATTAGGTTATTTAGTCAATTCATCGGCTGATCCAGATTATATTGCCTTCCATAATTATAGAAATCATAAGACCATAATATTCGGAATGTTTTGAGTCTTGTTTTTTAAAAGTCCGTCTCTTAAACGGTAACTTTTACTGAATCACATACATACATATACAGCATCATCATGTCACGCTGCTCGCACGGATTTCCCTAACCCTCTCTCGCCATCTGTCGCTATCGTCCAGGTTACATCCTCTATCGGCATACAGCTGTTGTAGATAGGTTCTTGCTGGTCGTCCAACCTTTGCTCGTCCATGTGAAGGGGACCAAAGGAGTATATCGCCTATGAGTTCGTCCTTACTTCTCCACCTGTGTCCGCATGTCTGGTTCGTCTAATTAGGATAGTTTTCGTGATGGGTGGTAGGTGGTCGTACAGCTGCTGTTTTGTAGGATGTTGCCACCTGGAATTGTTTAATATAGCTCGCAACATTCTAGTATAATTGCCGTCAAACTTTTTTTCCATACATGTAGCACCACACATATTATATATATATAACCTTTAAAAATCATTCAGATTTTTGTGATAATATTTATTTCAGCAGACCTTTTATTTATTTATTTATTTTTTTAGATTTTTTTAAACAATTTAAAATAAAGAGTCTGCTGAAATAAATTATATCACAAAAAAATTTAAATACCCAGTCGGTTGGGGCTGTAGAATACACCGACTGCACCTCTGCAGAGGGGTAAGATGCCCCCAACGAGTGTCCTGATTATATGACTCTAGACAATCGGATGGTGAGGTTCCAGTAAGCTGGAGTTTTGGGGAATGCAGAGTACCCTTTTATTGCCATTGCTCCCAGGTGCACTATGGCTCTGAGTGGTAGCACCTATCTATAGGTTAAATATAACTAACGGCATACTTATGCTAAAATGAATTGTTTGATTAAACTGAATAGCTTGAAATAGAAATGTTTTTGACAATTAACCCGTACTTACATTTAAACTGCGTGCTAATGCTAAACTGAATTATTTGAAAAAGATCTGTTTTTTTTTTACATTGAAACTGTTTACACTCAACTGAATTGTTTAATATTGAACTGGTTTGACATTTAACTGTGTGTAAACAAAATGTGTACTTATACTTAACTGAATTAGATCTGCTTGAATTATTTGAAACTGATCATTCACATAAAAATGGATTTGGCGTTAAATAACCTGCAAAGGTTGATATGCCATAAAATCCACCGAACCAACAAAAATGTTAAAAGGTTTTTTTCTTATTTATGGAATTACTTGGTCTGTATTTCTATCGTTTTTTTACATTTATTTCACATGGATTTTCTATTAAATGGATATTAAATAAAGAAAATCCTAAAATAGAATATCACCACCATCAGCTGACTTGACTTTGGAATATATATATATATATATATATATATATATATATATATATATATATATATATATATATATTCCAAAGGTAGGTGGCCGTAAAGCTGCTGTTTTGTAGGATGTTGCCTCCTGGAATTGTTTAATAAATAGATTGATTTTGATTATTACTGGAAGTCGTATTCAAAAAAAAAAAATAAAATAAAAACAATGTATAAACAAGTATTATAAAACCGGTGTAAAATATACTCCATGAACAGAAACACACGCTCATTTTATATATATATATATATATATTTATATATATATATATATATATATATATATATATATATATATATATATATATATTATAAGAACAGAAACACACGCTTATTTTATATATATACCTGATGACACCAAGGATTTCTTTTACTCTCTCTTGCTATGCGTCTCTTTTGGATATCGCACCAGATAAGTCCTCTAGACAGTATCCAGGGTCTGAGTGAAGAGATGTGTTTTCAAGAAGTGCTAGATCTTAAGCGTAGTCTTCTCCAATAATAGTTTTGGCAAGATATCGTCTGCTTCATGCTTTTTTAAATGTTGATAACAATGCGTATAAACTGACAATTTTCTAGATGCATTGGATACATTATGTTGTGGAAGTTGTTATGGACTTAAATAAAAAGATTTGGAACGACTAGAGTAAAAAAAAAAACTGCTCGTTTTATATGTAAAATAAAACCCACCAACGAGATTAAGTTGAAATATTTGATACAGTTACTAGCGGATTAATTGTATAATCTAAATTCCGAAATGTCAAAAACCATTTGCACACTGCGCATGCGCAATTCAAGATACTGTCAAATACGTATTACTGATACCCCTCAATATTCCCAAACCAAGGCGTTTACATCAACAGGAAGAGAAATTATCTCACACATTGCTTTGGGAACAGACAGACTAATAGTAGCAATTTGTAATAGGCGAGCTGAAACCAGTGGAATAACTTGAAAATGAAACACCACTTTTTCATTTAACACGTTATTTTTGGTACGTACTTTGTTATTTTGTTTTATATTTCTCTCAGCCTTTCTCCATATTGCTAATTGTTTAGGAGATTGTTAATTTGTAATTCTGCTTCAAAGTGTATAATTGGATTCCGGGGAACTCGACCAAACTTCCTGGTATTGAATAAACATCTCCAACAGAATAAAAACTGTTTGGTGTGACTGGAATCGGAATTACGTTCCGCTATACAAAGAGATTTTTCGGAAAAAAAGAATTTCTAATTTCTTTATGAATACCTCTAAAACGTAGCACAGTTAATACTATGACAACTGAGTTTCACAAGGAAAATGAAATCTCTGTGGCGTAATGACTAAAATACTAAACTTCGGCTTCCAAGTAGCGAATTTCAACTCCATTTGCGCTAATATGTTCACTTTTGGACTAATAACCTCGGGAAAAGTATAATCGCCTTATCCCCTAGCTATAACTTCTTTTCTCCCACAAGTATCACTTTAGCTTTAAATACCACCCAAAGGTTGATATGCCAATAAACAAGACGAACACAAGAAAAAGAGAGAGAGAGGTTAAAGCTTGCCACATATACGTGGTCCCTTCAATAAGTTTCCAGACTTTTTTGTACAGGCATTTGAAATTGTCGTAGACTCTTGAAAATTCAGTATGTTATTGCTATACATCTTATGAGATGACTGACAAATTTTTATGATTTAAGGTTCAAATTAACAGCTACAGTAGCAACTGGAATACACCCTACTAAAGCCTGATTGTCACTGCTGGTGAATTTCAAAAATGCAACCTGACACTTTAGAAGAATGATATGCAATAAAATTATGCTTTAAACTCGAAAAAAATGCCACAGAAACGTATCGATTGCTTCAGACTGCTTTTCGACCATCTTGCATGAAACGAGCTTCAGTTTTTGAGTGGCATAAGAGATTCAAGGAAGGCACGGAGTCTGTGAGGGATGATGAGAGGTGTGGGAGGAGTAAGGTAGTCAATACATCATAGTTGATTGGTCAAAGTGTTAGGGTTAGGGTTATGGTTACTACGTTGAGGTTTTAAGGGAGTTCAGGTAGAGATTCCTATGGAAGAGGCCGGTATACCAAGGTGGCTTGGGATTCAACAGAAGATTATTTTTTTTATATCTGGATAAATGATATACGGTTTTGTACTTGTGTGGTTAAAGGGTCATTTACGTTTTTATCTTTTAAGGCAGTAAGTGCAGATAAAGAATCTGTGAAAATAATGAATGTATTGTGGTTTGTTGTATTTGCTTCTTTTCGTCGGAAATGAACCCGGCATTACGAGTTCAAAACCTTGACGAAGCTGATTGCATTTTACATAGCACTAATATCATTGGCAAAGGTATGATTCCAAATAGACATAGTTTTGCTCTGGGTAAATAGTTGGGCAGACGAGGTTATTTAGCCTTGGGTTAGGTAACAAGTCTAAAAGAACGAAAACTCTGTAGTCAAACCAGTAAAACTCCGCTTAAAAATTACCCTTGTGTCACATCCTGGTTGGGTAAAAGCTTAGTCATAGTTAAGAATAATTAGTATTTTATTTCGTCAGATCGTTAGTTTGGTTTGTTGGGTTTTATGGCATATCAACCGTTGTAGGTTATTTAACACCAAATCCATTTTTATGTAAATAATCAGTTCTATTTCAAACAATTTAGTTTAGCATGAATATATAGTTCAATTGTCAAAAACATTTCTATTTCAAATTATTTAAGCAGTTATATATAACAATTCAGTTTAGTGTAAGTACAGTTTCAATGTCAAAAACTGTTCAATTTCAAACAATTCAGTTTAGCATAAGCATGCAGTTTAAATGTAAGTACATTTTAATTGTAAAAACATTTCTATTTCGAGCTATTCAGTTTAGTCAAGCAATTCTAATTTAGCTAATTCAATTTAGTACAAGTCCAGATTTTGTTTACACGTAGTTAAATGTCAAAACAGTTCTACGTTAAACAATTCAGTTGAGTGTAAATACAGTTTCAATATCAGAAAACAGTTTTATTTGAAATAATTCAGTTTAGCAGAAGCACGCAGTTTAAATGTAAGTACGGTTTAATTGTGAAAAAACATTTCTCTTTCAAGTTATCCAGTTTACTCAAACAGTTCAGTTTAGCATTAGTATGCCGTTAGTTCTATTTAACCCATAGATAGGGCCCTATCAGGTACTACCACTCCGGGCCAGAGTGGACCTGGGAGCAATGGCAATGAAGGGGTAATCCGTATTCCCCAAAGCCCCAGCATTACTGGGACCTCATCATCAGACTATTTAGTGTCATATCTGGGACCCTCATTCGGAGGGTCTTACCCCTTGGCTGAGGTGCTGTCAGTGTAGTCTACAGTTCCAGCCGACTGGGCAATATTTCATCAGAGGTCTCAGATTTCTTTTTCCGTGAATCTGTTAATATCCGTCAGTACTTCATCTATGTCAATATTGATTTGAAAAAGGCGAGATTACAGCTCGGAAAAGAGACGGAAATCTCCGAGAGAAATTTTGAAAGCATTAGGACGCAGTAAAACCGTTGATTGCAGTTACTTGAAAAGTTGAAATAAGTATGGAACAAGAAAACCGACTGACGGGCCAGAAAAATCATCACAATTAAAGAGAAGAACTGAAATTCGTCAACATCAAAAATATTGAAATCATTAGTAGATGTTCAGTAGATGAGATGTTGCCACATATGTAGATGAACTGGTCTAGTAATTTTGGGTCCTTGCTATTTAATAAGGAAATACCATTTTGGGGTTTCGGATTTTTCTTTTTATTGCATTTCGGGGTTTTTCTCCCATTTCCATCATATAAAATTCATTGTAAATAAATCATAAATTGTAAATAAAATCATTCATCACATCCAGGGTTTTAAGTAGGTTTTTTCGCAGAGAAAATGTGGTATTTTGGTGGATGCAGCGCGCATGGAGATGGATGACTGGTTATATATTGTACAGTTGAAAGGGTCGGCGAATGTGGCTAGCTAGGTTCCCATAGTATACTTAGAAACAGCATGACCGCTCCCTTCCCCTCCCCCCCAAAAAACTTCAAGGCCTTGTGCCTTCCTTGTAAAAACAAGGAAATAAAGGAGATACCATTTCGATTAAAACTAAAGAACTATTTTTTTCTCTCTGACTTTATGTAGAAATCAGTGCTGCTAACTGTTTGCAAGTGGAGGTTCAGTAGATTCGGCTTGGGCAGGTATATTTGCAAGAAACACTACATTAGATGCAAGTTTTGAATCAGCAATAATTTCTATATTATATTATTTTCGTTTCTGATTTTATAATGTGAAACCATTTACTTTCATTAGATCTACTGATTTTTGCAGAAGAGCAATAGAAATGGTGCCGGTTTCTATCCTTTCTAGTGACGATGTCAAAGACTGAAAGTATGAATATATATTACGAGGATCATTAAATTAGTTTCCAGACATTTTTCGTATGGGTACTTTTATTGATAGTACACACATGAAACTCTAGTCCCCTTCGAAGTAATCTCCTCCGACTGCAGTGCACTTGTTGTACAGTTCCAACAAATTTTAGAAAGCCCAATGGTAGTCCTCTTGTGTGAGCGTGTCAATGACCTTCGTCACAACCTCTTTCATCTCCTCAATTGTCTCATAACGATAGCCTCTGAGCTTAGGAAATAACCAAAAGTCATCGGGAGCAAGGTCTGGACAATAGGGACGGTGAGGAACTGTCTTGATGCCCATCTTGGTCAAATAGTCTGTGACAAGGATGGAGTTGCGGACTGGTGCATTGTCCTGGTGTAAATGCCACTGAGCCGATTTGAAGAGTTCTGGCCACTTCCCTATGAATCTCTTCCTAAACTCCCTTAAAACCTCAACGTAGTAACCCTAACACTAACACTTTGACCAGTCAACTCTGGTGTATTGACTTCCTTACTCCTCCCACACCTCTCATCATCCCTCACAGACTCCGTGCCTTCCTTGAATCTCTTATGCCACTCAAAAACTGATGCTCGATTCATGCAAGATGGTCGAAAACAGTCCGAAGCATTCGATACGTTTCTGTGGCATTTTTTTCAAGTTTAAAGCATAATTTTATTGCATATAGCTCTTCTAAAGTGTCAGATTACATTTTTGAAATTCACCTGCTGTGACAATCAGGCTTTAGTATGGTGTATTCCAATTGCTTCTGTAGCTGTTCATTTGAACCTGAAATCATAAGAATTGGTCAGTCATCTCATAAGATATATAGCAATAACATAGTGAATTTTCAATTGTCTACAACAATTTTAAATGCCCATAGGGAAAAATTTATTGAATGCACCACGTATAACGTTTATAAGTTCCAAAAACTCACTCCGATTTTTCCAGAACACATTACACAATGAATATAAGCGTTCGCCTGAGTGAAATCGTCTGGAGGTTGATACTATTTACCAATCCCTCCGCTCGGGCAGGATATGACACAAGGTCAATTTTTAAGCGGAGTTTAACAAGTTTGAATTCAGAGTCTTCCTTCTCCTAGACTAGTTGCCAAACCAAGGCTGAAGAATCTAGTCTGTCCTACTATTTACCCCTAGCTAGAGGGAGAATAATTGGATACATACCTTTCCCGAGGGTATTAGTGCTATTTGAAATGCAATCAGTCTCGTCCAGGATTTGAACTCGTGTCGCCATGTCCATTTCCTACGACGATAACGACTACACCACGGGCACCTCCTTTTCTACCAACCCCTCCTCTCGGGCCGGATATGACTCAAGGTCAATTTTTTTAAGCGGAGTTTAGCAGGTGTGAATTCAGAGTTTTCCTTCTCCTAGACTAGTTGCCTCACCAAGACTGAAGAACCCAGTCTGCCCTACTATTTACCCATTGCTGGAGAGAGAATAATTGGATTCATACCTTTCCCAAGGGTATTAGTGCTATGTGAAATGCAATCGGTCTCGTCCAGGATTTGAACTCGTGTCGTCGTGTTCTTTTCCTACGACGATAACCATTACACCACGAGCACCTCCCAATCGTCTGCAGGTTACAGGTTCAAATCCGACTACAGGCAAATAGCAAGGAATTTTTACTATAGCTTGACACTTGTATTTAACGGAATTATAAGAATCAACCACGATAGATTGAATAAAGGATCCGATTTCTGTGTGGACTCCCGAAGAAAAACTTGAAGATAGTCGAAGGACACAGCCACAATGTTGTCTCTTCTTTTTGCAATGGGAGACAACGTTTTGGTCATGTACAGCTGTTGTTATGTTGAAGTGTTGCTAATAGATTTGTTCAAAATAGCATGCAAAGCTTTTTGGTAGTTCTGACCAAGCTCTTTTTCTATTCGTTTTGTTCACATCTATGTGGTGCAACTATACCATTATACTAACATCTCCACAGCTTTAAACAAACCCCATTTTTTTTTTCTTAGTGACCAGATTTCCATACGATCCATCACTTGTCGATATTAGCCAATACTAAATTGCAGTTAAGATTTATGTTGAACAGACACTTATTTCGTCTTCTACTTTGCTGTTAAAATAATACTAACCTTTTTTACCAACCCCTCCGCTCGGGCAGAATATGACACAAGGTCAAATTTAAAGCGGAGTTTAACTAGAGTCCTCACCAAGGCTGAAAATCCTAGTCTGCCCTACTATTTAACCATAGCTGGAGGGAGAATAATTGGATTCATACCTTTCCCAAGGGTATTAGTGCTATGTAAAATGCAATCATTCTCGTCCAGGATTTGAACTCGTGCCGCCGTGTCCATTTCCTACGATGATAACCATTACACCACAGGCACCACCTGAAAATAATACTAACGAGTTCCGTTGAATCTTATTCTAGATGCTACAATAATATCCTTCTTCATAATCTACATATTCTGCTTTGCCGGATTTAGGTAATTCTGGAAACAATCAGATAATTCTAGAAACAATCTTCGTTCGAACACGACATTTAAGGGTCACGAAAATATCTAGAGAAGGAAAACGTAATTGTTTCAGCAATTTTGTTTGCGCAGCTATTTGGAACAATCAACATGTTATCATTTTCCTTGTCTATTCTTAAAAATCTTCTTCCGGAATATCTATTTGCGTTTCTTTTTAATCCCACCTGTTCTGCCATACCTGACTTTGTGGTCTTAGTACGGAAAAATCAGAAAACAATAGCCATCACAAGTAGAACATGACCTGTATGCAACAGAAATTATCAACAGAAGGAAATTATTACTTTTTTTTCCACTGACTTTGATGCGCGTCAGATAATCAGAAGAAAAAACATGATTTAAAAAAGATGCTGTCTATTTTGTTTGAAGACAGCAAACAAAAAGAAAGGATTAGATTGGCTTTGCGTATCAATTGGATTACGTCGTTCGGCTGAAGCATGAAAGATTATATTTTTCTAGAAGACTCCTTTCCGATCTTTGACGATTGCATACACCCGACAATGTCTTTATATATATATATATATATATATATATATATATATATATATATATATATATATATATATATATATATATATATATATATATGTGTGTGTGTTTGGTTTGATTTCATATTATTTATTTGTTTATGGAGACGTTTAAAGTTGTTTTTTTCCCACGATTTGCAAATTCTATGTTTGAAGCCTTTTTTGGGGGGGGGTTCGTGTTTATTTTTTTAATTTTCTAAGAACTTGCAAATATAACAGTCACAAAGCCATCATCAAAATAAAGTCGAAAACTTTTTTTATTTTTTTTTTACTAAAAGTTCCATCTTTTTCTAATCTTCTTATTTGTTCTCACTGAGTTTGCTGGCTTTGACTGAAGAATAAAGTGGCAGCAAGTTCGGATATCTTAAAATCTTCCTTTTTTTAATACTTTTATTTTGTATTCATTAAGCACGAGTGTTTTTTCTGGTTTGACAGGTTATTTTCTGTGCCAGATGCATGACTTGGAGTTTCCTCCCATCGAGGAAAGACGATCTGTAAACTCCAAGAAATAGCCAGCCTGAATTACAATCGTAGTAATAAACATGGTCATCATATTTCAAGAAACATACATTTTGTTGGCTGCTCTTCGCATGTGATCATGTCTTACGCTTTTGTCAGTATTTTGCTACCGAGATAAATAGACAACCTCCTCGTTTCCTTAATATTTTTTTCAAGAATCTTTGATGGCATCAATAACGATTCATCACACACACACACACACACACACACGCACACACTATATATATATATATATGTGTGTGTGTGTGTGTGTGTGTGTGTTTGTGTGTGTGTGTGTGTGTATACCAAGCTACTATTTCCCCAAAAGAAACTGAAAAAGAAACAAGTTTATAATGGAATTTTGTCGGTCAGATTGAAGTTGCAATATAATAACCATGTCTATCCTTTCTCTCACAATACTTGAAACATCAAACAGCTTTATACAAACATTTTGGAAGTTGAAAAATAGTGACTCGATTCCAAAGGTAAAATGGAAAATTTTGAAAGGATCAAAAACTCCTTGCTGATTGATGAAAGATAATTTTTTTGTTTGGAGGAAAAGATACAAATTATGATGAACATCAATTTTTTAACTTATTAAATAAGAGATGTGATTCTATTACTAGATTCAGGCATAGAAATGAATTTAGACTGATTTTGAAATAATAATATATAAATAAGTAGTAAAGTTGGTGACCTTAGTCGAGGGTGACCCTGAAAGCTCCCTCTTCAATAAGAGCTACACCAAGGTGTAAGGGAAGGGGCAACTCCATTGCCTGAATTGCTCAATTTAACCCTTGATCCGTACTTTATAATCCTGAGTGTTAAGGAAGGCCGTACCATTAACCATTTTTAGAGTCTTTAGTATGACACGACCTGGGATTGGACCCTAGTCTCTCGGACCTTGGCGAACACACTATTTATTTGGCCAATGGCTCGGTTAATATATAACTAACTATGACTAATTAAATTGATAAATGAATAGAAATTTGTATAAATATTAGGAATGTTTAGATATTGTAATTAAATTAATAATATAGTTTTTGTAATTTAATTTGTAATTTAATTTAATTTAATTTAATTTAATATATATATATATATATATATATATTGTAGGGAGGGGGAATTATTATGAATATCATTAGTCTTGATAGAATTTTAACATTTAAATGATTAAAATTTGATGCATTAAAATAATCATCTTTTATGTAATTTTGGATCGTAAGGCATATTTAGTTTTGCCGCATTAAGTTTTTCCACTGTTATATTTGAAGTGTGATGAAACTGGATGTTGTTCTATACATGCCATAATAAAAAGATACATAAGGCCATTAGCTTTGTATAGGGTTAGGATTATATAAGAGAAATAAAGGCATTTTGTGAGGGTATCTCGTATAGTAGTGAATTTGAAAACAGTTATTTTCAACCATTTTTTTTAGTTGATCTGAAGAAGTCCCATTAATTTTTATAGCATTGATTAATATCAATGGTTTTTAACTGGTTGAAAATAAATTTATCTTAATGTGACCGATTGCCGATTATTTCATTTTGAAAAAAATATTTGCTCTGTAGATTTAATTTGAACTGAGCTCTTGACCAGGACAATTTAACTTTAATATTCTTTATTTAACATCTAAATTATCCTGCTAAAGATTGTTCCCATTTCCAGATTAACAGGATTGACTACTGATATATATATATATATATATATATATATAATGTGTTACTATGATTGGTTTGGTTTCTTTGTATAATAGCATATCAGCCTTTGTGGTTTATCCTACATCAAAGCTTTCTCAGGAGAACAGGGGTGATACTCTTTAAAAGGGTCATAACCTTCCTCGAGGCATTAGTCAGAAAATGAACGTAACAGGTCGACAGAAGTTTGAACTCGTTTGACTACAGGCACTTCTCTATTTATATATTCACCTTCATCATCATCAGGTCTATCTCTCTCTCTCTCTCTCTCTCTCTCTCTCTCTCTCTCTCTCTTTGTCCCGATAATTCATCGCTTCTGGCAGGTTTTCCAAACAACATTCAGTATCCAAACAGAGCTGATATAAATAAGTTCTTGCTGATCGGCCAATACTTGCACGCCTGCTAGTAGGAGTCCATAGAAGATCGTCAACTATGTGCTTGTCCTTACTTCTCCAACATTATCCTGAATGTGTGCTTCATTATAGTTGGATTGTTTTTGCGATGGGAGGTAAATGGCCATACAGCTGTTGTTTCGTGGGATGTTGCTTCCAGAATGTGTTTAATATAGTTCGTATCATTCTTCAGTAGCCTCTGTCTAGTTTTCAGTTTGTCTCTCTCCCATATATATATATATATATATATATAAATTATCATGACTAGAAAATCCGTCAAACACCAACATGTGACATACGGAACACTGAACAGCAGTTTCAACCTTATTAGGTCTCATCAGCAGTGCATACCACGCTCTCTACCACTGGAGATCCAACCAACAACCACAGAATGCAGAAGCCCAAACTATACCACTGGGCTATCGGTCCATGCCACACATAAGCGATGCCGAATTAACCAGTCATAGTGACAATGCATGACCACTTATATATATATATATATATATATATATATATATATATATATATATAAAATCATTCAAGAATATAGTCGATGAAAGTGATCTAGCGTTAGGATTCCGAATGAGGTACAAATCTTTCTTTGCTTTTTAATACAGAAAACTAGTTTCGAAAAAGGTTTTTGAACTCGACCTATGTCAAAGGTTATCAATACTTTCTAATTTAATTTGATGTTCTCATCTCTTCAGCTATTCTGAATTAACGTAACTGAAATTACGTATCATTCATCAAATTTCATACACTGAGACTTGCGTTCCTTCCTCGTTTAGTGTATGGTCGAATCATCTAATTCATTAATTCATATCTTTCATGTTTGAATCAACGAGTCATTGAGATTGTGTAACCGACTTCGCACGTAAATTTAAAGAAAATTCTATTCTCGATCAGAGTATTAGCCTAGTCATTTAATTTTTCATCATTTACTTAACTTTTGGTGACTGTGATCGTTTCCAATTGTTTTTTTTTTTTAAATACAAAGAGGCTGTAACATCATCTGACATACCAACAAAGAGACGAAAATCTTATAAAGTTTTATGATATTGTAAGATACTGGTGGACTCTCTGTGTTAGTGATAATGATGATCTGTCCAAGAAATAATTCCTGACCTCAGAGTTAACATCTGATAAAGGATTTCATGACTGTAAAGATGTTATATTTTCAGCATACACACCGATATATACACACATACACACATACCAACACAACCTGTACATGCCTAGAATACTGTAGAATACACCAACAGCACCTCTTCAGAAGTGAAAGATCCCCACGATGCGAGTCCTGAATATGACATTAAACAATCTGATGGTGAAGCTCCAGTGATGCAGGCGTTTTGGAGAATGCTGAGTACCCATTCATTGCCATTGCTCCCAGGTCCACTCTGGCCCGGAATGTTAGCACCTGAAAGAGCCCTATGTATGGGTTAAATAGAACTAACTTCATACTTATGCTTACCTGAATTGCTTGAATTAGAATGTTTGACTAAACTAAATATCTTCAAAAATTGTTTTTGACAAATAACCTGTCTACTTACATTTAAACTGCGTGCTTAGGCTAAAATGAATTGTTTGAAATGGAAATGTTTTTGACATTGAAACTGTAATTACACTAAACTGAATTGTTTAATCTATAACTGTTTTGACATTTAACTGTGTGTAAACAAAATCTGTTCTTATACTAAACTGAATTAGCTGAATTAGAACTGTTTGACTAAACTTAATAGTTGAAATTGAAACATTTTCGACAAGCTGTGTACTCATGCTAAACTGAATGGTTTGAAATAGAACTATTTGCATAAAGATGGATTTGGCGTTAAATAACCTAGATAGGTTGATATGCTATAAAACCCAACCAACCAACAACTCATAGACACACTCAGAACTGCAAACTCAAGTGAGTCCAAGTCTCATCTAGTACCCCATTAACAAAACCCTGCGCCATACATGATTTCTGACCGAAATAACAAGCTGGAAACATACATATATGTAAGAAAGAAGAAATCTTTTTAAAAATACATATCTATAATTTGACTTACGTATTTTAACATATTTTTTTCTCTCTTTGAATCTGCACCAAAAATATTTATATATATACTTATATCATTAAATCGCACTGACAGCACAAAGTCTCTGATACCCTCTCTCGTCACCCATCCCTATCATCCATTGCACCTGACAGGTCTTCTTGACTGAATTCAGTATCTGCTCTTCCTTATGAGTAAGATGGGTTTAGGCTCCGTAGCAGATTTTTCGAACGCTGGGGCCGGAATTTCAATCTCAGCAGAAAGCGCCCCTTGTTTACCCGCATGAAGCGCGATGACGTTTAGACGTACGGTCTGGATAAGAGTTAAGCTAATAATTTGTAGGCTGCTTCTTTCTTTGTCAATAGACGCCATACTTATAATAGGGTAGCAGCAGTTTCCTAACTGAACCATTTTATCCTGACCGGTAAACTATGAGGTTTCTCCACTAAGCATCTGTTGAAATGCGTCGTTGATGCGTCTTTGTATTAATGCGTCTTACTTTACACCCACCATGCTGCATCCCATGGTTTCTATTGCTATACGCTTTTATGGCTCTAATTACATTCTCCACTCTTGGTTACATTGATAGTACTGAATAGAATACATTTATGCTTAACACAAATAATATATAAGTAAATAGTATGTTTTTGTGTATTGAAAATTCGAATGAGAATACAAAGCAACTATGAAATATTCATTTTATTTTCGATAACTATGGAAGTGTTCGACCATTCGAGTTTATATCTAAAGATTCTGTTGTAGCGGTTATTTGTAATCAATCATCATATTTGGAGTGAACCATCCTTTCAATCTCAGACATGTCTTTTTGGAATTGTTCATTGATTTCAGCACCCTGGGTAGTTAGGCAAAAGCAACCATATTCAGTGTATTATTTTGTATAAGGATATTATCAGAGGAAGCACTGTTTACAGGTAAATGTTTTTCAAAGAAATAAATATTGGTGGGTAAACTTATGTCTCAGTAGACTGTGTACCTTCTTTATTCAAATTACTACAGTGAATAAGGTGACTTTTGCCTTAGGATTTTATCAGAGGAAGAACAGTTTACAGGTAAACCTTTTTCAAAGAAGTAAATGCTGGTGGGTAATTTTAAGTCTCAGTAGACTGTGTTCCTTCTTTATATAAATTACTATAGTAAATAAGTTGAATTTTGCCTAAGGATTTTATCAGAGGAAGCACTGTTTACTGGTGAACATTTTTCGAAGAAATAAATGTTGGTGGGTCCTTTTATGTCTTAGTACACTTTGTAATTTCTTTAAAGAGTGCGGCACCCGGAACCTTTTCTTTACCGAAGAGTCATTGTGTTTCAGTTCTATGCACTGTCTTTTCGCCTCGGTGTTGTAATTGAAAACGAATGTTTAGTTCATTTGTAAACACTTTTTGAATAAAACATGAATTTTCATTCACATCCCACGTTCCTCTATAAATTTCAGACGATTAGCATTTCTCAACCTTCACATTGTTAATGAAAACCTCTGTTCAAATATGGATCACTCTGATTTACCACTATGTTAAAAAACCTTAAAATAAATATTTTTGTGAAATTAAAAATAATTTTTGCTATAAACGAATTTCAAAGAATGCAGAGTTTAAAATTATAAAAAAAAAATCTGAAAATAATTTTTTCTTCCAAAAACATCCCCTCATTTATTGAATAGCCCTTGTATATAAAAAGAAGCATATTTTAAGAGACATTCGGTATTACATTCTCTGATATGTTGAAGCATGTTGATAATAAAATCAACAACCGAGTTTTCTACACAATATTACTGAAATGGCCTGACAATTTTAATAATAAATTAGTACCTCTTTTTAAATATGATACGAGGGGCATAAGATAAGTTTCCAGACATTTTTCGTATGGGCACTTTTATTGATAGTACACACATGAAAATCTAGTCCCCTTCGAAGTAATCTCCTCCGGCTGCAATGCATTTATTGTACCGTTCCAACAACTTCTGGAAAACCCCATAGAAGTCATCTTGTGTGAGCGTGTCAATGACCTTCGTCACAGCCAATTTCATCTTCTCAATTGTCTCATAATGACAGCCTCTGAGCTAAGGGAATAACCAAAAGTCACAGGGAGCAAGGTCTGGACTATTGGGAGGCTGGGGAACTGTCTTGATGTCAATCTGGGTCAAATAGTCTGTGACAAGGATGGAGTTGTGGACTGGTGCACTCTCCCGGTGGAAATGCCACTGACCCGATTTGAAGAGTGCTGGCCTCTCCCATAGTAATCTCTTCCTGAACTCCCTTAAAACCTCAACATAGTAACCTTAACCCTAACCCTCTGGTCAATCAACTCTGGTGTATTGACTTCCTAACTCCAGCCACACATCTCATCATCCCTCACAGACTCCCTGCCTTCCTTGAATCTCTTATGCCACTCAAAAGCTGATCCTCGATTCATGCAAGAGGCTCCAAAAGCAGTCTGAAGTATTCCATACGTTTCAGTGACATTTTTCCAAGTTTAAAAGAGAATTTTATTGCATATCGTTCTTCTAAAGTGTCAGATTTTTGACAATCAGGCTTTAGTAGGGTGTATTCCAATTACTGCTCTAGGTGTTCATTTGAACCTGAAATCATACAAATAGGCCAGTCATCCCATAAGATGTATAGCAATAACATACTGAATTTTCAAGTGTCTACGACAATTTTAAATGCCCATTCGAAAAATGTCTGGAAACTTATCGTATGCACCTCGTATATATTTGTACGAAAAAATATAATGAATTAAAACTGGTAAATTATGTGCAAACAAATGGAATCCTGCCTCTAGAACATTTTACCTGCTAAGTAATCCTTGGTTGAATGTATATACATATCGACAGAATTTAGCGTTAAATAACCTACAGAGGTTGTTACGCCATAAAACCCAAACAACCAAAATCCAAACATATCAGATTTCTTTATTGTAATCATCAGTTCTTCAGTGATCTGAACAAACTCAACATTGGCTGATTTTTTTCCTTTCAAAAAATTAATTTTATTTTCATTTGATTATTTAAAGAAAATTAATAATCCTTCAGTTCATCACCAGTTTGTCTAACTCTAAGGTTTGGTTTGGTTTCTTTGTTTAATGGCATATCAACCTTTGTAGGTTATTTAATGCCAAAGCCATTCTCCTAGAAGAACAGTAGTGGTACTATTTAACCCATAGCTGGGAGGATAAGGGGGGTCATGCCTTTCCCAAGGGTATTTGCCCGAAGGTGAACTTAATAGCACGACTAGAGTACGAACTTGCTTACAACGATTGCCACAGTCCATCGCTTTAACCATTACACCACGAGGACACCCGTCTAACTCTAAATTTAATTTTGAAGGTGTAGGCAAGAATAGACCACTTTATGATTGAATATGTGTTGGAAAAATTGACCTCTTTACCTGTAATCATGTATAATTTGTAGTTTGTACTTTGCCTCTGAACATGTTTAACAAGAATGGACCACTTTACAGAATAGCGTGTTTTATTAAGATACACAACTTTCCATGTGAACATGTTTAGCTAGAATGGACCGCTTTGCCTGTTATCGTATTCAGTTAGAATATATCGTTTTGCTTGTGATCATGTGAAGTTAGAATGGGCCCCTTTGCAAGTGAGCATATTTCGCTTGGATGGGGTATTTTGTATGTTTAACTAAAATAGACAACTTTCAAGGTATTTAGCTAGAATTGACGTCTTTGCCTGTTTCCTTGTTTAGTTAGAATAGACTACCTTGCTGGTGACCATAGGACTTTAGATTGGACCCTTCATATGTGAGCATGTTTGATAGAACGGACCACTTTACCAGTGGTCAAGTTTAATTAGAATGGACTGCATTGCTTTTGATCAAATGTAGATTGAATGGACCACTTTACCAGTGGTCAAGTTTAATTAGAATGGACTGCATTGCTTTTGATCAAATGTAGATTGAATGGACCACTTTACCAGTGGTCAAGTTTAATTAGAATGGACTGCATTGCTTTTGATCAAATGTAGATTGAATGGACCACTTTCGCTGTTAGCATTTTCAACAAGTTAGAACAATTTTACCTATGACCAACTGATGTTCGAATGGACCCATGAAGGTTGTGTAAAAATGAGTAAATGGTGTCCGATGCCACCTGCGCCTTTGCATTCAGTTTACATCAAAATATTCTCTCGTTCATTACTTTGCTGTTATAGGGTTCCATAAAAATATCTTCACTTCTCTCTGTGCCAAAATCTTAATCTTGTTTACTCAAAGCAACAGCCTCAGAGTTCAATTGCTTTTAAGGTGTTCTACACGAGGTTAACCTTGATGGTAAGAGGCAGGCAAATGTTTTTGGCGAGACTAACAATACCAAATGCAGAACTTTGGACAAAACCCTGAAGCATTCCGAGCAAATATTCAGATGCAGATTACTCAATTTACTCGAAAAACATGCTTTTATTCTTGGTGAATATTTTCTTTTTCGTTCTCGGCATAATGTTTTCCTTTCCTATAACTGACCCTGTGGGTCAAATCGCTGGAAAATTTAAGTGTAAGAAAACTACACAACACTCTTCTCCCAATGATCTGACAGTCTGTCGTTCCGTTAGTATATTAGTCTCTCTCTCTCTCTCTCTCTAGATAGATAGATAGATAGATAGGCATAGTTTAACAGATTTCAATTCAGTTTTCCTTCTCCTTGATTTGTTTTCTAACTGGGGATAACTAACCCTTCTATCTGTTGTGGGAGCCTTACCCATCTCACCATAATGGATTCTTCTCACCGTTATTAGTACTGAAAGATTTCGCTGCTTGAGGGGCAGATCAATATCGGTGTTATCCGAACAGTACGAGACTTCTTACCTTTTCTATGGAACTCTATCTTTCTTGCGTAATATATTCTGTTATCTAATATCCGTGTTTGCGTTTTCATTAGTGACCCTTTCCGGGGCCACAACATACTGGCGACGATGATGATTGACCCCCTTCACCCCCAAAAAATATTAACAGCACATTTATGAAGTAAAAGGCTTGGGGCAGGGGTGCTGTGGGAGCCTTACCCATCTCACCATAATGGACTCTTCTCACCGTTATTAATACTGATAGATTCCGCTAACAGAGGGACAGATCAATATCGGTCTGCACCTCTCCAGTTGCCGGGTAGCACTTCGGACGGCCGTGTTATCTGTGGCACGGATCTGGCCGGTAACTGAAGATTTCCTTCGGCCTCAGAGGGCCTTACCCCCAGGCTCTTACCCACTTCGAGGGGAGGGTTGGGTTTATTGCCCAACCCCTGAGGCACCTACGGGGCCGTAGGTATTTTTTGGATATGCCGGGCGCCCGAACCCACCAAAAAAGGCCTTGTGCTACTCATGACCGTTGGGTGGGGCGGACATCAAATACCGTAGATCAATATCGGTGTTATCCGTACAGTACGAGACTTCTTACCCTTTCTATGTAACTCTATCTTTCTTGTGTAATATAATCTGTAATCTAATATCCGTGTTTGCGTTTTCATTAGTGACCCTTTCCGGGGCCACAACACTATCCTACTATCTACCCATGCCCGTGGTGTAATGGTTATCGTCGTAGGAAATGGACACGGCGACATGAGTTCAAATCCTGGACCAGGCTGATTGCGTTTGACATAGCACTAATACCCTTGGGAAAGGTATGAATCCAATTATTCTCCCTCCAGCTATGGATAGAATAGTAGGACAGACTAGGTTCTTCAGCCTCGGAGAGGCAACTAGTCTAGGAGAAGGAAAACTCTGAATTCAAACCTGTTAAACTCCGCTTAAAAATTGACTTCGTGTCATATCCTGCCTGAGCGGAGGGGTTGGTAAATAGTATCTACCCATAGCTATAGGTAGGATTATTAGATTCATACCATTTTACAAGGATATTATTGTTATGGGAAAACAGCTCCGTCTAGGATTTGAACTCACGTTACCGTATGCATTTGCTTCGACAAAAACCATAACACCACGGGCATCACCATACTCGATCATGTAATTATAAAATCTTATGAAAAACCCACAGAAAAACAGGAAAGTAAAAACATCCACCATGAAATGTTGCACATTTCAAAATCTTTCTTTAAAAAAAAGAAATGAGTTTCACTGCTTTTGATTTCAACCCTGAAGTGTGAATACTTGTCCAATTCTTACATTGTAAATTTGGCCAGCAAATGAATCCGTTCAATTCTTACCAATGAAAAATCACAACGTGACAACAAAAGAAAGAAAAAAGAAACGATGAGAATAAAATTAATGAAATACAAACACGAAATCGTATGAATCTGAGAATATAGGGCGTTAAACAAAGACTGAGTTGAACTGCAAAAACACTGAGACGAAGTCAAGATATGTGGGTGAATGATTGACGATGATGATGGGTAACTTGATGAATGAGCTTTTAAATATTGCTTCTTGAAATACCGAAATTGATGATAGCGATATATTTGGTCCCGTGAACAGAAAATCATCAGAATAGGGTAGGGAGTTTTGATTGATTCATTCATTGATTTACAAAGAATGTCAATTCGTCTGAGGTTATTTTGTTCCTTGAATCAAATTCATTGTTTGTTCATATTTGACTTTTTTGAGGTGTGTTTGTCAAGTGTATTTCTTTTGTTTCACACTTTATTATTGAATCAGACGAGTTTTTTAAAATATTTATTTGGCCCATAGATAAACCTTAACAGGTATTAACACTCTGAAACAGAATGGACAGAAGAGTAATAGAAATGAAGTGTTCTGGAAATTCTCCAAGCGTCTAGAACTGGAAACTGGCGGTCACATTCAATTTAGTGTTCTGGAAATTCTCCATGTGCCTAGAACTGGAAACTGGCGGTCACATTCAATTTAGTGTCGGGGAAATTCTCCATGTGTCTAGAACTGATGACTGGCGGTCTCATTCAATTTAGTTTTCTGGAAATTCTCCACGTGTCTAGAACTGAAGACTGGCGGTCAGATTCAATTTAGTGCCATACAGAGGGCACATTTTTGGAGGGGAACTTATATCCCTTCGGCCAATAAATCAGTGTATTCTAGCCCCATTTAGAGAGCTTAAGAATTGAATAATCTGTTTTAGGGCATGTCAGAACTAGTTGAGCTATTTCATGCTGTGGCTAGGCATTTTTGTGGCAATAATAATACAGTTTCTGATAAGACGCAACAAGGCAGCAAATTTAGATTATGTGGTGATAGTGACAAAATGATCATTCTCATAATAAACGAACGCAGCTAATTAGCACAGAAAGAATATACGACAAGACACGAGTGGGTGGGCAAGGTGATCCACTGGAAATTGTGCAGGAAATTTAAGTTTGACCATACGAGCAAACAGTATATGCACAACCCAGCATCTGTCCTGGTGAATGAGATGCACAAGCTCCTCTGGGACTTGAAACACAAACGGATCACCAAATCTCGGCCAGACGACCAGACCTTATGATAATCAATGAAAAAGAGGACTTGCAGAATTGAGGACTTCGCAGAAAGAAAATAAAAATAAGCATAAGTACCTGGACCTTGTTAGGGAATTGAAAAAAAACAGTGGAATATGAAGGTGACAGTTATAACAATAATAATTGGTGCTATTGTTACAATCACCAAATGATTGGTACAAGGACTGGAGGACTTGGAAATAACGGGACAAATGGAGACTATCCAAACTTCAGCATTTTTTAGATCGGCCAAGATACTGAGAAGAGTCCTGGAGACTTGAGAAGATTTGCCACTTAAACTCCAGTCAAAGACCATCTGCAAACGCTGACGTCAAAAACTCTCTAAGAGTAAAATAAAGGGAATTTATCAGAAAACAAAAATGGGAAGAAAAAACTCTATGGACGTTTTAATCAACTATCAAGTGACATCGTACCCGAGAAAACGTGGATTTGGCTAAGAAAAGGAAACCTTAAGAGAGAAACTGAATCTCTTCTAAAAGCAGCACAAGACAATGCCATAAGGTTCAACCATATCAAATGAAGAATAGATAAGCCGCAACAAAACAGCAGGTCTAGCTTATGTGGTGATTGAGACGATACAATCAATCACATAATAATCAAACGAGGTAAGTTAGCACTGAATGAGAATAACACTAGACAAGACTGGGTGGGCAAGGTGATCCACTGGGAATTGTTCAAGAATCTGTCCAGGAAAATGAGACGTACAGACTCCTGCGGGATTTTGAGATATAAACGGATCATCGAATCTCGGCTGGACGACTAGACATTATAATAATCGACAAAAAAAACAGAACTTGGAGAATTGTGGCCTTTGCTATATCGGCTGACTTGTGAGTAAAATTGTAGAAAAATGAAAAGAAGGATAATTACCTCGACGTTGCTAGAGAATTGAAAAAACTATGGAACATGAAAGTGACGTTTGTACAGTCACCAAAAGATTGGTAATAAGACTAGTTGACTAAGAAATAAGAGCACGGGTGGAGACAATCCAAACTACTGCATTATTGAGATAAGCCAGAATACTGAGAAGAGTCCCAGCGACTTGAGAAGACTTGCTGTCACTCAAACTCCTGTTAAAGACCATCAGCTAATGCTCTCAAGGAGTAAAGTAAAAACAATAAAATTATGGAAAATACTGATTACGCAGGCAAGTGAAGAAATATTTGATAGCTTGTAAACAGTGGTCTATTTCCGAAAAGACGAAAGAAATATGCGGCAGGGGCTAAGAGAAGCCAATGATCTACTATTTGTAGACCAGCACCCACTTAAAGGAGCCAAAATGGTAATGACAATAAAATTGGCTATAATATGGGCCCGAAAACATGGATAATAGAGAGTCTCAATATGGACAAAATATAATGTAAAATCCTAAACATAATTACTAATCAACATTTTCCTTTTTTAAGTAGAGGAATTAAATAGTGAATTGAATTACCATGACAAGTAAATCCGGCGAACATCTACACACGGCATACGGGAACACTGGAAAGCTGTTTCGACCTTATTAAGTCTCATCAGCTGTGTATACCGTAATCTTCACCACCGGGTATCGAACCAGAAACCATAGATTGCAGAGCTGAAACTCAACAACTGAGCTTTCAGTCCATGTCGCACACACCCGACGCCAAATTAACTAGTCATGGTAATTGCGCGGCCAATTGACCTGAATGTGTTTTGCTAGTTACATATGTACTCTTTGCAGAGGACACGGTCACCTCCAAGGTCACGTCTGCCCAAGAGGATTGGAAATACGCATCAACGTAATTATCATGACCCCAAAGGCAAGGATACAGATTTACATATAAATATAATTACTAATGTCATGCAAAATTGAAGAATGGAATTCATAGTGCAAGATTAAGCGCCAAAAAAAGGTAAAAAGTCAAAGAAGCAACCTCACTCGGCTGGGGTTGTGTAAATACACGGACTGCATCTCTGCAGAAGGTGTAAAACTTCGCCCCAACGAGATTCAAGAATATGATATTTGTGACACAATGCGTAGCAATTCGTTTCTGTTTGTGTAGGCGCCACTCAGACGATCTCTTTGGCTGTTTTGGCGCGAAACCCACACAAAGGACTGAGGACGAGATCTCCCGCGAAACCGGAAGTGGAGGAGGGAAGGAAGGTGTGAAAGATGACAGAGAAAGTCATTTGACAACGGTGGGCAGTCGGGGTGAGTTAGCTGTCCAGATAATGAGACAGTCAGCAGAAGGAGGCAGGAGAAGATGGAAGCGGGGCAGAGAAGAGAGTCAACAGAAGTCAGAAAGGCGACTGCTGAGACCTGTTGACCAACAGAGGCTGAGTTAACCAACGCGAGGAGATGTCAACATTGTTAGTGGCTTTTGTTGAAGTTTAGCACAAAATACACGCCTGCGATAGTCTACAAATGCACAGAGAATGCACAGTGTCACAAACTCCCTTTCTTGCGCTTGGAGCTGACCCAACACCGTGTTTGTTCGCTTGTTCTTTTTCTCCCATCCTCTAGACTGTGTTTTGAGTATCTGTAATGAAATGTGTAATACCCCTGGTTGGAAATGAGAAAAAAAAACACTAGATGAATCTCTGGCCATGAGTAGTTTAGTTTAGCGACTTTGATATAGTCGGGGGTCGGCCGGCCAGGGGTGTTAGCACACATTTAAACATACGGTGGTAAGGCTCCATAGAAGGAGTTTTGAGGACGATCAAGTACTACTTCATTGCCATTGATTGTAGGTCCACTCTAATTCAGATTGTTAGCATCTATATGTCAAATAAAACTGTTTGAAATTTAAACTGATGGCAAAACAAATGACAATGTTCACTTGAATAGTTTACTTGAAACTTTTAGCTGAGTGCCAAAATCAAATTATTAGTATTACATAGCGATGGTTAAAACAGTTTCAGTGAATACAAACAGAGGATTAATTCTGTAAAGAAGTATTTATGTTAGAGTATTTGGAACTATTTAATTGTTTGCAAACAATAGTAATATGCATCAAGTTAGATTTGGTCAAGAGCAAAGTCTTCAGCATAAATGAAATGCACACAAAACCACCATTCCCGTATCATTACGTAAGAAACGGTTACAGTAAGCGCGTAATGACATCAACGGCTGAAAGTAAACACGTTTTTAAAAATCACAAACTGCACTAATATACATACCCCCACCCTTACTCCAGTCCACCTCTTTCGAAGATCTTGGAACCTCATCAAAATGAATTCATCCGACCAGCATTTTTGTCCCCTATGCATCCCTTGTATAGCACTAAACCTCACGGTCTAGTTCAAGCTATATTCTGGCATACGTGCCCGGATCTAGATTTCGGTCAGTGATACTGCTTGACTCATTGGACCCACATTGCACTTAGTGGGTCAATGACTAGCAGGGTTCGAGTCTCGGTCCGTTCTCGACCTTCCCCTCTCCTTTATCCCCACTTTAATCGGCCTTCGGGCTTTTGACCTTGAGTCAAGTCGTGTCTGGTGGGAGGCAGCGACAAATATATTCATCCGACCAGCCTCACCGCGCCCGACCCTGCTTTTTCTTTTTTTCCCATTAGATCAGATCCTCCTCCCACTTAGGGTGGGTCTGGCTTGTTTTCGGCGTTCTCGGATACGGGAAAACAGCCGGCCTCCATATCGTTGAAGGGGGATGGGAGAGCAACCAAACGGTGTATTTTTTCGTTTCGGGGTTTTCTCCCATCCCCAACATACAATATTTTAAAAATAAAATTATGTTTTGTCAAAAAAATCATTCATTTATTGCCAGGATTGCTGAGTGTTAATCAAGGGGGGTATCAAGTACCATTTTAAAAAGGTTTTTGGTATGACTCGACCTGGGATTGAATCCCGGTCTCCCGGACCACAGGCAAACACTCTATTCACTAGGCCTACCAACAAACTATTGAATTAAAAATTATATTTATAGCCATTTAACTGTATGCCAACAAATAAACTCT
Source organism: Sepioteuthis lessoniana (assembly GCA_963585895.1). Taxonomy (NCBI): domain Eukaryota; kingdom Metazoa; phylum Mollusca; class Cephalopoda; order Myopsida; family Loliginidae; genus Sepioteuthis; species Sepioteuthis lessoniana. Next base: position 86,307,055 of record OY757921.1, on the reverse strand, counting down.
GGCTCGTTTAAAAAGGATTTTTAAATCTACGCATTTATAAATCATATATGTATAAAGAGGATTTGGCATTAAATTACCTACAATATTCGATATGCCATGAAATCAAACAAAAGAAATATCTTCCGAAGCAATTAACTCTCGCTACTGCTAATCGTTAAAGAAATGATGCAATTCAACCACATAATTAGGAAATGTATTAGGGGTCTACAAATTTACGAAATCAAAAGAAAAGATTAATCACCTCATATCTACAGATGATATGAAAAATTAAGTAAAGTTGGCGACCGTAGTCGAGGGCGACCCGAAGGCTCCCTTTTCAAAAGCTATTTCACCGAGGTGATGTGGAGGGCACTACTCCTTTCCGTGGATTGCTAAATTTTACCCTTGATACGTACCTTATAACGCTGAGTGTAAAACAAGGCGGTATCAAGTACCATTCTTTGAGCCACTGTTCTGACTTGTCTTGAGATTATACTCCGGTCTTCTTGAACCATTGTCGAACACTAACCACTTGGCCAATGGGCCGGTAAGGAGGTATTTGTAAAAAATCAAACGAACTAGTGACGTTGAAACAAACAATACGAATATACAACCAGTATATAGGAATGGAATGTGGCATTGAAAAATTAACCATGATCATAATGAAAAGTGCTAAACGATAAATAGCAGAAGAAATAGAACTACATTTTATTTGGAACTATTTGCTCTGTATTTTGATTTAGTATTAAATTACATTGAGCTCTCCATTGAATTTTGAGTTACATGGATATTGAAGAAAGAAAATCCTAAAACAGAATCATTCCCAACATCGGTTGACTTGGCTTTGGATAATGTATATCTATATATATACAAATTTCGATGAATATAATAGAAATTTTCTGTCTACATATTTTCTTGTTGATCCTTTCATATTGCCGTATTGATTTTATTGTATTCGGTGGGAATTGATTGATATATTTTCCATAATTGTTTATTTCCCAAGTAATTTCTGCCGGACTTTGGGCCGTCATCAGGGGAGGATGTATTACAAAAGTGATGTAACTTTTGTATATACATTACTACTTTCTAAGTAGAAGAGCATCTGGGGGCGCTGCAGTGTGTAGCGTTTACTTTTAGAATTCTTCTATAAATAGTTTCAGTAGCTAAAGACATTTAAGTACATTAGCACTGGTTTGAAAATTAATTCTGTTACGTTTGGGTTGCATGTATCTAATATGTAGTGCTTCGAGAATCTGTAGTTTTTATCTTTTTATTTTGATCTTCTAATGTTGTGTTTTCGGTGAGAATTTTTCGTACTTGGGAAATAAATAATTATGGAAAATATATCAATCAACTCCCGCCGAATACTATAAAATCAATACGGCAATATGAAAGGATCAACAAGAAAATATGTAGACAGAAAATTTCTATTATATTCAACGAAATTTGTTTTAATGAAGGAATGCTGCCAAAATATACACACACACACACACACACACACACACACACACATATATATATATATATATATATATATATATATATATATATATAAACAGGATTTGGTATTAATTAACCAAGAAGGTTTGATATCCCATTAAACCAAATGACCATCAACGAACCAAACATCTACCAATCAAGCCAAAATCTTTTTTGAAAACTTTAAAATCACGCTTATAGATGAAGTAACTATATTTCTATATTGATATTATTGTCAAATATAATGTCAATTTTGACATTAAATTACCTATGTTGATTTGAAGTGCCTTTAAAATGACAAACAAAATCTAATTAAGAAGAAAATTATTTGGCACATTTTCCAGTAAAAACGAAATCTAGTTAATCACTACCATAATGGCTATTAACTTATTGATTTCCTCTCAACTCTCAGTTTATTAACTATAGCGTATTAATTTTGGCATTGCTCTTCCCTGAGACAGTTTTCGTTCGACTTTTAAAGTCCAATTATGGTCGCATTGATATCCTGATGGACTGGAAAATAGACGCAAAAAATCTCATCTTTCTTGTTATATCAGTGGAATAGTGGGCATCATATAGAAATCGACAGGTCTTCTCCAATTAAACTGAAATAGGCAGTCATCGGTAACATGAACAATTAATATGGCTACTTTTACTAGGAATACGTTAAACCATATACCTTTATGCAAGTGGTTTGAGAGCAAAGATTAAAACCATAGAATGGGGTAAAAATTATTTGTATTAGATTGGAAAATTTGAAACCCTATAACATTCTACTAATTATCTATATTAGGAATAATTGAAATAACTGTATGCAAACAAATAATAATTATTAAAGTGGTATAGTACTTGAAACCGTATAACGTTCTACTAATTATCTATATTAGATAAGAATTCTTGAAATAACTATATGCAAACAAAAAATAACTATCAAAGAGGTATAGTACTTGAAACCCTATAACATTCTACTAATTATCTATATTAGATAAGAATTCTTTAAAAAAAACTATATGCAAATAAATAATAAGTATTAAAGAGGTATAGTTCTTAAAACCCTATAAGGTTCTACTATTATCTATATTAAGAATTCTTAAAATAACTTCATGCAAACAAATAATAATTATTAAAGAGGTATAGTACTTCAAACCCTATAACTTCTACTAATTATCTATATTAGATATGAATTCTTGAAATAACTGTATGAAAACAAATAATAATTATTAAAGAGGTATAGTACTTGAAACCCTATAACGATCAACTAATTATCAATATTAGTTAAGAATTCATGGAATAACTGTATGCAAACAAATAATAATTATTAAACAGGTATATTAATTGAAACCCTATAACGTTCTACTAATTATCTATATTAGATAAGAATTTTTTAAAAGACTGTATGCTAACAAATAACAATTATTAAAGATGTATAGTACTTGAAACCCTATCATTTCCTACTAATTATGTATATTTGGAATTGTTGAAAAAACTGTATGCAAACAAATAATAATTATCAAAGACGAATAGTACTTGCAACCCTATAACTGTCTACTAATTATCTATATTGGATAAGAAATCTTTAAAAAACTATATGCACACAAATAATAATTATTAAAGAAATGACTGTATGCAAACAAATAATAATTATTTAAGAGGTATAGTACTTGAAACCATATAATTGAATAGAAATTATTGGTATTAGATAAGAATACTTTAAACCATGTGACTTTCGGAAAATTACTTGTATTAGGAATAAGAGGAATAGTGTAATTGTGTATACATTATTAGTATTGATAGGAATATGTGAAATCATGTGACTTGCGGAAAATTATTTTTATGAGGAATAAAGGAAACCATATAACTGAGGATAAATTATTTGTATTTAATAGGATTAATGTAAACCATGTGACTGTAGGCACACAAGCATAATCTGCAGATCTCCATATGTCCATAACTAGAGCTGCTCCACCAGATGCAGTTTAGGGCCATGCACAGAGCATTCCTTTTTCTGGGGTCGGAGGTTTTACCATTTAGCAGAGAATGCGATTGACACATACTACTCTCCGCCGTTAGGTCTTTACTTTAATTCGAGATCTCTTACCAAACAATAATCGAAACCTACATTCTTTTAAAATCACTTGGCGTCTAACGTGTGTTTTGTAATCAAAATACCTTCCATTGTTTAGTATTGTGATTTTTCAAAGCCTTCAGTCCTGACCCTGATCGTCAGTGAACTTGTACCACGATTGATATTGTTAAACGAATAACTATTCTGTCCGCGTCGAACTTCTTCCGAGAATTAGGGCGGGGCTAAATTCAATAGAACACAAACGAATTCTTCAGCATTGTCTGAAATAATCCAATAGAGCATGACGGGGTTTTTTCGGGGTGTGGAGAGTATTAATTGTGTACTTCTTTTTAGAAAAGAGTTGAAGCAGGAAAATGAACACGGGCGCGTAAAAAAGACCTGGGATATTTTTTTTAAATGCGAAAAATGCAAAAAACAAACAAAAAAGAATAACAAAAAAACAAAAAAAAATGATAGATCGCCGAATAATGATTTTTTTACAGCTAATTAATATCATTAATCCGATGCGTGATACCATCTAATTAGCGTTAAAGAAAAAAAAGCGAATCTTATTCCTTTTTTTTTGAGTTCGTGTTGATTCAGACGAATCAGGCAGAACGTAACTCTGTTCACTCTTTCGTCGCCATTAATTGTACATTCGATTTTAGGATATGATTGGCTTGGTTTATTTTATTTTTAATGGCATATCAGCCTGCATGCATAATTAATGCCAAGGTCATCCTTGTAGAAGGAGAGTAAAGGTACTATTTACCACAAATCTTGCAGAGGTAAGCAGTTTTATTCCTTTCCCTAGGGTGCTAGTGCGATAGTGAAAGTAATAAAGCGACTGGGGTTCGAACTCGCTCACTACTGTGTCTCACTTGAACACGTTAGCCACTACGCCGCAAGGACTTCATCATTTTATCCTATGAATAATAGGACTTTCCCATCTCGACTGACAATAGACTAATCACTTATTTCAGGTAATTTAATTTCGAAAGAGTAAAATACAAGGGTGATATTCTCCCTGGTGAGTGTAAGATCTGTAGCAGAAAGAAACTTGTAGTTTTGTTTGGTGCGTAATTTAATTTGACTGTTAGAGTCGCCGAACATTTTCACCCAATCAGGATTATCGAACGATATTTCCTAGCAGCACTAAAAATTGAAGAAAGCCCGTGAAACTCTCTCCCTCAGAAGCCCTCAATGGGAACGGACGTCTTATCGTCTGCTCCCGAATAGCAGTAGCAGCATCATCCATTATGAGGAGAGCCATCTAGTTTATGGACCCCTTGGGCATATTCTTCTAAACCAAAGGCTCCTCGTTAAAAACAAATTAGATGATACACTCTAAAAACTTCCTACCTTCTTTCCTTCCTACGAGACTCACTGCATACCAGCGTAAACCCCTTTACTTGATGCTGCCATTAAAACCTTGATACAAAAACCTAACAGCGTCTTCGTTCTTCTCCACCACCTTTATTTTCCATCAACATTTAGCGAGGGGATAACAACCAACGACATACCAAGGCTACCAACGAAATACCAACGTAACCAACGTAATGCAAACGCAACCAATGTCATCATCATCATCATATCGTGCTGGCAGCACGGATATCCCTGACCCTCTCTCGCCACTCCTCCCTATCGTTCATCGCCCTAGGTAGGTCTTCAGGACAACAACCTGCATCCTCACATAGCTGCTGATCGATTGACAAAATCAAAGAGAATGGCTTCGAACTGACGAAGAAAAGAAGCAGAAGATATCCCGCAACAACAATTACCGACGCCGACTACGCCGATGACATAGCGATACTGGCAAATACACCTGACCAAGCCGAAACACTTCTGCATAGCCTGGAACGAGCAGCAGCAAGCATAGGCCTTCATGTTAATGCACACAAAACGGAATATATGTGCTATAACCAAACAGGGGACATCTCCACTCTAGAAGGAACCCCTCTTAAACTAGTAGACAAATTCACGTACCTAGGAAGCAGCGTCGAATCAACCGAAAAGGACATCGAAACGAGGTTAACGAAAGCATGGACAGCTATCAATAGGCTATCGACTATATGGAAATCAGACCTAACCGATAAAATGAAACGCAGTTTCTTCCAGGCAGCGGTCACATCGATACTGCTATATGGATGCACTACATGGACGCTAACAAAACGGCTGGAGAAGAAACTAGATGGCAATTACACAAGAATGCTGCGTGCAATCCTCAACAAGTCCTGGCAGCAACACCCCACAAGACACCAACTGTACGGCCACCTGCCCCCTATCACGAAATCTATTCAAGTTAGGCGAACCAGACATGCAGGACATTGCTGGAGAAGCAGAGATGAACTCATAAGAGATGTACTCTTATGGATCCCCACACACGGCCGCGCAAAAGCAGGACGACCAGCACGAACGTACATTCAGCAGCAACCAATGTAATATCCTCATAACCAACGCCAAACCAACTTAAACCAAAATGTAATAATTATAATAATGATAATAATAATAATGATATCCCCATCGCTTTAGATCTGATTTTTTTAAAAGTTGGGGTACTCAAAGAGTAAAGATAACTAGTCTCTTCATTAACTTACGCGTGATTAGGAGTACTTTGTTTTTTTCCTCTTTTTGCTACAGTTCTGTCTCACTGTTAGTATCCGTTTTTCTCATTTTGCTCAATAGAACTGGAAATTAACATTGCATTAGGGCGATTCATATCTAATTTATCATATTTACCCAACCCCTCCGCTCGGGCTGGATATGACACAAGGTCATTTTAAAGCGGAGTTTAACAGGTTTGAATTCAAAGTTGTCCTTCTCCTATACTAGTTGCCCCACCAGGGCTAAAGAACCTAGTCTGCCCTACTATTTACCCATAGCTGGAGGGAGAATAATTGGATTCATACCTTTCCCAAGGGTATTAGTGCAATGTGAAATGTAATCAGTCTCGTCCTGGATTTGAACTCGTGTCGCCGTGTCCATTTCCAACGACGATAACCATTTCATCACGGGCTTTGGTTGCGTTGGTATTTCGTTTAATTTATGATGTCAGAATATTGATTTATTTTTGTCAGAAATTCTGAAAAATTAATTTGAAAACAGGTTTATTTATTTTTTAAAAATTTTGCACCTGCAGATCATTTAATGATTATCAGGTTTGTATTCGCACCAAAAAATGATGTACGATCATTATCATCATCATGTCGTGGCGCTAGTACAGTTATCCCTTATCCTCTCTCGCCACTTCTCCGTATCATTCATCGCTTTTGGCAGGTCTTCAAGGCTACATCCCGTATCCTCACATAGCTGCTGTATGTATGTTCAAGCTGGTCGTCCTGCTTTTGCTTGGCCATATGCGGGGGTCCATAGGAGTACATCACCGATGAGTTCGTCCTTGCTTCTCTAGCAGTGTCCTGCATGTCTGACTCGTCTAACTTGCATAGTTTTCGTGATGGGAGACAAGTGGCCGTATATTTGATGCCTTGTGGAGTGTTGCCGCCAAGACTTGTTCACTATTGCTCTCAACATTCTTGTGTAATTGCCGTCTAGCTTCTTCTTCAGCTGTTTAGTTAGCGTCCAAGTAGTGCATCCATATAGCAGTATCGAAACGACCGCTGCCTGGAAGAAACTGCGCTTCATTTTATCGGTCAGGTCTGATTTCCATATGATCGATAGCTTATCAATAGCTGTCCATGCTTTCGTTAGTTGCGTATCGATGTCTTTTTCGGTTGATGAGACGCTGCTTCCAAGGTAGGGGAATTTGTCAACAAGTTTCAGAGAGATTCCGTCTAGTGTGGAAATGTCACCTGTTTGGTTGTAACACATATATTCCGTTTTGAGTGCATTGACATGGAGGTCTATGCCTGCGGTGGCTCGTTCCAAACTATGCAGTGGTGTTTCGGCTTGGTTAGGTGTATTTGTCAGAAACGCTATGTCATCGGCGTGGTCGTCGTCGGTAATTGTTTTTGCGGGGTACCTTCTGCTTCTTTTCTTTGTCAGCACGCAGCCATTTTCTCTGATTTTATCAATCGATGTTCTAAGTACGTAGTTTAGACAAAAGATAAAGAGGTATGTAGCTAGCGTGTCCCCTTGTAGTACTCCTGCAACAATGTCGAAGTTTTCTGTGTCTCCATCTGGTGAACGCACTTTCACTTTGGTGTTTCTGTAGAGAATCGTTATTGCTGCTACGGTTTCTTTTGGTAGACTGTATGCTAGTATGATTTCTTCCATCTTCTCTTTGTGTATGGAATCGAAGGCCTTGGTAAAGTCGACAAATAGCCATGTCTCCTGTACGGTAAATTGTCTTTATTTTTTTTTTTTAAATTTCTACTAAATACTTTTTTTTAACATTGATGTTAAACAAACCAATTTACTGACTCAAACATTTGTGAATTACTATTTCAGCATGCAATACATAATTCTAATCAATTAGCATTTAATCGTTTTATTAATTATTTTTATTTTATTTTTGAAGCAAAAGGAAACAGCATTAAATGAAATACTATTTTATTGGGGCTGTTCTCAATCGAGTCATTTTAGCAATACCTTTGCCTGTTTTATATATATCATTAATAGATATATCATTTTAATCCTCCTATTTCACCGATTCAAATTCATTTTCTTTGCAGACATCTTCTTTGTTCATTCATAATATATAATAATCAATTTCTTACGTGAATTGTTTAAATTTTTAAAAAGAATTTAGGATAATTTCTTATTTAAAAAAGAAAATTAAATTTTCCTTTTTAAATTAGATATCATCTAAAATTCTAAGCATGATAGAGAATATAGAATTATACACGGGATATTCAATGATTACTAACGCTAAAATTTGTATTAAAAGATATGTTTTTTTAAATGAAGTAGGGCCTACTTTTGCTGATTAAATAAAGGGACCAGCGGCAAAGATTTCTGAAGAAGGCTGGGGGGTGGCAGGGATGGAACGTTGTGATGTGGAGCTTCTTTATACACACTCAAAGTATTTCTTTTAAGATGGATTATATCCTCATACTTCTACTTTCCACAACTGCATAATACACCCTGCTTTAATCTTTTTCCCTTTTTTTCTTTCTTTTTTGCCTCTTCATTATACGTTCTTCTCTCTTCTCTTTTCAGATCTCCATTTTCTTTCTTTCTTTCTTATTTCATTATATAAGCAGCATTCCTCTCTTTCCTTTTAAGTCGTCTCTTCTTTCTTTCTTAACCATTCCATTGCATGTGTTGTCTTTCTTTCTTTCTTTTTTTTTCTTTTTTTCTTTCTTTCTTTCAATTTGGTACGTCTTTCTTTCTATGTTCTTCTACACCCCGTTCTAATTCAGGTTGCTCAAATTTTACCCATGGAAAAATCCCTTTCTTTCTTTCTTTCTTTCTTTCTTTCTTTCTTTCTTTCTTTCTTTCTAAACCATTCCATTGCATATGCTTCTTTCTTTCTCTCTTTCTTTGTTCTTCTACACCCCGTTCTAATTCAGGAGGCTCAAATCTTACCATGGAAAAATCCCTTTCTTTCTTTCTTTCTTTCTTTCTTTCTTTCTTTCTTTCTTTCTTTCTTTCTAAACCATTCCATTGCATATGCTTCTTTCTTTCTTTCTTTCTTTGTTCTTCTACACCCCGTTCTAATTCGGGTGGCTCAAATCTTACCATGGAAAAATCCCTTTCTTTCTTTCTTTCTTTCTTTTTTCTTTCTTTCTTTCTTTTTAATTTACGTTTTTCTTTCATTCTTTCTTTATTTTTTCGTACTTTATTATACAAGTTTCATTCTTCCCTTTCTCATTAATTCCCCCTTTTTATCTTTTCCTTTTCTTTCTTTCTTTCTTTCTTTCTTTCTTTCAATATGGTACTTTTTTTTCTCCCTTTCTTCTTCTACACCACATTATAATTCAGGTTGCTCAAATCTTACCCCTTGAAAAAAAACATTTCTTTCTCTTTTTTTCTTTCTTTCTGCCTGCCTGTCTTTCTTTCTTTCTTTCTTTCTTTCTTTCTTTCTTTCTATTTAATTTACTTTTTTATTTCATTCTTTGGGTTTATAGTAGAGTAAGCGTGTCTTTACATTTAAAACGCATAGTTTAAGCATTATTTTACAAACAAAAATTGAGCATAACATTTTTGTAAAATTCAGCATTTTAAATTAATAGGATTTAAAGACATACTGACCAATATTGAAACATTTTTCCTCTGTTGACACGTGAGTTCAAATCATTCCTCTCCTTTTTAACGTTTATTTACTACTGAATTTTTGGTAGTTTTGGAGACGGTCTACTGTTCTAGTCAGGGGGGTGGGAGGGATATTAATTTCATCTTTTTTTTTCTTTTTCTTTTTCCTTTCTCTTTTTTTTGGGGGGGGGTTGTGGTAACATTGGGTGTTTTAGGCTTTTACTTTTTCTTCTAAACTATTGTTAGGGCTTTCTTTAAGAATTTTTAAATTATAGAAGAGATTCAAAACGTTTTGCGGTGTTCGCTGACAATTGGACAGAGTCTTATAATCAATTTGAGTTTATAGTAGAGTAAGCGTGTCTTTACATTTAAAACGCATAGTTTAAGCATTAATTTACAAACAAAAATTGAGCATAACATTTTGTAAAATTCAGCATTTTAAATTAATAGGACTTAAACACATACTGACCAATATTGAAACATTTTTCCTCTGTTGGCACGCGAGTTCAAATCATTCCTCTCCCTTTTCACCAGATGGAGACACAGAATACTTCGACATTGTAGCAGGAGTACTACAAGGAGACATGATGGCTCTGTACCTCTTTATCATTTGTCTAGACTACGTACTTAGAACATAGATTGACAAAATCAGAGAGAATGGCTTCGAACTGACGAAGAAAAGAAGCAGAAGGTACCCCGCAACAACAATTACCGACGCCGACTACGCCGATGACATAGCGATACTGGCAAATACACCCGACCAAGCCGAAACACTACTGCATAGTTTGGAACGAGCAGCCGCAGGGATAGGCCTCTATGTTAATGCACACAAAACGGAATATATGTGCTATAATCAAACGGGGGACATCTCCACTCTAGAAGGAACCCCTCTTAAACTAGTAGACAAATTCACTTACCTAGGAAGCAGCGTCGAATCAACCGAAAAGGACATCGAAACGAGGTTAACGAAAGCATGGACAGCTATCAATAGGCTATCGATTATATGGAAATCAGACCTAACCAATAAAATGAAACGCAGTTTCTTCCAGGCAGCGGTCACATCGATACTGCTATATGGCTGCACTACATGGACGCTAACAAAACGGCTGGAGAAGAAGCTAGACGGCAATTACACAAGAATGCTACGTGCAATCTTGAACAAGTCCTGGCAGCAACACCCCACAAGACACCAACTGTACGGCCACCTGCATCCTATCACGAAAACTATTCAAGTTAGACAAACCAGACATGCAGGACACTGCTGGAGAAGCGGGGACGAACTCATAAGAGATGTACTCTTATGGACCCCCACACATGGCCGTGCAAAAGCAGGACGACCAGCACGAACATACATTCAGCAGCTATGTGAGGATACGGGATGTTGTCCTGAAGACCTGCCTAGGGCGATGAACGATAGGGAGGAGTGGCGAGAGAGGGTCAGGGATATGATGATGATGATGATTTCATTCTTCCTTCCTTTCTTTTTTCCTACTATATTATAATAGTTCCTACTTCTCTTTCTTTCTTTCTTTCTTTCTTTCTTTTACTGCACCTACTTCTCATTCAGGTTGCTCAAATCCTACCCATAGAAGAACCCCTTTCTTTCTTTCTCATAATAGGTCCTTTCTTCTCTTTCTCTTTAATTCCTCTTTCTTATCTTTTTTCTTTCTTTCTTTCTTTCTGTTTGGTAAGTATTTCTTTTTTTTCTTCTTCTTCTACACCACTTTCTAATTTAGGATGCTTAAATCATAACCCAAGAAAAACTCTTTTCTTTCTTTCTTTCTTTCTTTCTTTCTTCTACGCAATTTCTTTAATCCAATAGTTCTGCCATATTTTGTTCTTAGAATTGTTCATTCTTTATGCATAAAAGAAAATCTCCAAGGGTTATTTCCTTCCGAAATTTACAGAATCCCTATTTACACCTTCAGAATCAAAAAGACCGAACCGGAAAGCATTCGATTGGCATACTTTTCTTGGATAAATAAATTTCTTTTTTTTTTCCACACTACTTGTTGCTCCTCATGGCCATTTGCACCAACCATGACCGTCTTTCGAGTGTTCGGTAGCTTCTGGGAATGACGAATACCCTTTTATTATTGCTTGTCAATGCATATAGTAAAATGCTATTTCATTGTTTTTTGTTTTTGGATCTTACATAGACATATTTACAGATTAAGATGCTGTAACGTTTCAGCAGTTATGCACAGTATTCGATGAGAGAAAATGAAAATATAATCACTCAACAAAAAAAAAAGGTAGTTTAAGTGTCTTTGGGTCGACTATAGGTCCCTTAAAATAAAAGCCATCAGACGACCACTATCACCTCACAATTTATAACGTTTTAAAACGCCTGGTAAAAGAAAACCGAACCACCAGAAATTAGAAATTCGAGGTTCAACGCGTGATTAAGAAACAAAGGTGTAATGTAAGTATGTAAATAAGGTAGCAGTGATACCAATAATAACCAGAAACCTTGGAGCAACGTTAACGAACTTGAAAACCTTTATGACGAAAGCATTGCTAATGCCAGCTAGAATACTGACAAGAGCAGTAACGATTTTAGGGAACTTGTTGTCACTTGGGGTTAGAGGAAGACCATCATTTATTAGTTATGGAAAAAACTCATTCAGGCATATGTGATAATAGAAAAAGGTAGACTTCAAAGAAGGCTGCCAGATAGTACTGCGGTTAACAACAATAATAATAATAATTATAATATTGTTAGTTTTTTCCACCATCGTTACTTGGTGGTCATTCTCTGGAGTCTGTGATACAACATGTCTCTTCAAGTCTCCAGGACTCTACGGATTATTTTATCCGATCTTCACAATGATTTTCTATTCCTGTTGTCTTTTTTTTTTAAGACTTTAAGGCCCGTCCGAAGCGCACAACTACAACGAGCATGACCGTCACCCTCATATTCCATAGTTTTTCTTTTTAGCTCACTAGCAAGGACTAAGTATTCGTCAATTCCACACCCTCTTTTTTTTTTACTGTGGTCCACAGGAATGACAAAATCCACGAAATGGCAAGTTCTTTTTTTCCCTAGTAACTAACATTATATGCGTCTCATTCTCTCTAACGGATTCTAATGTGCACGTTTACAATTTGTCAGTATTTTTAAATGTTAATCTCTTGTGCAATTCCCAGTGGATAACCTTTCCTACCCAATCGTTCCTAATCTTGTATTCCTATCGTGCTTGTTTCCAGCGTTCGTTTTATATGTGATTAACAATTTCAACGTATAATTGTCTCTCCACAAAGCCTGCACTTGCTATTCCATTGCGTATTCAAAGTTTTCGCTTGTATTATTATTATTATTGTTATTATTATTATTATTATTATAATTTACTCCTTTAGAGTTTCTCACATCAGTGTTAGCTGATGGTTTTTCACTGGAGTTTGAGTGTCAGCAAGTCTCCACAGGTCTCCAGGACTCGTTCTCAGCAATGCTGTTGTTTGGATAGTCTCTACCCGTCCACCAATTTCCAAGTCCTCTAGGCCTTTTAATAATCCTTTAGTTATTGTGCCTAACGCACCAATTCTCTAGCAAGGTCTAGGTACTTATCTTTCTTTTCACCTTCCTTCAGATTTATTCTGTGGTCCGCTGGGACAGCAAAGTCGACAATTTTACAAATTTTCTTTTTTTTTTTTGTTGTTGATTATTATAAGGTCTAGTCTTCTGGCCGGGATTAGGTGATCCCTTTGTATGGTAAAGTCCCATAGGAGTTTATGAGTGTTATTTTATAGGACAGGAGCTCGGTTGTGTATATAGCATTTGTTAGTATGGTCAAATTTAATTTTCTTGCACATTTCCCAGAGGTCTTTCACAGAAGTTTGAGTGACAAGAAGTCTCCTCAAGTCACTTCTCAGTATGCTAGCCGATCTTTACAGTGCTGACATTTGGATGCAATCCACTCGTGTTCTTATTTCCAATTCTTTCAGTCCCTTTACCAATCCTTTTTTGACTGTACGGAGCGCACCGACTACAATTGATATCACCATCCATATATTTTTCAGTTTCTTACAAGGTCCACGTACTTATCTCTCGGTTCGCCTTCGTCCAATTTCCCTCTGTGCTCTGCCTTAAAGTTCTCTGGCTTTTGTTTACTATCTCTTGGCCTGGTCGTCTGGCCGAGATTAAGTGATCTATTCGTATATCAAAATCCCAGAGAAGTTCTCCTGGACGGATATCGGGTTGTGCATATATCACTTGTTATGATCAAATTTAAATTTCTTGCACTGTTCCCAGTAGATCACCTTCCCCACCCAGTCGTGTATATAATCTTATTCTTTCTTTGCAGTATTATCATTATTATTAAATTTTCATTTATTTTTTCCGTTTCTCCCCGTTCTTCGCCAGGTATTTACTCGCTCTTAGGATGAGGGAAGTTTGTGATTATTTATTCATTGATGTATTTATTTATTTTGCTTTCTCTTTTTGTTGTTATTTTTTCATTCATATTTGTACTACAGGGTGGAACGATAAAATTGTCGTCCTCAAGAAAACAACACTATAGCTTTATTTTAAAACTTTTATTGAAAAAATCAATTCAGGTATCTTGATTATGTAGTAGAGCAGACATCTATTCAATGTAGCCGCCTTCGACCTCAATCACAGCCTCGATACGGATCCGGAACTGGGAGCATGCCTTTTCCACAAGCCCCGGCAGAAGCTTTGCGAATACTCGGCAGATGGCGGTGATCAGGCTGGCTTTGGTGTTGTGGGAGGTCATGTTGGTGATGTTCTCGACCTATGACCAAACGAAGTAGTCCAGTGGGTTCAAGTCGGGGGAGGAGAGGGCCAGTGAGAGAAGGGTACAAAACCGCAGCACTCCTTCTGAAGCCAAGCCTGGGTCTCTTTGGACTTGTGGGCCGGCCCTGAGTCCGGCTGCTACACCCAAGGTCTGCCACCGGCCACCTGATTGCACCAGGGGATCACCACACTCTTTAGCACATCCAGGTACACTTTGGTGTTGAATTTCAAGCCGACTTCGAAGATGTGAGGAGGCATGACGTGGCCCTCGCTTGAAACCACACCAAAGACCGTAACCGTAGCTAGAAACTTTGTTTTCATCACCCTAGGTACGTCCCTGTTATTCATGGCAATCCAGATTTGCATTTTGAGTGTGCTGATAATGGTCCTGTTGTCATAACTTGAATCGGTAGAGTGCATGGGTTGTATAGCGGTGCATCTCCGATCTCGCTCGTTGAACATTGTGTCCTTTCAGACATGATGGAAGGCTCCTATCGCTCTTGGGATTTGTACACAACTGGCCAACTAGTAGATGGTCTGCAACAAAAAAAAAGAAAACCGGTTTTCATAAAATGGAAATGGAATCATGTCGTCTTTTCTAGGGTGACAATTTTATCGTTCCACCCTGTACTTTCCGGTTAAAAGGAGCTGTTCTGCAAGGAGCAGTTTTTGTTTTTCACATTTGTTGGAACATCGAGATATTCTGTAAATATGTTCGTCTGTCTTTTTCTTGATCATACCCCAGGCTCCGACTATTTATGGCACGGTGGGAGTTTTATGGTGTCACATCCTTTGAATTTCTCTTTCTACGTCTTTGTATTTATTTATTCTATTATATTCTTTGAAATGATATAATCTGATGGCCTTGAAATATCGATTTGAAGACATGTTTTTTCATCGTCCTAAACCAATTGAGTTGATTTCTCTTCTTTGTTTTTGGCCAAGTCAGCTAGGGCTGTAGAATACACCGGCTGCACTACTGCAGAGGGGTAAGACCCCCCCCCGCCCCAATGAGTGTCCTAGATATGACACTAAAAAATCTGGTAAGGTTCCAGTGATGCTGTAGCTTTGGGGAATGCGGGGCACCACTTCATTGCTATTTCTCCCAGGTCCACTCTGGGCTGGAGTGGAACCACCTGATAGGGCCCTATCTGTGGGTTGAATAGAACTAACGGTATACTTATGCTATGCTTAATTGTTTGATTAAACTGAATAGCTTAAAATAGAAATGTTTTTTGATAATTAAACCGTACTTACATTTAAACTGCCTGCTTATGCTAAACTGAATTATTAGAAATAGAACTGTTTTTGACATTGAAACTGTACTTAAACTAAACTGATTTGTTTAACATAGAAGTATTTTGATATTTAACTGCGTGTAAACAAAATCTGTACTTATACAAAACTGGATTAGCTGAATTAGAACTGTTTGAATAAACTGAATAGTTCGAAATAGAAATGGTTTTGGCAATTAAACTGTGTACTCCTGCTAAGCTGAATTGTTTGAAATGGAACTGATAATTTATATTAAAAATGATTAGGCGTTAAATAATCTATAAAGGTTGATATGTCATAAAAACCAACCAAATAACTAACCAACCAGAAAACCAGACCTTATAATAATCAACAAAAAAAAGAGAATTTGCAAAATTGACGACTTGCTGTCCTGGCTGACCACAGAATAAAACTGAAAGAATGTGAAAAGAAGGATAAGTACCTCGATCTTGCTAGAGAATTGAAAAAGCTGTGAAACATAAGGGTGACGATTGGTGCTTTTGATACAGTAACTAAAGGATTATTTAAGGGCCTGGAGGACTAGGAAGTTGACAGACGAGTGGAGACCATCCAAACAACTGCATTATTGAAAATTGCCAGAATACTGAGAAGAGTCCTGGAGACTTGAGGAGACCTGCTGTCACGTAAACTCCAGTAAAAAAACATCAGCTAACGCTAATGTAAAACAACTCTAAAGGAGTAATAATAAGGGACTGGAGGACTTGGAAGTTGCCGGACGAGTGGAGACTATCCAGACTACTACATTATTGAGAACGGACAGAATACTGAGAAGAGTCCTGGAGACTTGAGGAGACTTGCTGTCACTCAGACTCCAGTGAAAAACTATCGACTAGCGCTGATGTCAAAAACTCTAAAGTAGTAATAATAAGGGACTGGAGGACTTGGAAGTTGGCGGAAAAGTGGAGACTATCCAAACTACTACATTATTGAGAACGGACAGAATACTGAGAAGAGTCCTGGAGACATGAGGAGACTTGCTGTCACTCAAACTCTAGTGAAAAACCATCAGCTAACGCTGATTTGAAAAACTCTAAAGAGTAGATGATGATGATGATGATGTTATTATTATTATTATTATTATTATTATTATTATTATTATTATTCGTCGTCGTCGTCGTCGTCAAATTGCCAATGTTGCAAATGTAAATTATTAGATGACAGAGTCGAAACGGTTAATCACATGATAAGCAAATACAGCAAAATGATATGGACGGAATATGGTTTCAAATAATGAATAATAATAATAATAATAATAATAATAATAATACTTAGTAAACTATTGAACTGTTCCGTTTGATCCATTGATGGGAACATAACAGATACAAATACTAGTGCACAGTGTCCCTAGGAGTGATGGTAACGAAAAGATACTACACCCTTCCCAAGGTTCTAAGACTGGAGCCTCACCATCAGATGGAGTTAAGTATTATACCCAGGACACTCGTAAAGTGGGATTATCTCTATGCAGAGAGGTAGACCTTGTATTTTTCAGCCCGAGCCAAATTGATGGTAACAATCCTGTCTTTCAAAAAAGATACTTGTGTTTTAATTTGGCTCTCACTCGTTGCTCAGGTTTACACACAACTTCATTTATATTTTACAGTTCAAAATTAAAATAAAAGATTATTCCCGATACATGGACAACTTTGGACGTGTAATGGTTAACAAGCTAGACTATCCATACATATTTACCAATCCCTCCGCTCGGGTAGGATATGATCAGGGTCTATTTTTAAAGCGGAGTTTAACAAGTTTGAATTCAGAGTTTTCCTTCTCCCAGACTAGTTGCTTCACCAAGGCTGAGGAAGCCAAGCTAGACAATCAAACGTTCACGAATGAGTTTGAGTCTCATTGGGTGCCTCATTCATCGTTGTTCCACATCTATTCAAAAAGCTAAGTAAATTACTGTGCCCGATACTTTTGATCACACCATATCTTCGATTCAACAAGAATCTTTGATTGGCATCGAGAAAAGAGAGTGAATACGAGTTGGTCACATATTTTTCATCAAACCTAAAAGTGAGGCATCAGTTAGTTTGCTGTCAAATGAAATGAGGTTCGAAGAAAAAATTAAGGTTACATGAATGTTTAAATATTTCTGTCGGCATGGTTTTTTTCATTTATAATATATGCACTAAAATCGAACATTACGTACGTTCCAGTCGGAAACACGATGAATAAATCCAATAAAACCAATGGACAGAAATCTTTTAAAAAAAGATATTTGAAAGAAAAGTTTTATCATTTAATAAGGAAAAAGTTATAAGCCTAGCCCAAAAAGAAAAAAAAAACATTAGAGAAGATTTTCGTAAAAGCAACACATTATAACTTATAAAACTGAAAATACTGTAGCAGATTTTGTTTCAATTTCAATGGGTGAGGCCCATACAATATATATATATATATATATATATATATATATATATACGAGGCCATGCGTTTGAATTTAAAAAAAAATGTTTATATATATATATATATATATATATATATATATATATAAACATTTAAAAAAAATTCAAACGCATGGCCCACGTATATATATATATATATATATATATATATATATATATATATATATATATATATATATATATTTATATATCCTTTGATATAACGCATTCTCCCAGTAAAAGCATAAATATCTTTATTCATAAGAAACCAAAGTAAGATTGCTGGGAATCTTAAAACGCATATTTTTTCTACAAAAACCCATATCATTTTCTTGATTAGCAAGTTTGATAATACGTCTCTTTTCTGACCATCCACACTCCAAACGTATCCTTTATTCTCATTTTATATCTTAAAATACCCACAAATCTCGCAGTGTCAGTATAAATACTTTACAATTTCTATTCCTCTCGACTATATGATCAGTTTCAAATAACTCAATTTTGGTTTGAATTTGAACTGAAAATTCAATTGAAAGTTCAGATTGATAAAAAAAAACAACTGAATATTTTATTAAAATTTAGTGGATCATTAAAATAAAAAGATATAAAATTCTGTATTTTTCTTCGTTACTACAAAAATATTTGACTCTTGGCCTTCATTTTTTACAATTAAAATTTGATCCTGATTATTTTGTAATAGATATTTATCCTGATTATTTTATAATAATTTGTATGATAGATATTTTTTATAATAAATTTTGAACAACATTTTTGTATTCATTTTTTGCCTTAATTATTTTGCTATGATTGATATAAATTGCGTCTCTGTTCCTGATTTTAATACAAGATTTTAATCCTACTTTCTTTCTTAATTTTGAAACTTTTTTTTCAATTAGATTTTGGTAGTGATTTTTTTTATTATAAATTTTGATCAAGATTTTTTATATTAACTTTTGATCTGGAGTTTTACATAAAATTCTAATTTTGACTGTTCATATTAAATACTGATCATAGAATTTTATATTAAATTTTAATCGGGATATTTTTGTCTGTTTAAATTTGATCAGAATTTGAAATGTTATTCTAAATTTTGGTTAAATGCTAACATTTGACTTTATATATTGAACCTTATCCCGCATTTTGTGAACTAATAAATATTGATCAATATTTTCATATTAAATTTTTATATTTTTTGTATTAAACTTTATCTTTAGATTATGATATAAAGTTTTTATCCTGATTTTACAAAAAATCATATTTTATCCTTTTTTATATGACATTTTGATACTAGATTAAGGAATATAATTTTGATTCTGATATTACTAAATCATATTTTTATCCTTTTTATGATACTAAATATTGACTCAAGTGTATGATAAAATTTTGATCTTAAGTTTTTTTTATATTAAATTTTTATCATTTTTTACATTAAATATTGACTCTAGATTACGATATGGAATTTTGATTCTGATATTTTTAAATTCAGTTTTTAGCCTTTTTATTATATTAAATTTTGACACGAGATTAGAATAAGATTTTGATCAAAAGCTTTTTACATTAGATTTTTATTATTTTTTACATTAAATATTAGCACTAAATTATGATATAAAATTTTGATTCTGATATTTTTAGATTCTGTTTTTAACCTTTTTGTTATATTAAATTTTGATACGAGATTATGATAACTTTTTAACGTTATGTGTCTGAATTTAGATTTTAATCTTTTTTATATTAATTTTGATACTAGATTGTGATATAAAATTTTGATCCTGGTTTTTTCAATTTAGATTTTGTCCGAATTAATCTGCATCTTCGTATTATTTGCCTTATGCATTGTAACGATTGTGCAATGTATAATATTTCAGTGAAAATATGCAACAGAAGCAAGAAAAGTTTAACAGAATCTTTGTTGTGAAGATGAAAATGCAAAAGGCTTAAAGGTTATCGTCTAGTAAAATGAACTCTGTGCGTCAAAATCATTTCATAGACAATACCTAAATGCAGATCTTGTCAGGCTGATACCCTTGGATAAGGCATGGATCCATCTCTTCTCTCTTCGGCGATAGATAAAATATCAGGAAGGATTAGATTCTCGAGACTTATTAAGGTTAACAATCTGAGATAAGAAAAACAAATCTCTGTATCTTAATCTAGGAGCTGGAATCATGAAGTTTGTTCGACCTTGTCTTCGACATTTTCTGGCTGTCCGGTGACAACATCCATATCAAGGTCCTTCTTTTTCTTTTTCATCATCATCATCATCATCATCATCATCATCATCATCATCATCATCATCATCATCAATGTGTACTGACAATACGGATTGTCTTGACAAAAATTCATGTGGTGAGCTTTTTAAGATTACTTTTCCAATTAAAAGCATCAATAAACTTTTTTGTATTTTAAATCTTTAATATTTACGAATTCTTTCAATGAAGAAAAACTTCAGAAATTTCTCTAAATTTTTTTTTTGAAACAATATAGAACCAGAGATATTTTTGTAAAAATCTTCGACGGAATTTGTTAGTTTTGTTTTATGACATATAAACCATTGGAGGTTATCTAATGTCAAATCCAGTTTGTACTAGATATACATAGCCTGTAAACAAAAGTCAACAAAATTGAATAATTCCAAATACTACTATGCATTAGATATCGATAGGCTCTCGACAGATAAAATAAAAAGCAGTTTTATCCGAGCACTATCGTGTCGATACTGCTATATAGATGCACCACGCAGACACTAACTAACCTTATGGAGAAAGAGCTTGACGGCAATTACACAAGAATGCTGCGAGGCAACACCCCGCATGCAGCAACTGTACGGACACCTACCTGCAATCACGAAAACACTGCTGGAGATGTAAGGACGAACTCATAAATGATGTACTCCCGTGGACCCTTTCACACGGACGAATACAGGTTGGATGATCTGCTAGAACCTAAATACAGCAGTTCTTTGCCGATACAGAATTTAGCCTTGAAGATCTTCAGGGGGTGATAGACGATAGAGACGCGTGGCGAGAGAGGGTCAGGGAGATCCATGCTGGTGGCCTGACATGATCATGATGATTACTAAAAATTCAAATTAATATCTGTCATTTCTTTACTCTCAATCAGATGATCAAACAGTTCTATTTTTAACAATTCAATTTAGCATAAGTTCACAAACTTAAATGGTTCCAAGTATTGTGAGGTATCATTAACACTTTAATTAAGTATCTATAATTTGTTTACACAGTTGAATAAGCAAACAGTTCTATTTCTATCAATTCGACTTAGCAGAAGTCATATGTTTGTACTCTGAATAGTCAAACAGTTCTATTTAAACAATAGGTAGGGCCCTATCTGGTACTACCACTCTAGGCCAGAGTGAACCAGCGAGTTATAGAAATTAAGGGATACTCTGCTTTCCCCAAAGCTTCAGAATTACTGGAACCTCACCACCAGATTGTTTATTCTCATATCTAGGACACCTCTGCAGAAATGCAGTCTGTATACTGTGTTAGACGGAGTTTCAAAATCAGACCATCGCCTCTAATCATTTTTTGACTGGATGTTTCTTGTTTCTTTCTTTCGTCCATGGAAAACATCAGCCTTCGCAGTTTATTTAATGCCAACGTCATCCTTATAAAATGACTACAATGTTACCATTAAACCATAGCTGTGAGGATAAGAAGGTCTATACGTTTCCCGAAATTAAACTTATTTGCGACACTGGAGTTGCAAAAGAGTTAAAACGAGACAAAAAAAAAAAAAAAAAAAAAGCAACCGGTTAGCCATTACAATTCAAAGACTCTCTCGGGTGGTTTTTCAATTCAAAAAATATATTATGCAAACATATTGTCGGGAATCTATTTTATTAATTTTCAATTCGATTTGTAATGTTCATTCGTTTTATGACGAATCCTGACAAAATATTGGAATATGTTTCTATCGGGTATCACCCACCTTTGTCCACGCAATAAACTAGTCCATCTGCCATATATAGCAGTAGCTACTAATACCAGGGCAGACTAGAAGGTGAAGAGCAGCTTCTCATAGGAATAGTATTAGAGCGTTGGAGACTGGAGATCGCACTAGATCACGTTACTTGCTACCGTAATAACGGAAGCCAATACTATCGTTGGACTATATCTTTATTCTGTATTCACTAATCATATGTTCTTATCTACTAATAGTCTCTCTATTGTATATACTTTTTCCTGAGAATATATCTCTATTTCCTCTCATATCGTGGTTTTTCCTTTATTTAATATTACAAGTGTTCACTAACCAGAACGCAACAGTTTCAGTTTCTGTTTTTCATTCCAAAAAATTATTTTATTTATTTTTTAAGATGAAGTAGAGTTTACATATTCTTTAAGGTGTCGGTTAAAACTACCTTCCAAGCCTGGAAAATATTAAAATCAAATATCTATTCAAAATATCTGTATATTTTTTAATTAATAAAAAAATGGACATTGGCCTAATGAGTGACGTGTTCGCCAATGGTCCGGGAAACCGGGGTCCAATCCCAGGTCGCGTTATACCAAAGACACAAAAATGGTACTTGATGCCGCCTTGCTTAGCACTCAGCACTATAAGGTAAGGATCAAGGGTAAAGTGGAGCAGCCCAGGGAAAGGAATAACACCCTCCCCCTACACCTCATTGGAGAAGCTATTGAAAAGGAAGCCTTCTGGTCACTGTTGATTAAGGTCACCAACTTTACTTACTTTTTTTTTTGGTATTAAATAACCTAGGAAGGTTGATATGCCATAAAACCCAAGCAACTAAGCAACCAAAATATCTATCAACTTTTTGGAGGATATCCCCGAACGAGCTCCAAACCGTTTTACGTATGCCACGATTGGCGTAAACCATTCAGTAACACAAAGTTAATGAAAATAAATACAACACCGTTTTTATTGGAATCGCTTTCATTCTCATCATTATCGTTATCTTCAGAAAGGCATGTCAATAGGACAGATTCTTTGACCCTCTGATCATCCATCCCATATGAGTTATCAGTCTTAGCAAGATTTTGCAATTTGGCCAGCAGTGGTGTGTCCATATATAGTAGTCCACCAGACAAAATCACTAATATGCTCGTACTTACTTCTCTATCCGTACCCTACATATCTCAATCGTCTTCCTTGGCTGGTTTGTGAGATGAGTGGAAAGTCAACGTACAGCTTCTGTTTATCTAGGGTCCATAGACGACATTATTATCGCAAAAAGGGGGAAACACGCTTTATGGTAAACTTCTGCTTTTCCATGCAATCATACCGAGGCATGTACTTGGATCAAGACATACATCCATAGTCAGCTTTCATAATCCACACTCGGATGGTGCAGGAGGTGAAAGAACGGATCTGAAACGATCTGCGAAATGTAAAAGAAGGGAAAGAATATTTTAAAGTCAGGAATAATGAACACTTTCCAATTCTTCGGAACTTAAAAAAATAATGAATCGAAGAAACGTTTGAAGAAGAGTAAATAATAATAGAGAAAAAAAGAAAAGAAAAGGAAACCTTAAGTTGCAGAAAGTTTGTGATAAATCAGTCAATTTATTTGAATGATTTATTGAAAGAGTAAATACGAGTTTGGAACACAGAAATCGAGTGTCTTTTACTTTTTATATTTTTTTTTCTGTTCGAAGATATTTGTTTTTCTGTTGTGACTCAACAAACAATCGTAGACCTGGGATGGGGAAGTCCTGCCGCTAGCGCCATATTTTCTAGACCTGTCATCTTCAGGCTTCACTTGTTTTGTCCTATTCATCACTCTTTGTCTGCTTAGAGCTTGCAAAAATTTCGATATCGAAAAAAAAATGTCTTTGAAGTATTCATCAAATCAAAATCAGAATGGTCTTTTTCATGGCATAATTCCTAACTTGGCGGGAATTTGAATGAAAAAAGAAAAAAAAAAAAAAAAAATAAAAGTCTGCAAGAATACTTAGATTACTGATTAATCAGGTACAAGATTGTACCTTCCGATCTTCATTATTCGTTGATGCATCGCATTTGCAAAATTTGGTAAAGGCAACAATCATTTTCGTCGCAAAAAAAAATTAAATGGTCGTATTTTTTCCGATATATCATCCAAAAGAGTCACTTATTGTTGCCTTCCTAAGGAACCTTTTTCAGTTTACAATTATAGTTAACTAAGAACTCTCTTTAAAACCCAGTAAAGAAGGAATTCCATAAATGTTAAAATTATGCAATTTTCTTCTTTTTCTTTCTTTTAATTGACGGAAAACAGAATGAAAATGGTCAATGAGAAGGCTTTACCCACCAACCGCCATTCGGAATTATTGAAATGACTTTGATAAAGGATAATGCTTTAGATCAGCGTAATCCACGTATGAAAGAATTAAGACT
This sequence comes from Sepioteuthis lessoniana, assembly GCA_963585895.1. NCBI lineage: Eukaryota > Metazoa > Mollusca > Cephalopoda > Myopsida > Loliginidae > Sepioteuthis > Sepioteuthis lessoniana. Next base: position 86,282,574 of record OY757921.1, on the reverse strand, counting down.
ACTATAAAAGCTTGAAGATGGGCAACTAAGAATGAACAGTATTTTTTTTGGTCGCGCAATTACCTTGTCCATCTAACTTTGCGTTACTTGTTTGCAATGTGAACTCATGGCTTAGTGGTAGAGATTCGGCATTGTATTCTGTGTGTCGCTGGTTCGATCTTCAGTGGAGGAGATCATGGTATACACAGTTGATGAAACCTAATGAGGTCGAAATACATGTCCAGTATTTCCGTAAGTCGGGCGCAGGTGTTCGCCTGATTTTCTGGAGTTTGAGTGACAACAAGTCTTCGCAAGTCACCAGGATTCTTCTCGGTATTCTGGCAGATCTCAATATAATTTCACTACTTAAAAAGAAAAATGTACATCTAGTAATTTTTTATCATTTAATTTCAGATGTTCTTCTCGATATTAGGTTATTTCATTTTTCCCTCTGCGTGGTTTACACAGAATTGTTCCATGAATCGTAATCATCTAATCTAGTTTGTTCAAGAAATACTTTACGAAGCCAGACATTCCAGCTATTAAGTAAAATTGTTTTGCATATTATCAGTTCATTTCGTTCATTCAGTGCGAAAAAAAGCGTATCTCCTCAAAGTGTATAGTAAATATCTGCTTGACTGACTTCTCATCGGTAAATTCAGCCTTTTTTTTTCTTACTATAATCATGTCTAGCTACTTGTGCTTGCAGAGATGAAACCATAATAACAAGAATTCCCTGAAAAAAGGGACCACAAGGTCAAAACTGATGAAAGGTTTCAATTTGTATTGATTTTTTTATAATGAAATTTTGTCCCCAAATTTTTATCTAAATTTGGTCTCTGATTTTTTTTTATATTAACATTAACATTATTATTAATTTTTTTTTTTAAATATTATATTTTGATCTTGAATTTTTTGTATGAAATTTTTATTCAGTTTTTTTGGAAACTGAATATTGATCTTAATTCATTATATCAAATTTTTATAATAATTTTTCATAAAATTTTGATCCTACTTTCTTTCAATAAGATTTTGATCCTGATCTTTATATTAAGTTTTGACTCTGCTTATCTATATCAAATTTTGAACCTTTTTTATAACAAATTTCTTTCACTTTGTTGACAAACACATTTTGTCACTGATTTTTTTTCTCTATTAGAATGTCTGCAGTAGATATTTTAACGTTATTATCTGGTCAAAGACAACAATAGATTGTTGAACTACTTATCAAATAAAATTTCCTTTTATTATTTTACTATTTTGAGAGATTTTCACACCCGTGTAAGCTGATAGCCTTCCGATAATACTCCTGATAAGCTGAACTGTTTGAAAAAGAATTGATTATTTGCATAAAAATGCATTTGGTGTTAAATAACCTACAAAGGTTGATATGCCATGAAAACCAAACCAACCAATCAACGACAGTTGGGTAACCGTTACTTTTATGTTCCACATTTTTTTCAATTCCCTAGGAAGGTCGAGGTACTTATCTTTCCTATCGTTTCTTTTTCATTTTTATTCTGTGGTCAGAAGATTATTATTATTTTATGGTTTGTTTGTTTGCTTGTTCGTTCGTGCATGTGTTTGTTTGCTATGCATCCTTGGGTAATATTTATATCAAACTTTAAAAGTTTGGTTTGGTTTTATGGCATATCAACCTTTGTAGGTTATTTAACGCCAAATCCATTTTTATTTAAATATTCAGTTCTGTTTCAAACAATTTAGTTTAGCATGAATACACAGTGTGCCAAAAACATTTCTATTTCAAACTATTCAGTTTATTCAAGCAGTTATATATTACAACTCTGTTTAGTGTAAGTACAGTTTCAATATCAAAAACAGTTCAATGTCAAATAATTCAGTTTAGCAAAAGCACGCAGTTTAAATGTAAGTACGGTTTAATTGTCAAAAACATTTCTATTTCAAGCTATTCAGTTCAATCAAAAATTCAGTTTAGCATAAGCATGCCGTTAGTTCTATTTATTTATTTCGAGCTATTCAGCTTAGTCAAATATTTCTAATTCAGCTAATTCAGTTTAGTAAAAGTGCAGGTTTTGTTTACACACAGTTACATGTCAGAACAGTTCTATGTTAAACAATTCAGTTTTGTGTAAATACAGATTCAATGTCAAAAAACAGTTCTATTTGAAATAATTCAGTTTAGCACAAGCACGCAGTTCGAATGTAAGCACGGATCAATGGTCAAAAAACATTTCTATTTCAAGATATTCAGTTTAGCATAAGTATGTCGTTAGTTCTATTGAACCCATAGATTGGGCCCTATCAGGTGCTACCACGCCGGGCAAGAGTGGACCTGGGAGCAATGGTAATCAAGGGGTGCTCCGTATTACCTAAAGCCCCAGCATTACTGGGACTTCACCAACTGACTGTTTACTGTCATATCCAGGACAGTCATTGGTGGAGGTCTTACCCCTCTGCAGAGGTGCAGTTAGTGTATTCTACAGCCCCCAGCCAACTGGGCAAAAAATTAAAAAGAAATATTTGTGCAAAGCATGGACACAATTAATACAACATCGTTATATAGATCAAATTAGACGAACCAGACATGCAGGACACTGCTGGAGAAGCAGAGACGAGCTCATAAGTGATATACTCCAATAGACCCCCACATATGGCCGGGAAAAAGAAGTACGACCAGCTCGGACATACATACAGCAGCTATGTGAGGATACGGGGTGTAGCCCTGAAGACCTGCCAGAGGCGATGAACGATACGGAGAAGTGGCGAGAGAGGGTCAGGGATATCTGTGCTAGCGGCACGACATGATGATGATCATGTTTATACAGATCAAATTCTATTGAATAATTCATCTGATAATTCCTAAAAAGGCTTTCCCTTAGATTGAGACTTAAAAAAGTAATCTATAATTTATCAGTATAAGTTTCTTTTTTTTTAATGGCATATCAACCTTCTGGATTATCTAATGCAAAAGCTAATCCTCCTGATTCTATTTAACTCATAGCTAGAAAGGATAAGGGGGTTCTTGCCTTTCCTAAGATTATTTGTGCGAGAGTTAATGTAACAGCGTGGGTAGAGATCGAACTGGTTCACTACGATTCTGCAGTCCAGCGATTTAATCATTACGCCACGTGGACGTCCGCACTAGTGTGGAGTAGCACCGAATAATTAAGGAAATTAAAACTAGTTTATATTTTATTTAGTTAAAAATTCTTTTTGAAATATTTTTTTTTTATTTTTGATGTATAAATCCTAAATGTCTAATCCAAGATAAACCCCCTTTCCTCGTGGCATAATGGTTAAAGCGACGGACTGCGGAATCGTAGTAGGCGAGTTCGTACTCCAGTCGGGCTATTACGTTCACTTTCTGGCAAATACCCTTGGGAAAGTTATGAAACCCCTTATCCTCCCAGCTATGGGTTAAATAGTACCATTACTGTTCTTCTAGGAGAATGGCTTTGGCATTAAATAACCTAAAAAGAGTTGAGATGCCATTAAAACAAAGAAACCAAACCTAGATTAGAATTTATGAACAGAATTCAATCTCGGCCCAAGAATTGTTTTCTTTCACTTTGCACACATTTCTTTTGGGAAAGGCATGAATCTAGTGCCCCCTAAAACCATGGAACCCCTTTATAAGCGTCAGTTAATCTTGGTAGTTTGATAAGTGTCATTACCTTTGCTGGTAACGTTTAAACCAGTACAGCCTATTGCTTGATACTTTGAGAGAAATTAGAGGCTTGTAAGTTATACTCGTTTGCCGAAAATATTCTATCAAGAGGAAATACTCGTCTTTGCAATTTGCTGATCGAATAGCTCATCAAAAACATCCATCCACACAGTATTACAGCAAACCCCAGGAACGTTTTCTGATTTCTACGTTATTGAAATCTCAAAGGCATGATCTATCTATCTATCTATCTATCTCTTAGATAGATAGATAGATAGAGAGAGAGATAGTAACTATATATATATATATATATATATGTGTGTGTGTGTGTGTGTGTGTGTGATCTCGAGAATACAGAATACACAGATGAGGCAGAAATATTTCACTATACCCGTGACACGAATGTATTTATTTACACAACACCTTCGATACTGGCAAAATATTTCTTTTTGTTTCTTTTGTTTAATGGCATATAAACCTTCGTGGGTTATTCAATTCCAAAGTCATTCTTGTAGGACAACGGGATTGGCACTATTTAACTCATATTTGGTAGGATTAAAGAAGATTTCATACCTTTCCCGAGTATAAGAGTTCCAACGTGACTGGGTTTCGAAATTGTTTACCACGATATAGCACGTTAGCCACTACACCACGGAAAACAGCTGGTTTGAATCGAGAAATTTCCTTCTCTTAGACTAGTTGTCCTGCAAAGTATGTTCTACTATTTGCTGAAAGATTATTATAGGTAATATTAAACCAAAATATGTTTTCCTTCTTTTAGATTTGCAGATTCCTTTAGCTGAACAACATGGGCGGTATTTGTCCTTTTCATCGGTATATTTTTTTTTACACCTGATTTCCCAACTTTGATTATTTCAAAACATGAGGCAGTGAATATTTTTGCTGATGCCAGGATCTTACGTGTTCTCTTGATTTACCTTCAGCGACTAATTATGGGTATGTCTTCCAAATCTTATCGGACTCTTTTTCCAAATGAAGAAAATTCAAATAATTAAAATGATTCGACTTTTCTTTGACAGTTCCAGGTTTTAGCGCCCTCTCAGGTGAGTAATCAAGATATATGAGATGTGAAATCGGCTAGTTGACTTTTTGGAAACGACAAATAATTTTTCAACACTTTGGAAACTGAAGTATATCATTTAGCTTTGCTTAGTAAGGAACAAGGTCAGACTTCTAGAATATCTACAAGAAAATGAATCCAACGAACAGGTTCACGTCCATCACGGACACCCTTTGGAAAGACCTGAATCTATAGCTTCGCCTCCTTACAATGGAAAAAGAGTTGAGCTAATTGGTCCAGGATAATTTAAAACATCTGCACTCCAATAAAAACTGACCTTGTGTCATATTTTGTCCGTGGCTGAGTGTACCATAGGACCAACGTGTTGTGCTGTAAAGAAAGAAGTCCACAGAAAAAGAAATACTCAAACTCGAAGGTAAGGGAAGAAAATATAGCAGTCGTTTTTATTCAGTTATGATCGCTGCAACTCGAAAAGTTCATTTTAGTTGCGTCCTTCTTCTCCCTTCCTCTTGGTGGTGACGGGTTTTGGGTGAGAGCTGGCTGTTTGACACACGCCTGTCATAGCAGATAGGTCGTAGCAGACTGGGGTAGGACAGGTCGGGGCCTCCTGAACCTTAAACACACCCGTTTTGACAACTGCCTTCAACTCTTCCAAAATCTCATTGCTTGTTTTCTTATATAGAGATTTTGGAGAACAAATCGAAGATCTGCGAATGTTCGATGTCATCAGTGAAACACGTGATAGTACATCTGGGATTATTTTAAAATGACATCTAACTTTTCAGCTCATTCTGCCCTCACGCGCTAGTCTCGTGACACCTTCACTGATTGACGTCAGCGCCCTTCCGTAATATTACATGAGGAGTAGAGTTGGATGTATCTTATGGCATATCTACTCTTGCAGATGACGTAAGGCCAAAGCCTGTTCACACTGACACACGGTCACACTCTCATATATATATATATATATATAGCCCCGTCACCAGAGATTATAGAATACTCCAACTGCATCTCTACCGAATACGGAGTTTCCCTTCAATGTCATTGCACCAAGTACCACTCTGGCCCGGGGTGATCGCACCTGATTGGGTCCTATCAATGGGTCAAATAAAAATATTTATCATTTAAACTGTGTGCAAACAACTGACTTATATTAAATGGAATTGTTCTAAATAGAACAGGTTGATCATTTAACAGGGTTGGTTGGTTGGTTTTTATGTCATATCAACTTTTGTAGGTTATTTATTGCCAAATCCATTGTTATACAAATTATCAGTTCAATTTCAAACAATTCAGTTTAGCATGAGTATACAGTTTAATTGTCAAAAACATTTCAATTTCAAGCTACTCAGTTTAGTCAAACAGTTCTAATTAAAACAATTGAGTTTAGCGGAAGTATAGTTTTTATGTCGAAAACAGTTCTCGTAAGTTCAGTTGGAATTTTAAAAACAGTTCTATTTCAAACAAATAAGTTTAGCATCAGTACACAGTTTAAATATCAAAACAGATCTATTTGAAGTAATTTAGTTTAGCATAAGTACGCAGATTAGTTATATTTAACCCCTAGGTAGGGACTTATCAGGTGCTGCCATTCCGGGACATAGTAGACCTGGGAGCGATGGAACTGAAGTGTTGCTCCATATTCTCTAACGCTCCAGCATCACTGGAACCTCACAGAATTGTTTAAAATAGAACTGTTTTTACATTTAACAGTGTGTAAACAAAATCTGTACATATTCTAAAGTGAATTAGTTTAATTGACTAAACTGAATAGCTTGAAATAGAAATGTTTTTCGACAAACAGTTTTAATTCAGCTGTGTACTCATGCTAAACAGAATTATTTGAAATAGAACTACTTGAATAAAAATGGATTTGGTGTTAAATAACCTACAAAGGTTGATATGTCATAAAACCCAAACAACCAGACCAAACCTCGATTGGCAAGGTTCTTACCTCTCTGCAAAGATGTAGTCGGCATATCCTACATCCCGATCCAAATGGGCTGAAAGAGATAGGATAAATACATACAGCCACCGTAAGTAGAATTAGATAATTAGACGTTCTGGACAGTTTGTCGTTTTGAGTAAGTTTGATCATCTCTTAGTTCCCTATAATTGTGGCCAAGTATAAAACTAAGCTAATCAAGGAAATATGCTATTACAACTGATGTCGTTTAAGCTAGGTCATAAGGCTAGAATTATATGGCATATTAGTGTATTGCATTCTTCCATTTTTCATCTACTATAAATCGGCCGCGAAAAAGTCTTGTTAACCATTGCTTCACGTTGATCCTTTATTTAAATATTTGCTGAGATTAATCAAGACTGACAGAGAAATATACTGAGATACACAGGGATAATCTGAATTACCGTAATTCATTTTACTATATCTAATAATCTTAGCTTAGATTGGTACAAGGATATTCGCTCAGTATTATCTCGTTGCCATCAAATTTTTTACACGCGCAGCGGTTTAAAGGGCGATCTTGATTATCCCTGTTTCACGGGGAAAAACTCCTAGGAATGTCCACCATTGTTCTACGGCCAAAAAAAAATCTTATCATTAAAGCTTAGCTTACGACAATACAAGGACAGAACTTTAATACACCTGGTAAGGAACTAATTCCTTACGATAGAAATTGTGTGCAAAACCGATTTTCTAACTACCTCTACCATAAAACCCTTTGCCCTGTTGGTGATGCTAAGAAGACGCTGTATACCCTGCTGAAGGGATAATATTCTCCAAAGAAACTAATTCAGATGATAAGGCAACATTTCTGAAACTCTGCGCTGTGTGGATTAACCTTAATCACCATTGATCCACTTGAACCTGTGGTGGTAAGACTTGTTAGTTTCCTATCTATGGGTCAATTAGATTTGTTTAAAAATGATTCGTATTCAGTAGGGTAACATGATGTGGAGAGCCGGTGTTATAAAGAGAACGAGAGGCTAATTTATAGGGAAGGTGAGGGAAGAAAAAGTAAGAAGAAAAAACAGACACTGAGTCTTCGGAACGAGCAGCTGACCTCTGGTGAGTCAGGCCAAAGCACTTGTTGCAGGTCAGCCAGTCACGGGGTAATGGCTACGGAAATTAAAAATGACAAGAAAAAACGGAGATCCCGAAACTTCTTGTTTTATAACATATGACATGGATTTTCGGTTCGTTCCTAATGACCGCATTTGCTTTGACAAGCTGTCAGGTTTTGATCAGTAAACAGGGGGATGACAGCGCGCCATGGCAATCGGATCGAGCAGGTGTTTAACCGGAAGGAGACCACGTGATAACCACGCTGTCAGATTTAGACAGAAGAAGGGAATCGGGTGTCGAGCGAGGGATACGCAGCCGAACAGAGACGTCTCTGATGACGGCTTGCAGGTGTGTGCAATCGTTGGCACCTCCTGGCTCCCGGAAGAATATATGGGACAATAAGAAGTCCCCTCTCTGAGTATATGTCTCTCCATCTATCTCTCAACTAACAACAAACAGTGTGCCCTTTTAAAGAATAAAATGAGAGATATATCTATATAAAGAACTGCTTCGTTCGTTCAGTAACTTTGATTATGTTCATTGAAGCTCGTAAATCAATGTTATGATTATAGCTATACGACACTCTGTGCAGGAGTGAAAAAACCAGAAGTATTCCCAAGGGTAACGTGATATGGAGAACCGAAGTTATGAAGAGAAAAAGAGACTAATTTCTGGAGAAGGAGAGAGAATAAAAAGTAAGAAGAAAAAGCCGACTCAGAGTCTTCGGAACGAGCAGCGGACCACTGGTGACTCAGGCCAAAGCACTTGTTGTAGGTCAATCAGTCAGTCAGTCACGGAGGAATGACTGCGGTAATTAAAAAAAAACGGAAGTCCCAAATCATCTGTGCAAGTGTAAAACAAGCAGAAGTTGATATGTCCTCCCTCCGACACCAGGCGTAAGAAAAGGGACGACTCGGGTTCAAAAGTAAAATGGCTTGGAGACGAGACGATGCAAAGAAGCGTGTAGACTCTTGAGACAATGTGAAGATAGTTGAAAGTTGCGGTCCTCATTATGGAGTCAGCTCCGAAAGGGGATCACATTAGACGCGAACCTCAGAAGACGAAACCAGCGAACAAGCTCGTTAGAACTTCAAGAATGTTCAGAAAGAAAAGTCAAAGTCTATGTCTGCTCTCTCTTTCTCCTCATCTCAGGTTGTTCTCTTTGTCCATCTATGGAAAGCGACCAAGTTTTCATATAACGTTTCTTTCTCCTGACGACTACTTAAAAAGTGTAGTTTCTTATAAACTTTTGTGTTAGAGAACTAAGAAAGAGTTTCGTAAGTTCCTCACTTTTTCTCACGGCAAAGTTACAAATGGGTCCGACAACTACGGCACACGTACCTGTACAGACATTAAGACGTTTGCCCGTGGTGGTACTAATTTCTATTTGGTACCGTTATGGTACAGTGGGACCGAACCGGCTTATTGGTCTAGTGAGCAGAGTGTTCACCAATGGTCCCGGAGACCTGGGTTTAATCCCAAATCTTGTCATACCAAATACTTTAAAAATGGTACTTGATACCTCCTTGCTTAACACTCAGCAATATAAGGTACGAATCAAGGGTAAAGTGGAGCAATTCATTGAATGGAGTAGCGCCCTCCTCTACACCTCGGTGTAGTAGCTATTGAAAACGGAGTCTTCTTGTGGCCCTCGACTAAAGGAAGACAACACTACTTACTTAGGACCGAGTATTAAAAAGAACATTTAAATCTCTTAAACAATTGGACAAAAATGTAAATACAAACAGAAACTCGATACCCTAACCACAAGGCATAAAATAACCTATATATGTTTACGTGCCGTTATGTCAGTAAGTCAAAATAAATTTCAAACTTCGCTTCTAGAAAATTAGTTTACGGAATCAATTTATATTTGTGGTTTTAAAAAAAATCCATAAATTTGTATCGGCTGTGGTTGCTGGAAGGGAATGGTCGTCTTGTTATATTGTCATCTACAGCATCATAACGACACAATAATAAAGACGCAGGAAGACTTCTTTATAAATATATCTACCTCTCAGTTTATTGTAAGGGTTCGAAAAGGTTACTCAAGGTTTGCGTGTGAGAGGGAGCTGGAGACCGAATAGAAACTGCAATATTTTGACCCCATTGTTATGGCCGTCAGCATTGTGTCTTTCTTGTTCTCCTGATGCTCAACCGGAAGCCCAGAGGCCCACTCTGCAGGGTGATGGCTTTCTTTACTGCATCTTATCAGCACTTTCTGTGGACCCCAACTCATCAGGGCTCCAAGCCCCTTCTGCCTGGTGTGGCTTTCCCAACCACAACTCGTCAATAAATCCCACTCCAACTGTAACTGGAACTGTCTTGACTTCTGTCTTGACTTAGTTGAATAATAGTTCCACATCCACTCAGTCGCCTACTGGATCTTTGAAATCGCATGTTTGATCGTCATCAAGCGGAAATAACTGTCATGCAGTTCAGAGGTCACTCTCTTCCGGTGCAACAGTCTATCAGTGTACCATGGAAATTTTTTACCTCGTCCCATTTCATCAATCAATTTCCGCCCACGCGATTTCCTCCCATAACTGCCATTAGAATGTGTCACTTCCTTCCGGTGCATCACTCAACTAACTTTCTTCAACATTCCCAAATTCCCCCGCGCGCTTCCGGTGCGTGACGTTATTCGCACTCTCTAGCCCCGTTTCCCCTCTGGGCTATTGTAACATCTCTGGGTGACACGTCCGCTCCGCGCGAGCACGCGCGTGAACACCTGCGTTAATGTTGCACCTAAGTAACCCATACACTGAGCCGAAATGTTCTCAGCTTAACTAAACCCAAAGGCATAAAACGAAATTCCTCGGCCATTATATTACATTGACATTCACTTATATAGAAAAATGTGTAATTTACTTATCATCATCATCATATCGCGCTGGTAGCACGGATATCCCTGACCCTGTCTCGCCACTCCTCCCTATCGTTCATCGCCCTAGGTAGGTCTTCAGGACAACATCCCGTATCCTCACATAGCTGCTGAATGTATGTTCGTGCTGGTCGTCCTGCTTTTGCACGGCCATGTGTGGGGGTCCATAAGAGTACATATCTTATGAGTTCGTCCCTGCTTCTGCAGCAGTGTCCTGCATGTCTGGTTCGTCTAACTTGAATAGTTTTCGTGATGGGGGCAGGTGGCCGTACAGTTAGTGTCTTGTGGGGTGTTGCCGCCAGGACTTGTTTAAGATTGCACGAAGCATTCTTGTGTAATTGCCGTCTAGCTTCTTCTCCAGCCGTTTTGTTAGCGTCCATGTAGTGCAGCCATATAGCAGTATCGATGTGACCGCTGCCTGGAAGAAACTGCGTTTCATTTTATCGGTTAGGTCTGATTTCCATATAATTCATTTTATCGTATCACCTAAATATTTAAACAGAAATGAAAAGAAAGACTTTACGTGAGATGTAATTTCGAGACGATTTGTCATCATGGCTGTTTTTCACAGGAAGAAATTTGTGTTCTTTTGACGAAAAATAAAAATAAATAAGCAAAAATTTCTATCGACTCGAAAACACGCCATATCGTGTTGTCTAAAATCTGAAAGTCAAACCGTCTAAAATTATTTTTAGTGTTTAGTCGTTCTTTTTTTTTCTACCACCTCTCAGTTCAATGAAAATTACTTTTGACTTTTTTGGAAAGAAAATAAATCTGTTTACTAACAAGGAACACATTCAGACTGAATTATCAAGTTTTATCAATTTCTTTTCCGGTTCTATTGGCTGGTGTTCTCGAATACGGTGACTATACCTCTGCAGAGTGGTAAAATTTCCGCTTTACAAGTTTCCTTGGTATGATACTAAACTGCCTCTGATCGTGAGAATCCAATAGTGAATTTTCAGAGAATAGGGAATAATCCTTAATTACCATTACTCCCTGGTCCACTCTGAGTCCGACTGGTAGTACCTGTTAGGATCCCATCTATAGATCAGATGGAATTATTTAATCCTATTTACCACCACCCCCGCTCGGGCAGGATATGACACAAGGTCAATTTTTAAGCCGAGTTTAACAGGTTTAAATTCAGAGTTTTCCTTCTCCTTGACTAGTTGCCTCACCAAGGCTGAAGTACCCAGTCTGTCCTACTAATTACCCATAGCTGGAGGGAGAATAATTGGATTCATACCTTTCCCAAGGATATTAGTGCTATGTGAAATGCAATTAGCCTAGTCCACGATTTGAACTCGTGTCGTCGTGTCCATTTCCTAGGACGATAACCATTACACCACGGGAACCTCCCATAGAATTATTTAATCATACGAATGATTTGCTTAATTTGTTTTTTGAAGCTATACAACCGAGCGGAAACTTTTTATATCACATAAGAATTCATAATATACAGAATTACTAATATTAAATAGCAAAGCTTGAAACAATTTAACTGTGTGCAAGCAAAAGACCTCTAACGACATGTTTAAAAATCAAGTAGCTTAAAGGTATTTACTTAGAAATCATATATATATATATATATATATATATATATATATATATATATATAGGGAGGAAACAAGAATTGGCATTAAATAGTGGGTAAGGCTGGGTATGCCATAAAACGCTCACCAACCAATTTTGGGGCAATGAAACGTCATCATCATCAACATCATCAAATCACGCTGACAGCACACATTTTCATGATGCTCACTATCTATTTTTCCCGAACATCCATCGCTCCCGGCAGGTCTTCCAAACTACATCAAGTGTCCACACTATGCTGTTGCAAGTTCTAGCTGATCTGACCAACACTGTTCCGTCCATTTTAAGAGGTCGATAAAAGACCATGAACTTATGAGCTGTTCTTTTCTTCTCCAGCAGTGTCCAACATGTTTCGTTTGCTTTATTTGGATGGGTTTTAAGATCGGCGGTAGGTAGCCATACATCTGTGGGCTTATGTTCTATTGGTTCGATGATTTGTTCAAAATAGCTCGTAGCATTCTTGTTTAGTTCTAATCTAACCTTTTCTCCAGAGGTTTGTTGGCATCCAAAAGGCATGACGAGAAAGCTTGAAGGGAACGATGCCAGAATGCCGCGTGCCGCTTTAAAAAATTTCCTGTTTTCTCATTGATTTCTGTATAAAAATGATGTGGAAACGTATTTTAACAGCAAATGTATTGCTGCTAGTGGTTATAACAGTGACGATATCCATAAAAAGCAGTTTGTGCAGTGGCCACTGACATTTTCCCAAAGGTCAAGTAAATACAAGAATAAAATTTCTTATTCCACGGTGGTCATTTAAAATGGTTAGTTTTTGTTTTGAACAAGGGCAGACATAAGCATTCATACAACGTCTCCTACACAGGAGGAATGCGACACAAATCCAATTATATATATATATATATATATATATATATATATATATATATATATATATATATAAAGTAAATGAGGATTGTTAATATCAAAAGAATGAGTGCTCAATGAACGGCTTAAAGCAACATATATCAGCAGGGCAATATATATATATATATATATATATATATATATATATATATATATATATATATATATATTGCATATGTTTAATATGCATACATATGTATTTGTGTGGATTTAAAGTGAATGAGTATATGTATATAAATATATGTTTTATACCTATGCATGTATTATATATATATATATATATATATATATATATATATATATATATATATATTAATGCTCACAGACATATTTAAAAGAAGAAATTTTTATTTTAGAATCAATTTATCTTAGATATGTATATCTAATGTATTAGATAAGTATATATTTGATATATATATATATATATATATATATATATATATATATATATATGTGTGTGTGTGTGTGTGTGTGTGTGTGTGTGTGTGTGTGTGTAAAATTTACAAGCGAATAAATTTTCTAGAAATTTCTATTAATTTTTCGCATAATAATTCATTACACAGATCTTTTATTTTTCCTAGTAATTTAATCTCAAACTTCAATGAAAAAACAAAACAAAACAAAAACATTTAAATTAAAACAGTTGCAAACTCTTGAAAAACAATTAGGAATATACAGAATAATAAGAAGATCTTACATCTGATATGGAGATGACTACATCAAGTGTTTAGGATGCAATGGAATATATGTAGATGGAAATTCATGATCAATAAAAAAAATGTATATCTCTTCACCAGAGAGACATGAGAATTGGTGACGTCAAAAACGCATCAGTAATCACAATTTAGGGATATATCACACTTTTAAGATTCCAAAATGTTCAATCGCGTAATTTCTCATTGTATACGATGTAAATTTTTTTTGAAATTATTTCCTTATTTAGTTAAATTAGGGCAAAAAAAGTTTCAAGATTCCTATTCTAAATTAGTGAGTTTTTGTTAGCAACTATTTAAAATTATAATCACTTTTTATATATGCATTTTGATAATAATTATAATAAAAATTCTACCTGAATCTTAAGCAGCAACAATTTTCCTAGAATTCTTAAAATCTGTAACAAATACGTTCCTATTTAAATCAATTTTGAACTCTGATTGTGTCACTTAAATTTGAAACAAAACGCTAACAATAACAGATTGTTCAGATTTTCTCATTATTTTTGGTTTCATCTTCAGATTAGAATACAATTCTAATTATACAACATCGCAATTTAACATTGCAATTTTGATGGTTTAATATGAAGAAAGCAAAAAACAACCAACAACTATTTACATATCCGGTAAAGCGAAAATGTAAACAAACGAAAGCTACTACATAACGCCTTATAATCATATATAACTGACCTGGTTCACTTGCTAGCTGAGCGGTATGATACTAAGTCTAATGTATAGTTGGGCGGGTTTTGATCCCAGCTTCAAGGGTCGTACGTGTTTAACCACACTGAAGAATTGTGATGCAACGAAACAGTCTGTCTGTGGATGACTATATATATATATATATATATATATATATGCGTGTATGTATGGTCGTAATGTTATGACAATGCAAACCCAGTTCAAATGTCGGATGAGGCAATTCCATTTTCACATAGTTCTAAAATTTTTGGGAAAAGTACGTATATAAATATGAGTAAATAGATGGTCAGGCTGTGCTCTGTAACCATGGCATAGCAATTGGTCTGGAAGGAAGAAAACTCTGAATTTGAACCTGGTTAACTCCACTTTAAAAGCTGGTCATATGTTAGATCATGCTCATCAAGAGGGTTGGTTGGTTGGGTTTTATGGCATATCAACCTTTGTAGGTTATTTATCGCCATCCATTTTTATGAAAGTAGTAAGTTCCAATTCAAACAATTCAGTTTAGCATGAGTACACGGTTTATTTGTAAAAAAACATTTCTATTTCAAGCGATTCAATTTAGCCAAACAGTTCCAATTCAAACCATAGTTTAATGAACAAAAACATTTCTATTTCAAGCGATTCAATTTAGCCAAACAGTTCCAATTCAAACCATAGTTTAATGAACAAAAATATTTCTATTTCAAGCGATTTAATTTAGCCAAACAGTTCCAATTCAAACCATAGTTTAATGAACAAAAACATTTCTATTTCAAGCGATTCAGTTTAGTCAAACAGTTCCAATTCAAACCATAGTTTAATGAACAAAAACATTTCTATTTCAAGAGTTTCAGTTTAGTCAAACAGTTCCAATTCAAACCATAGTTTAATGAACAAAAACATTTCTATTTCAAGCGATTCAATTTAGCCAAACAGTTCCAATTCAAACCATAGTTTAATGAACAAAAACATTTCTATTTCAAGCGATTCAGTTTAGTCAAACAGTTCCAATTCAAACCATAGTTTAATGAACAAAAACATTTCTATTTCAAGCGATTCAGTTTAGTCAAATAATGCTAATTCTAAGAAATCCGTTCAGTATATGTACGCACTTTAGTTTGATTTAAATCCATTTTTTTTACAAATAATCAGTTCTATTTCAAATAATTCAATTTAGCATGAGTACACTGTTTAATTGTCAAAAACATTTCTATTTCAAGCTATTCTGTTTATTAAACAGTTCCAATTCAGCCAATTCAGTTTAGTATAAGAATAGATTTTGTTTACACACAGTTAAATAACTAAACATTTCTATTATAAACAATTCAGATTAGCATAATTACAGTTTTGATGTCAAAACCAGTCCCATTTCAAACAATTCAGTTTAACATAAGTACGCTGTTTAATTGTCAGAACATTCCTAATTCAAGCTATTTAGTTTAGTCAAACAGTTCTAATTTGAACAATTCAGTTTAGCATAAGTATGCAGTTTACTTCTGTTTGACCAATAGATTGGGCCTAATCAGATGTTACCATTCTGGGCCAGAGTAGACCTGGGATCAATATCTATGAATGTTTGCTCCGCCTTTCCAAAGCCTCAGCATCACTGGAACCTCACCATTAGATTTTTTAGTATCATATCTAGGACACTGCAGTGGTGCAGTCGGTGTATTGTACCGCCCCATGCAGAGGGGTTGGTATATATATATATATATATATAGAGAGAGAGAGAGAGAGAAAGAGGGTTGTGTGTGCATTTTATTAGATATTTCTTGTCCATAAATATGTATAAAACCTTTTTAGTAATGGTCCTGTATATCTCACCTTTGCTGAGGGTATGTGAATGACCCGCCAATGAGTGTCCTGATATGACATTAAATAATCTGATGGTGAGGCTCTAGTAATCCTGAAGCTTTAGGGAACTCGGTGTACCCTTTCATTGCCATCGCTCCAAGGTCCACTCTGGGGCGACGTGTTACCACCAAATAGGGTCCTATCTATGAGTCGAACACAACTGGAGGAAATTTAAACTGTGTGCAAACAAATGACTTACTAAATTGAATTGATTGAAATAGAACTATTCAATCATTTTCCTTCGTGTAAGAAAATGACTGATGTTTAATTGAACTATTGTTCATACCGGACCATTGGCCTAATGAGTAGAGTGTTCGCCAATGGTCCGGGAGACCAGGGTTCAATCCCACGTCAAGTCATATCAAAGACTCAAAAAATGGTACTTGATGCCGCCTTGCTTAGCACTCAGCACTATAAAGTAAAGATCAAGGATAAAGTGGAACAATCCTGGAAATGGAGTAGTGCCCTCCCCTACACCTCGGTGTAGTAGCTATTGAAAAGGGAGCCTTAGGGTCACCCTCGACTAAGCTCACCAACTTTTACTTTATTATTTATACTGTTTGATAATCTAATTGTGTGTGTCTCTGAAATGAGTTTACAAGTCATATATGTGATCAATGTACATTTTGAATATGAGGGTTCGTTGACCGCATCTGACTTAGTATTTGAACATTCAGTTAGTTGGTCCGGAAACTTAAATGTGCAGAATTCTCAGATTCGAATCCCTTGACTTAGAATCGGTGAGGCAGCGAAACTATGCACCTATGTCAGATGCATTTACGTATTCTAGTTCCAAAATAAAGCACTTTGTTGTACCTGGTATCTGTTATTTTCATAAGAATGACTCTAGTATTTTGTAAATAAAAAAGACTCCAAATACAGGAAGCCCTTCTTAACGGTAGATGCAATTTATGCTTAGAAGAGAAAATTTATATTTTAATATATAAATGGCCTGATAAGTTATTAAATTAGAGAAGTCAATTAATAGCTAGATGTAGACATAAGACTAAATTTAAACTATAAAAATTTAAAAACATAGAAATAAATAGTGAAACCAGGAAAAAAAAACGTATTCAACATATACACTAAAAAAATAGGTAGCTAATTAAATGGTATCGAAATTAATATAAGCATTAATATTTCTCTTAAAAGTTAATTATCGAACTTAACATGAAAAGAAAATAAACTAAACAAATAAATAAAAAAGTTAAATTACCGTAATTATAACTGACGGAAGAAATTTGAAAAATTAAAATAAAACGGAAATTCAATTAAACGAGGCGGAAACTCCTTGATCTCGTACCCCTCCACCCTACGTGTCTATTCTATTTAATTAATTATCCATTGGATCTGATGAAGTCCTGTATAAATTTTTTCTTCATGTTTTTGGTTCACACCAGAAACTGAAAATGCAGGATGGAAATAAATTTATAATCCTGAATTGACCGGTCTTTGGTTTTTTTTCTTAAAAATATATATATATATATATATATATATATATGTATATATATACTGTATTTACGTAATGTCGACCGACTTCAAATTCACCTTTCTACCAATTTTCTTGACTAAATTTCATCACACCCGAACGTTATTACGTCTAACTTTGCCTCACTCAGCAACGTCACCTTGGCCATAATAAAATGACGGAAAATTAGTATTTTTTTCCTTAGATGGTACAATTAACCATTAACGATGATAAAAATAAAATAAATACAATTTAAAACAGGATAAAAAAAAACAATTAAATAAAGCACAATAATGCCACATCGAAAAAGTTTTCTTCCCCACTAATCATTTCAAGTTTGTTTGTGTTTTATGGCATATCAACCCTTTGAAAGATTATTTAATGCCAAATCCATTTTCATATAAATGAATAGTTCTATTTTAAACAATTCAGTTTAGTATAAGTAGACAGTTTAATTGTCAAAAACATTTCTATTTCTAGCTATTCAGTTTAGTCAAACAGTTCTACTTAAAACAATTCCGTTTAATATAAGTATATGCCCCCTTATCAAAGGGCTGAATTGTACTACTACTATTTTTCCTCAAGTTCAGCTTTAGTATTAGATAAAGACAGCTGAAATGACATTAAAAAAAATGAAGTAAAGCAAACTAGCGGTTGTGTATAAATGGGAAAATAGGGTTTTCTAGCTTAAAACTTGCTATATCAGACACTGCTGTAGTGTTGGTTTTATACATGGAAATAAATAAGAGGCATTACTTTTGGATCACTTCTCATACCTTGGATCGCGTAAAAAAGACAAGCTACTTAAATGTCCCTTAAAATGTCATTCATCTCCATACTTTTTCGTCTCCTCACTTCATGTGATCTTATTACTAGTTAGAAGATGGTTAAGAGAGAGTGATTTATTCAAGCGATCGCAGGCCGAATGCATGTATATCTACTACCGTGAAATGAAAGTAACAGAACGTTTTTCTTAAGATTTCTCACCATAGGACAAAACTTAGAAATACCTATCAGCAGCATTTCAAATGATATTAGTTCTAGTTGAACATAAGAAGGGATATCATCAGTATGGCTCTAAACTGCATCTGATGGTGAGGGTCCAGTTCCGGTAATATGGTGAGTGTCTCGTACACTGGAAATAAATTGGTATAATCTGTCAGAATTCAATTTATTGGTCAAATATATTATTCTTATCCGATAAGACGGTGTGCCAAAAAATACAACTATACAATGAATGTAAATATGAACGTATTATGAGCACGATTTCTTAAACACCGAGGATTAAATAACGCCAAAAGGGTTGACATGCTGTTAAAATGAACCAATTAAAAAAAAAGACTGAGATGGAATTGGAACTCAGTCTGCTCTTTCCCTTTCCTTTTTTTTCTTTTTTTTTTTTTTGTTAGTACCCGTTATCCCATCTCGTTCGTCTGGTCATCTGTAGTAATCAAGTGAATCTTAAATAGCATCAGAAAGACGGCTTACATGAAAAATCAGGAACGGAAAGGTAATCTTCCTTGAATGGTACTGAGGGCAAAATTAGCTGACTTAAAATATTCAGAGGTTGTCATATTTCAAATCAATTAACATTTTGATCTCAGTGTGACGTCTGGTGTCTTCACGGGGAAGGTAGAAATAAATAGAAGTTTAAAGAAATCTTTTACAGATAGTCAGCAATCCAATAAGGATTATCAAATCAAATCTTAGAAATAATCACGATAAATAGAAGAGTAATCAGGCTGCTAAAATGGCATTTATTAATATTAAAGCATTTCATTCATGGCATCTTTTTGTCTGTCTGTGTTTTCCTGAATTATACTCTCTACAACCCTCTCTTTCCGCACTCACAAACCACGTGTACAGTGTCGTCCATTAATTAATACCTACAGCTTAAAAACACTTTAGAAATAAAAGTTAGTTTTATTTTAAACTAAAAATTGTAGGAATTGTATAATTTCTAGTGGAACAGTATATAAAAAAAGGATATTATTTGGCATCATTCATTACGTAACTCTTGAGTATAGAAACTCTAAAACCAAAAATACACTCGCAGGCATTCTGTTATTTTCTCCAAAAATAACTGCATGTATATATATATATATATATATATAACTGGATATATATATATATATATATATATATATATATATATATAACTGCATATATATATATATATATATATATATATATATATAGCTGCATATGATTATATATATATAACTGCATATATAAATGCATATATATATATATATATATATATATATATATATATATGTACCTTCAAGAAAAAAACAAAATTCGGTCACATTAGGATTATAAATTTATTTCCATCCTGCAAATCGAATTTTGAATAATTAGATTGTCCTGACGGATTATTCCCTACTCCAGATTTACTGGATTGAAGAATCCCTCATATATATATATATATATATATATATATATATATATATATATATATATTAGTTTTTTATATATATTTAATAGCATGAATGCTTATCTGCGATCGCTGGTTTCCTCTGCCTGGTGGGTGTTAATAAGAAGACGATATGGAAAAGAAAGAAAGGGAGAGATAGAGATATTTTTCTTGTCAGATTTACCAAAAATGTACCATTTCTCCACACACACACACACACGCATATATATATATCGAACATGACGTGTAGGACACCGTTTGAGATGTTGGGTTTTGGGGTTTATGGCATATAAATTTTGTAGGCTATTTAACGCCAAATCATTTTTTATGCAAATAGTCAGTTCTATTTAAAACAATTCAGTTTAGCAGAAATACACAGTTTAATTGTCAAAAACATTTCTCTTCTAAGAAATTCAATTTAGTCAAACAATTCTTTTTCAGCTAATTCAGTTTAGTATATGTTTAGATTTTGTTTACACAGAGTTAAATGTCAAAACTCTTCTATATTTTACAATTCAGTTTAGTATAAGTACAGTTTCAATGTCAAAAAACAGTTCCATTTCAAACAATTCAGTTTAGTGTAAGTACACAGTTTTATTGTCAAAAATATTTCTATTTCAAGCAATTCAGTTTTGCCAAACAGTATTAATTCAAACAATTCAGTTTAGTTCTATTCAACCAATAGACAGGGCCCTATCAAGTGCTACCACTCCGGACCCGAGTGGACTTGGGTGCAATAGCAATGAAAGTGTGCTCTGCATTCCCCAAAGCTCCAGCACCACTGATGAAGCAAGAATGAACTCATTTGTGAGGTTCTTCTGTGGACCCCCTTACACATAGACGTGCCAATGTTAACCAATCACACAAAAACTTATTTGCATCAGCTCTGTGCGAATACATCATATTGTTTGGAAGACCTGCTCGGAGCAATGTATGATAAAGACGGTTGGAGAGAGAGAGAGGGAGAGAGAGAGAGAGAGAGAGAGAGAGATTTATGCTGTCAGCGTGACTTGATGGTCATAATACCTATATCTAATTTGTTGTGTTTTATACAAGAAGAAGGCATTTTTACTTTATGGAGGAAACCTCTGATATCAGTTGATCATTTCAAATGCCTGGGAAACAAATTCTTGTCTACTGAATCTGATTTCAACATAAGCATGGGAAGGCATGGATTGCTATTAACAAGCTACTGATCATAATGAAATCTGATCTTTCGGATAAAAGACGAGATTTCCTCAAAGCTGTGTTCGTGTCGGTACTACTGTATGGATGCACTAGCTGGAATCTAAGGAAACACATGGAGAGAAAACTAGATGGAAACCACATAAGAATGTTTCCTGCTTTTTTAAAACCTGGTCGCAGCCTCCCTGTAAAGCTACTTGCTTCTCATCTAAAACAACATCAGAATAAGTCGTGCAAGATATGCCGTGCAAACTGCTGGTTAAGTAACGACAAACTCATAACCAACGTTTTCTTATGGACTCCTACATATGGACAGACCAGAGAAATCTTAAATGGATCAGCACAGTGTTATCAGGCCAACTTGATTATATACTATCTATTAATCGGCATATCTGTAGTTATTTGATTACATTTTTAGGTCTTCATTAAAATAATTGAATAAATAATTAGGTTTAATTTATGAATTGGGAAGTACTTGATATTCAGATCATAATAAAAATAGGTGTTTATTGTTTGTTTTTAAAAAATAGGAAATAATTAAAACTTAAAAACGTAAACTATTTTTCATCGCTCAAATTTTTCTGGCGTACCGAATCAGTAACGTGATAAAAACTAGATTATACTCGACTGTGTAAAAATTTTATGTAAAGTATATATATATATATATATATATATATATATATATATATATATATATATATATATATATATATATATATATATATATATATATATATATATATATATATATATATATATATATATATATATATATATATATATATATATATATATATATATATATATATATATATATATATATATATATTGTATACTTGGAAGTGTTACATAAGAATATCCTTATCCTTGTTTGGTTTTCTATAAGGATATACAGTCAAGTAACGCTTCAGACTTTGGTTCTTGCCAGAAGAACAAAGTTAAGCTACACTGAGCCTGTTCAGTAATTAATGGGTGACTACTTAGTAAAATCATGTACCCTATACTGCAGACTAAATAAAATTTAATAAATAATAACTACTGTTTGCGTTTTATTTTTTATATACTTGTTCTTTTTACGGGGTGCTTTATACTTCTGGTATTGTGGCAGTTGATGGCGTAACGGTTATCACCGAAAGAAATAGACATGACAAACTGAGTTCAAATTCAGCACTAAGCTGCTTGCGTTTCTCTAGGCATCAATGCCCCAGGGAAACGCATAAGTCACTTCTAATATCAGATATCAGTGTCTATTAAGTCATATTGGGTTGGTTTGGTTTCTTAGGTTCTATGGCATATCAACATTTGTAGGTTATTTAACACCAAATCCATTTTTATGTAAATAATCAGTTCTATTTAAAACAATTCAGTTTAGCATGAGTACACAGTTTAATTGTCAAAAACATTTCTATTTCAAACTATTCAAGCAGTTATATATAATAATCCAGTTTAGTGTAAGTACAGTTTCAATGTCAAAAATAGTTCAATTTAAAACAATTCAGTCCAGCATAAGCACGCAGTTTAAATGTAAGTACAGTTTTATTGTAAAAAAAACATTTCTATTTCGAGCTATTCAGTTTAGTCAAGCAATTCTAATTCAGCTTTTTCAGTTTAGTAAAAGTACAGATTTTGTTTACACACAGTTACATGTCAGACCAGTTCTATGTTAAACAATTCAGTTTAGTGTAAATACAGTTTCAATGTAAAAAAACAGTTCTATTTGAAATAATTCAGTTTATCACAAGCACGCAGTTTGAATGTAAGCCCGGTTCAATTGTCAAAAAACATTTCTATTTCAAGATATTCAGTTTAGCATAAGTATGCCGTTTAGTTCTATTTAACCAATAGATAGGGCCTTATCATGTGCTACCATGCCGGGCCAGAGTGGACCTGGGAGCAATGGCAATGAAGGGGTGCTCCGCTTTCCCC
Source organism: Sepioteuthis lessoniana (assembly GCA_963585895.1). Classification (NCBI taxonomy): domain Eukaryota; kingdom Metazoa; phylum Mollusca; class Cephalopoda; order Myopsida; family Loliginidae; genus Sepioteuthis; species Sepioteuthis lessoniana. The sequence continues at coordinate 86,259,286 of OY757921.1, read as the reverse complement.
AAAGCCCAAGCATCACTGGGACCTCACCATCAGATTGTTAAGTGTCATATGCAGGACAATCGTTGGGGGTTGGGTCTTACCCTCTGCAGAGGTGCAGTCAGTGAATTCTACAGCCCCAGCCGACTGGGCAAAAGTCATGTTGGGTTCTCTAGTCTTTATTTGGCAACTGGTTTAGAAGACGAAAAACCTTTGAATTCAAACCAGCTGTACTTCTGTAGAGTCGGATTCAGGTGAGGGGAAGATGGAGAGAGAGAGAGAGAGAGAGAGAGAGAAGGAGAGAGGTAGATAGGTACGTAGATATCAAGAGAGAAGGAGAGAGGGAGATGGATAGAAAAAGAGCGAGTGAGAAGGAGAGTGGGAGATAGAGAGAGATTAGGAGAGAAGGAGATAGATGTATAGAGAGAGATAGAGAGAGAGAGGGAGAGGGAGATTGGTAGATAGAATAGAAGAGAGGGAGATAGAGAGAGGGGGAGTGGGAAGATGGAGGAGAGAGAGAGAAGGAGAAGAAAACAGATAGAGAGAGAGAGAAGGAGAAGGAAACAGATAGAGAGAGAGAGAGAGAGAGAAGGAGAATGAAACAGATAGAGAGAGAGAGAAGGAGAAGGAAACAGATAGAGAGAGAGAGAAGGAGAAGGAAACAGATAGAGAGAGAGAGAGAAGGAGAAGGAAACAGATAGAGAGAGAGAGAGAAGGAAAAGGAAACAGATAGAGATAGAGAGAGAAGGAGAAGGAAACAGATAGAGAGAGAGAGAGAAGGAGAAGGAAACAGATAGAGAGAGAGAGAGAAGGAGAAGGAAACAGATAGAGAGAGAGAAGGAGAAGAAAACAGATAGAGAGAGAGAGAGAAGGAGAAGGAAACAGATAGAGAGAGAGAGAATGAGAAGGAAACAGATAGAGAGAGAGAGAGAAGGAGAAGGTAACAGATAGAGAGAGAGAGAAGGAGAAGGAAACAGATAGAGAGAGAGAGAGAAGGAGAAGGAAACAGATAGAGAGAGAGAGAGAAGGAGAAGGAAACAGATAGAGAGAGAGAGAGAAGGAGAAGGAAACAGATAGAGAGAGAGAGAGAAGGAGAAGGAAACAGATAGAGAGAGAGAGAGAAGGAGAAGGAAACAGATAGAGAGAGAGAGAAGGAGAAGGAAACAGATAGAGAGAGAGAGAGAGAGAGAGAGAGAGAGAAGGAGAAGGAAACAGATAGAGAGAGAGAGAAGGAGAAGGAAACAGATAGAGAGAGAGAGAGAGAGAGAGAGAGAGAGAAGGAGAAAGGGGGTAGATAGTTAATTAGATAGAGTAATAATAAACACCAAATACTTCAATTTTTTAAGAGGGCCACCTCGGGTTGTGTAATGGTTACTATGCTAGAGTAGCAAACTTTCACGAATGAGCTCGAGTCTCCTTGGGAGCACCATTCATATGGCCTTGTGCCACATCTAAGCTAAAGGCTTTGCAAATTACTACTACCACAATTATTTATGTATCAAGAATTATTTTTCCTGTTTTGATATTTAATCCAGGGTGAATGGATGTTTCTCATGGCCTATTCGGCAGGCCGAACAGGTACCCTGATTATCAACCTCCCTTCTTAGCCTTGTACCACATCTAAGCTCAACTAAGTAAATAAATTTACTTACTGCTTTCCAGCTCTAAGTATGAACAATTACTGAGAGATGAAAATCTATTTCATCCCTTAGTATTACCAGGTGTAAACAGGGAACACAAATATCTTGAAAGCTAAATATTAATAACGGTAATTAATCTGGGGAATTCCAATTCTGTAAGACCTGAACTTGGTCCTCTTTGGAAATCAGTTGCGTTTACGTATTCGAGCGTATGTCTGTTATTAACAGAATAAATATTTGGCCAGCTCAAAGAATTATAGACTTAGGAAATTATGCAGACGAATTTCCGGTCTGTGGAATTCCGAATCATAGATTGCTTGTGTGGCTTAATTTCAGCAGACTGTGTTCTGACCAAGAAAGCGAAAACTCGAATAAACAGAAAAATCCGTTCAACTGCCAAAGATGCCAAACTTTTCGAGCAGGTCAAAATCGAATTCCGATTTATGATTAAGTAATTGTATGGAATGCAGGTTCTTCCTCATGCTCAGAGCGGAAATTGTGTGCACTGTAAATATAGCTATCGTTATATCAATCTACGGTGGAGTCCCTCAAGGCATAGGCGCTAACGTGCTGGTCTGTTTCAGGGTCGTGAGCAAGTTCGAACACCAGTCGCGCAATAATGGTCACTTTTAGACTAATACCCCAGGGAAAGTTATGAATACCCTTATTCCCCCCAGCTAGGGGTTAAATAGTACCACTACTGTTTTTTTTCCCGAAGTTTTGATTTGGCATTAAATGAGCCAGAATGGCTAATATGAAAATAAACTCAGAAAACAAACCATCTCAATACACACATACACAAACTCACACATACACACACACACACACACACACACACACATATATATATATATATATATATATATATACTAATTGAGGTACTCGAGATACGGTGTAACTTGGCATTTTGAATGGTTTCGAGAAGCATTTCTGATATATAATTTAAGGAGAAACAGAAATATAAGCAGTTGACTTTCAACGGAAGATGCAACATGCATTTACCTACCCAACCCCTTCACCACGGACAGGGCATGAGAGAAAGTCAATTCTAAGGTGAGTACTAATTGGAATTTAGAATTTTCCTTCTCTCTGATTGAATACCTGAATAAGACTAAAGAACACAGTCTTGCCTACTATTCATCCATTGTTGGAGTTAAAACAGAGGGATTCCTTCTTTTCCTTGAGGCAGTGGCGTAAAAATGCTGCATCGTATGAAGAACAAAATTATAAAGTGAAGTTATGATTTTTTTATTGTTATCGTATCAGGTTCCTGGACATACGATTTTTTTAGTTTCTGGAATCAGTAATAAATCATTATCATGTTAATATACTGCATTTATTTTGAGACAGTTTTGAATGATTTTGTCGTTAAATAAGAAGCGACGAAAAATTGTTTTTCATTCCTAGTCCAAGTGTAATATATAAATCCAAAAATACGACCAAGATATTCACATGCATAAAACGTTCATATAAGGCTCCGAAAAACACAAAATTGGTTCTGGTACGAAACTTTTATTTACCTTTTTGAGTTTAAGGTTTTGCGACATGAGGAGAGAGAGACACAATTTCTTTCTATGCTGACTTTTCCATCTGACCCAACCACGTGCGGCACTCCGCCGCAAACTACTGGTCTGGCCTCGGCGAGCTCCAAAAATCGACTATCTTCCTCTAGCGTCGATTCTCAACTCACTGCTTTTTTTCAAATCCCAAAATCCTCAGCCCGTCGCTTTCGGGCATGACGTCATTCACTTCCCCAGTCCATTTCATATCCGGGGTTTTATTGTGACATCTGTGATTGTCTCATCCTCCCTGTGCCCGCGGGAACACCTGCACTCAATGTTTGCACCTAATTAACCCATGCACTAAGCCGAAAGGTTCTCAGCCTAACTAAACCGAAACGCAAGATATATAAAACGAAAAATGATAATACGAAAAAAAATCCCTCTGCAATTATATAACACAAGGCATTTTAATGGAGGATTAATAGTTGTTATGGTATACTATTTTCAAATCTGAAAACAAAAAGAACTCAACATTAAGATTAGTAGGGTTATTAGCAGTCACATGGGTCCAATCTATATTGAGATACCCAACATTTTTTAAGAAGAGATAGTTTCCAACAAAATAAGTTGTAAAGAAAATGAACCTGGAACATAACACATTTATTCATATTAGCTCAACCCCCAGAAGAGTAGGTCGACACACGGAAGACAATTGTTGAGGTGTTACCAGGAGATTGTTTTAAATTAGCCGTATCTGTTTTAATTAAATACGTAGACATCTTTTTAAATTTTGAAGCTTATAAGGGCAAAACGTTTTAAAATAATTCTTCAGTCATTCTTAGAATCTTCAGTTTTGGTTTTCTAGTTAAGGCACTTTTCAGAATGCATTAGCATTTCTTGAATCCCCTCAGTAAGATTCTATGTGTTGAGGGAAATGGTAAACAGGTGTAGATCTTTGTTAATCATTATATATATATATATATATATATATATATATATATATATATATATATATATTTACACGTGGTATATTCAATGAGAATCTAGACTTTTCTGTACAAGCATTTGAAATTGTCGTAGACTCTTAAAAATTCACTATGTTATTGTTGTACGTCCAAATGAATAGCTGCAACAGAAAATGGAATACACCCTACTAAACCCTGATTGTCATAGCTGGTGAATTTGAAAAATGTAATCTGGACGTGAAGACACTTTAGAAAAAGGATATGCATTAAAATTCTGTTTTAAACTTGGAAAAAATGCAACAGAAACGTATGAAATCCTTCAGACTGCTTTTGGAGCATCTTGCATGAATCAAGGATCAGTTTTTGAGTTGTATAAGAGATTCAAGGAAGGCAGGGATTCTGTGAGGGATGATGAGAGGTTTGGGAGGAGTAAGGAAGTCAGAACACCAGAGTTGATTGGCCAAAGGGTTAGGATTAGAGTTAATATGTTGAGGTTTTAAGGGAGTTCAGAAAGAGATTCCGTCGGAAGAGGCCAACACTCATCAAATCGGGTCAGTAGCATGTCCACAAGTCCATCCTTGTCACAGACTATTTGATCAAGATGGGCATCAAGACAGATCCTTACCCTCCCTATAGTCCAGACCTTGCTCCCCGTGACTTTTGGTTATTCCCTAAGCTCGGAGGCTGTCGTTATGAGATAATTGAGGAGATGAAAGAGGCTGTGACGAAGGTCATTGACACGTTCGCACAAGAGGACTTCCATATACCTTCCTGAAGTTGTTGGAGCGGTACAACAAGTGCATTGCAGCCAGGGGATAGTACTTCGAAGGGGCCTAGAATTTCATGTGTGTACTATCAGTAAAAGTGCCCATACGAAAAAAATCTTTAAACTTATTTAATGATCCTCGTTAATGTATTGTATACTTTGGCAGCAAGTAATTATATAAACATGTTTGGTTGAATACCACAAATAATTTCTAATGCATACAAACTCCAAGTAACGATAAATGGATCAGCAACAAATGATCTGAAACAACCCCGAAGATGACCAGCAAAATGGTCGAATACGTTTGGGCTAGTATCGAGTAATTTCTTGATCAACTTAACCAAGACACAAGAAGATTGAAAGAAGACTTGAACGTCTTCACTGTAAGATTTTAAAAAAATAAACAATTTGTGGTATATAACCAAACATATATATATATATATATATATATATATATATATATATATATTAGATCTTATCTTTTTACAATGAACTCATTACTATGAGTTTCACGTATAGAGTATAGAATAGAATACTCAGTTATCCGATGAGACTTTTTTTAGAGTAGATGAAATAAAAAATGAAGTATAAATACAAATTATTTTCCATACAATTACTGTATAAAGTAGTTATAATGGAGACGAAATGGGATTAACTATTCTACAATGGTTGGTTGATAGGTCATTTGGGTTTTATGGCATATAAACCTTTGTTGGTTATTTAACGCCAAATCACCGTGAGATGAAATTCAAAATTACATTAAAATTACTAAAACTATGCCTTTTTTAAGCCACAAAAGTGCAGAGGAAATATGACAATATTATAATCTAAAATGAAACTGACGTCTTACGTTCTTGATCATCAGGCTTCAAAAGTGACCAACTAGTCGATCGAAAACGTGAAATTCTTAATCGTGGGATTTATATTGATAGAACTATTTACAAGATACCCCAAGTTTTTAAATGTACATTAGCATTGTATATTGCCCGATTTAAATTTTAAATTAATGAATTGAAAACTATTCGATTCGATTGATATTTCTAATTATCAATTTATTAGCTTTAATTTTGGTTAAATTTTATATTAAACCAAACAAAATAAAACTGAATTTTTGAATGTTATTTCATAAAATGAAAGGAAGTGGATAAAAAGATATCTAATTAAAATGAGAAGGAAGAATGAAAGAAGAAGCAATAGAGAGCAGTTAAAAAATTATAGTCGTTGGAAATTTCATATTAAGTTTGATGGGTGTCATAATTATGGCTCCCGTTTAACAGAGACCTTCTGGTTGATATAGGATTTATTTTGTTGGTCAAATATTTTCACATGATACTGTAAACGTTTTAGTTTTAATTAAATTCATGGAAAAAGATCGCGTTTGATTGTATCGTGACAGAATTTTTTTATTTGAGTGCATGTTCTGTCAAAATTGGCGGGTTCTTATTCTTGATCTGAATTATGAAAATGACAAAAAAAAAAAAGAAATATTTTAGGCATATTATTCCTTTTACTTGAAGAAATATCATTCGATCAGAAAAAAATGGGCTATACAAATAAGAAGAGCTGTTTATGATAGAGCGTGTCAAAAGTGGAAATTTCTCCCCGAAGGCTTGATTTGCTGTATTTGTTTAAACGCATACGAAATCCTAATTGGCTAATAATGCCGAAATTTCATTTATTTCTAAATGTTTAATTGTAATGAAAAGTAGATTTTCAAAGTAACATTTTCCTATTTTATTTTTTAGATAGAAAAATATTTTTTATTTGTCTTATGATTAATTTCCGACCTGTTATAATATATATATATATATATATATGTGCGAGGAGCAACGAGAGACGACGGGAGGTATACGAGTAGGAAGAGGCGACAGCAGCAACAGCGGCGGAGGTGGAGACAGCAACACCTACCACTTTCCCTTACACGCGGGACACTGCTGGAGAAGCAAGGACGAGCTCATAAGCGATGTACTCCTGTGGACCCCCACTCATGGATGTGCAAGTGTGGGACGACCAGCACGAACTTACATACAGCAGCTATGTGAGGACACGGGTTGTAATCCTGAAGACCTGCCGGAGGCGATGAGTGATAGGGAGAAATGGCGAGAGACGATCAGGGATATCCGCGCAGGCGGCGCGACATGATGATGATGATATATATATATATATATATATATATATATATATATATATAAGGCACATTAGGTCAAGTGGTCGCGCAGGATTTGGTGTATATATATATATATATATGTATATATATATACCAAACCCTATACTCGAGCAGTATGTGACACAAAGTCAGTTTATAAAGGTTAGTTTGACAGGTTTACATTCAAAGTTTTCCTTTTGTTAGACCAACTGGCATACCAAAGTTAAACAGCCGAGTCTGCCCTACTATCTAACCGTAGCTGGACGTAGAATAGTTGCATTTATACATTTCCAATGCATCATCACTAGATGAAATGCAAACAGCTTATTTCAGGAATTGAACGTTTTGCTGAGTCCATTTCCAATGGTGATAACCATATTTACCAACCCCTCCACTCAGGCAGGATATGACACAAAGTCAATTTTTAAGCGAAGTTTAGCAGGTTTCAATTCAGAGTTTTCCTTCTCCTTGACTAGTTGCCTCACCAAGGCTGAAGAACCTCGTCTGCCCGACTATAGCTGGAGGGAGAATAATTGGATTCATACCTTTCCCAAGAGTATTAGTGCTATGTGAAACGCAATCAGTCTCATCCAGGATTTGAACTCGTGTCGTCGTGTTCATTTCCTACGACGATAACCATTACACCACGGGCACCTCCTAATGGTGATAACCGTTACACCATGGGCACCTCAATCTGTGTGTGTATACATGTTTTTACTCAAATCTTTTTCCACGGACTAAATGTGACAAATAGTCAATTTTAAGGGAAGTCAAGCTTGTTTTCCTTTTAGACGAGTTACTTAACAAAGGCTACAGAATTTATTATTTATCTATAGCTGGGATGAGAACACATTGATTCGTACTATTCCCAAGGGCATTAGCACAAGGTGAAATGCAAACAATCTCATCCAGAATTTACTCTGGGATAGCCGAGTCCATTTTCTACAGGGATAATCTTTACGTTAAATACTCCTCCAAAGTGGGTGCATGCACATTTATAAACACACACGTTTATATACATATGTACATAAATCTGGGACACACCTATACGTAACATACGGAGCACTGAACAGCCGTTTCGACCTTATTAGGTCTCATCAGCAGTGCACACCGTGATCTCCACCACTGTCATTGTAATTTCTAACTTAATGTATCAATTCCCCTATTCATAATTATAATTATATTTCCTGCCCATGAAACTTATGTTACGAGGACTCATAACTCCGACATGGGAAGACGTAGCCCCGGAGGTGGCCGTGCCCGCTGTGGAATATGTACCAATAAAAAAGACACATTAAGTCAAGTGGTCGCGCCATTTACCATGACTTCTTAATTTGCTATCGCTTATACGTAGCATGAACCAGTGGCATAGTGGTAGAGTTTCGGCTTCTGCATGCTGTGGTTGTTGGCTCGATCTCAAGTGGTGAAGATCACGGTGTGCACTACTGATAAGACCTAATAAGGTCGAAACAGCTGTTTAGTGCTCCGTATATCACGTGTAGGTATGTGCCGGATTTTCATGTCATAGTAATTTGTAACTTAATATATCAATTACTCTAATTATATATATATATATATATATATATACATATGTATTTGCCTAACTCTTCAAAAAAGTCAGTTTTTAAGGGGAGTTTAACAGGTTTCAATTCTGAGTTTTCCTTATTGACAGGTTGCAATACCAAGTTAAAGGGCTATTTCTCACCCTCTACTAATCCTTAGCTGAAGGGAAAATAGTTGGATACATGCCTTTCTCAAGTGCCATGAGAAATGTAAACAGCCGCGTGGTGGAATTGAATTTTAGTCGATGTGTCCATTTCCAAGACCATAACCATTACACTGACAGAAACACCACTTATTATATCAAATATTCTTCAGGGTGTGTCTTCGTGGTGTAATGGTTAAAGCGATGGACTGCGGAATCGTAGTACGCGAGTTCGTACTCCAGTCGCGCTATTACGTTCACTTTCGTGCAAATACCCATGGAAAAGGTACGAACCCCCTTATCCTCCCAGCTATGGGTTAAATAGTACCACTACTGTTCTTCTACGAGAATGGCTTTGGTATTAAATAACCGACAAAGGTTGATATGCCATTAAAGAAAGAAACCAAACCAATCAAATATTCTTCGTTAATATAAAAAAAATGGACAAAGTTTTATGTATTATATAATTAAGGAATGATTTTTTTATTCTAATCATTTTTCATTAACTATATTTTGTCATCCAGTTTGGTTGGGCTTTGAACTATTCGGGTTAAGCGTTCAGGTGTGTAGTCAATTGGTGCAGTTTACGCCTGCGCGCAAAGGATATGACAAGCACCATTGTCATAATAAACCCCAGACAGTAAATGGGGCTGGAGTGTGGATGACGTCATGCCCAGAAGAGATGGGCGGAGAATTTGATGATTTTAAGAACACGTCAGTCGAAGGTTGACATTGGATCTTGCGGGCAGACAACAGTTTCTGCCATTGGGACAGAGAATGGAGTTCTCTGCCATAGAGTTGAGTTTTCGACTGTTGAGGCATACGGTTGAATTTTTCGAGTCCCGACCAGCAAAGATGAATTGACATCTAAAACACAACGAGATGTGCAAAACGTTGGGGGTGTTGTTAGCATAGCATAATACGAAAGACTTTTAAAAATTGTTTCTCTCTCCTGGTGTCGAAGAACCGAAGTCAGAAATTAATAAACCGTTCGTATCTGAACAACGGAGTCGCCTGTGTATTTGAGCCCGCTTGTGTATTTGTATTACAGCTATATAACACATGGTTCCTAGTATCTTTATGTAAAACGGATTATTTATACACAATTACATGATTTCAAATAATCTACCTTATTTAATAATGATTTGTTTGCACACCGTTAAATGATACCAAGTATTCCTATAAAAATAATTTTTAAAATATACATTTAAGCCATAACACATACTACTTCTCTTGGTCAGAGAGGATTTAGTTTGGTTTTGGTTTTATGGCATATCAACCATTGTACATTATTAAATCCCAAATCCATTTTATACACATAAACAGCTCTTTTTTTAAACAGTTCAGTCGAGTATAAGTACAGTTTTTTACACACAGTTAGATGTTAAAATATCAATTTAGCATAAATACACATTTTAAATCTTAAAAGCATTTCTATTTCAAACGATTCAGTTTAGCATAAGTACACAATTTAAATGATAAAAAAAAATTCCTATTTCAAACAATTCAGTTTATCATAAGTACACAGTTTAGTTCTATTCGACCAATAGATAGGACCAAATCAGGTGCTACCACTCCGGGCCAGAGTCAACCTGGAAGCGATGGCAATGAAGGGGTACTCCGCGTTCCTAAAAGCTCCAGCATTACTGGAACCTCGCGTTGAGAGTATCTTGTGTCAAACCCAGGACACTAGGTGGAAGAACCTTACTCTTCTGCACAGATGCAGTCGGTGTATACTACGGCCCCAACCAACTGAGCTCTGAGTGGACTAAGAAGTAATATCCATGAAGAATACCAGGTGCAGGTTATTGACATACCCAATGATTGTTTTTGGAGTGGGATGTCGTACTTCTCTGCAGGGAATGCAGGCGGCGTATTCTGTGCGCTATCGACAGGAGAAAAGAAAAAGAAAGAAAGTAGAGAGAACGAAACAAAGAAAGAAACCCGAAAAAAAAAAAAAACAGAAATAAAACCCAAAAATTTTGTTTATTTGGGTTTTATGGCATATCTATAATTACCAACCCCTCATCTCGGGCAGGATATGACATATGGTCAATTTTTAAGCGGCGTTTAACAGAGTTTTCCTTCTCCTGGACTAGTTGCCTCACCAAGGCTGAAGAACCTAGTCTGCCCTACTATTTACCCATAGCTGGAAGGAGGATACTTGGATTCATACTTTTCCCAAAGGTACTAGTGCGATGTGAAATGCAATCAGTCACCAGGATTTGAACTCGTGTTGCCGTGTCCATTTCCTAAGACGATAACCATTACACAACGGGCACCTCCTATAGCATATAAACCATTGTAGAATATTTAATACCAAATCCCGTATACACATATGTAAATAATATGATTTTTGAACACAATTTGTTTCTAACATTTTTAAACGAGCCTTAGTTTATTTTTTGCACACACTGAAATAGTTTCAGGTATTTCTATCTAACACGAATAATCTTATTTACAATTAATCATTTGCTTTGATATATTTTAATTGTATTGCTATTGTGTCCACACAGTTGAATAGTTTCAATTATTTCTATCTAACACAAATAATTCTAAATTAATCATTTGCTTGCAGACAATGAAGAGTTTAATAGTATTGTTATTGAACACAAATTATTCTATTCAACACTATTCGTTTCTTTGCGCGCAATGATTCCAAGTATTGTTATGTATCCCTAACAATTTATTTAAACGTCACTCATTTCTCAGCACGCAGTTTAAAATGGTCAAACTTCTGTTCATAACAATTCAACTTAACATAAGTAATTCGTTAGCACACAGTTTAAATGTCAAACAGTACTAGTAAACTCAGAGATAGGACACTATCAGGTGTCAATCGTTCCGGGCCAGAGTGGACATGGGAGAGATGGTAGTGAAGTGGTACTCTGCATTCACAAATTCTTCAGCGTAACTGGAACATCACAATCAAATTGTTTAGTGTCATATTGGGGACACTTGTGAGGAAGGGGGTCTTACTCGTCTGTAGAGATGCAGTCAGTGTATTCTACAACCCCAGTTGATTGGGCTGAAAGCAAAAATATGAAATGCAGTTGATGAAATAAAAAGATAATAAGAATCAAAATTAAGATGGAAGAAAGGATGTGGGGGGGTAAAGGAAGAAAGGAATGAATGAAGAAGTGATAGGCAGTGAAAGAAAATGGTGGGCAGAAATGTTCGAAAAGAAAATAAGAAAGAAAGAAATTCAGTTTTGATTTATTTGTTTAAGGGCATATCAACGTTCTTGGGTTATTCATTACCAAAACCATCCTGGTGGAAAAAAAAAGCAGAAATAATCTTTAATCCATTGCAATGAGCAAAATAGGAATTAAACTGAAAGTGAAAGTGAAAGTAATAAACCGCCTGGAGTTCAAACCCACTAACTTTGAGACCGCAGAAAAAATGAAAGAAAGAAGGAAAGATAAAACAAAAAGTATATATACACAGGGGCTCCAAATACAAAACAAATAAATAAATAAAGCCAATAAGAAATGAAAACGGGTATGGGGAAAGAGAAAGATTATCTCGACGTAAGAAAGAAAGAAAATTTTAAGAGAGAGAACGAAATAAAGAAGATAGAAAAAATAGAAAAGAAAGAAAGAAAGAAAGAAAGAAAGAAAGAAAGGCACTAAAACATTGGGTCAGTGTGGACCTGGGAGTAATGCCATGAAAATCGCCTGCCAAACTCCTCACAGCTCTAGAACTAGAGCCTTACAACCAGATGCAGTTTAATGCCATACCAGGGACCTTCTCCAACAATAATGTACTATAATTGAAGAGATTAGATAATCTTAAACGTGCTCAGATAATTTGAGGTCATACAGGGCCGACTCTATTTTTTTGCCCACTTCAATTTTCAAGTTTCTCGTTACACAAAATTCAATTACTGCTGAAGTTCTGATATTAATATATGACATATATTTCCACAAATTTTAAAGAAAATGTACATTTTATAATATGTTACTTTCTTCGATTTTATTCCTCACAGTAGTGACATTTTTTCCGCACTTACTAGAAAACTGACTAATGGATAATAACAGCATTTTCCCTCACCAATACATTTTAGCAATTTTGTTTGATATTAGTCGCTCATATTGAGAATATCCGTTGGATTTTATTCCAAACGTTACCCCCCCCATATATATATATATATATATATATATATATATATATATATGGATAAATAGATAGATAGATAGATTCATTGATCTGAAATTTAGTTGCAAATCAAATGAAACTAAATAACTCAAGAAGTTCTGCACTAATATTTGTCAAATTTAAACACAACTATTTCCACCCAAGTAAAATATTTAACTAAATTTTCTGCCATTTTTAAAGGTTAGCTTTTGAGATATTTGGAATTTACAAAAATGGAATGACTGTAGTTTATATGTAGTTTAAACTGATATTAGCTTAAGACCTCTGAAATCTAATAAAAGCTATTTTTTCTTTTTATTTAAAATATATGTTTCGACATGGATAACCGGAAGAATCCGACAACTGCAGAAAAGTAGAAAATAACGAAGTTATTGTGTGAGGTAATATCCACTTTGCAGATATCAAAGAAGCTTTGCAAAGATCTTCTAACGATAAAGAAATCTGCTGAAAATATAACTAAGTTGACTCTTTGAAGCAAAGGAAAAGGCTTTAAGATCTTGCTTCCTCGAGATAAAAGACACAAAAGAGAGTTATAGCGAAACAATCAATTTTGACCAGAGTTTAGATTTTTGAAGAGGCTGGAATTGACGGAGTCAAAAAGAGCAACAAAAGTAAGAATACTTTGTTAATTTGGATCTATAAGAACATCTCCAAGACAACCTTTTCTCACTAAAGAATATATTCTAAAGTGTCAAAATTAGGCCCAGAAATACAGGGTAAAACGATAAAATTGTCGCCCTAAAGAAAACAACATTACTGCTTTATTTTAAGACTGTTATTAAAAAAATCAATTCAGGTAACTTGATTATGTAGTAGAGCTGATATCAATTCAATGTATCCGCCTTCAGCCTCAATCACCGCCTCGATACGGATCCGGAACAGGGAGCATGCCTTTTCCACAAGCGTCGGCGGGAGCTCGGCGAATACTCGGCGGATTTAGGCGATCAGGCTGGCTTTGGTGTTGTGGGAGGTCATGTTGGTGATGTTCTCGACGTATGACCAAACGAAGTAGTCCAGCGGGTTCAGGTCGGGGGAGGAGGGGGGCCCAACGGACTTGATTAGCCTGAGGGTCTTTGTCTTCTCAGTCAAGATCTGGTTTGTCTGGCGCCTGTAGGATCTACACTTCAAGTCCTCCTTCACACATGCATTCACAGTTGTGTATGAGACGCCTAAGTCTTTGGCAATCTGCCGAATAGGCCGTTGGGGAGTTTCATCAATGATTGCCTTGACCTTTTTGATGAACTCCTTGGTCTTTGTCTTCCTGGCAGTGTCCTTCCGCTCAACCACCTCCAAAGGGTCGTCGGATGCGTTGAGCTGTGCCCTCAAGCGTTTAACCGTTTGGATTTGCATTTTGAGGGTGCTGGCAATGGTCCTGGTGTCGTAACTTGGATTGGTAGAGGCAAGAGTTGTACAGCGGTGCATCTCCGATCTCGCTCGTTGAACATTGTGTCACTTTCAGACATGATAGAAGGCTCCTATCGCTCTTGGGATTTGTACACAACTGGCAAACTACGGGATGGTCTGCAACAAAAAAAGAAAACCGGTTTTCATTGAACGGAAATGGAATCATGTCGTCTTTTCTAGGGCGAAAATTTCATCGTTCCACCCTGTACATTAAAATTGAATTTTCTAAAGTAGATTTTTAGAGACAAATCTCGAGTAATAATGGACTTGATGGATGAGCTGAAGGGGAGATTTTATCCAATTCAGACGTGCGGTTGACTAAAAGGGTAGTGTAATGATATGGGCTGAAATTGTCGATTAATTGGTCCATTTAAAGTTGATGAACGATTTAAGCTAAACAGTGCTAACTATTCTTATTTCATAGACTGGACTTTCCAAAGCATGTTACAGGACCCAGTTACTCAGTTTCATAGGGAAATATGAACGAATGAACAACAATGCTCTTTCTCATGAATTTAAACTTACCTGTGAATTATTTGAGAGTAAAAGATTTACAAAACAAAAATAATGAAATGGCCAACATCAAGTTCTGATCTGAATCGGATGGAAAATCCATGGTCAATTGTGACGATGACATCATATGAAGGTAACAAACAATATAACAGCAAAGCAGACAAAAAGAAAGCGTTAAAAACTACCAAATCGGAAATTGAACCTGGTGAAGTTAAAAAAAAATGAAAATCAATAGTAGTTATATTACTGGCTATTATTGAGAAGAAGATTCACAATATTAAAGTTTGATAGACGTAACGACTTATTATATGTGTTTGTTATTTGTTCTATTATAGATGTTAATCAATTTTTTGATGATTTTATTACCTTTTATTGAAGCAGAGTATTATTTTTTGAAATATGCTTAATAACTTCAGATGACATGTATTTTTAGAAAAGTCCAATAACTTCAATAAATCATTTTAACTCAAAATTGATTGTTTAAAATTGGACAATTTTTTAACCCAATTTGATTTGCTTACTAATTTCAGACTTTGTATATATATATATATATATATATATATATATATATATATATATATATATATATATATATATATATAAGTGTGTTTGTGTGTGTGTGTGCGTGTGGGTGTTACTATGTGTTTCTGCTTGAACTTCAGGATTTTCTTCTTAAAGTTATCGTAGAACAAGTGGTAGATAAAGGCATCAAAACAATCGTTGCTTTCTAAAAAAAAGAAAAAAAGAATATCCAGGAAAATATGAAATATATTGGAAAGATATATTTTATAAAACGTCCGATTTTTAATGAGAATTAAAACTCAAAATAAGTTAAGACGGCAGCACACGTGGAAAAAATTATTTCATTAAGCAATTTATTTCAACTCTTGTGAAAGATGCAGAAGTCAACAACAAAATATATATACACTACAAGAAAATACTATTTTCTCATCAAGGAAGAAAAACTTTCAGGCTTCACTTTTTAATGTCAGACATATCTTTTTTTTTTTTTCATTTAACCCTTAAAAGAAACTAGGAAAATAAATAAATGATAAAGACAAGAGAATTTTTCTTTTTTCTTTTTTCTTTTCGAGGAAAGAAAACTATAATTACCAATTACTTTCTTTTTGCAAAATAACTCCCGTTTCTAGATTCATCACTGTCTGGGCATTTGTGCCGGCCCGATACAACAGACTTCAGAAAAATTTCCGTCAAACTGTCCATAAAATTTTGTCAAAAAAAATCAGGTTGTCTTCTTTTAATTAAATATTCCCTCTCCGCATTCATTGGCTTACTCACAGTTCAAGGATCACACTTGACGTATTTTAAAATTTGATTAAATTTATTTGATCACAAGCAACTATTGAAAGTTACCTTGTCCTTTCAACGTCCTCTTTTAAGTATTTGTAAATTTGTAAACTAGTTAATTTTTAAACTGTTTTTTAACATGCAAACAACAACAACAACACACACACACACACACACGCACACACACATACACATCTAGAAATATATATGCATACACAAATACATATTCATACACATACACACATATATATATCGTGTAATCCTTACTTATATATAAATATATATATATATATATATATTTATATATGTGTGTGTGTGTGTGTGTGTGTGTGTGTGTGTGTGTGTGTGTGTGTGTGTGTGTGTGTGTGTGTTGGGGGATTACATCTGTAGGGATTACATTTCTGGCCTTCCAAATAGTACTTCTTCTGGCTGCTAAGTGGCATGACTGAAAACGAATAAAAAAGAGTTAGGAAAAGACAGACTCTCTCTCTCTCTCTCTCTCTCTCTCTCTCTCTCTCTCTCTCTCTCTCTCTCTCTCTCTCGTCCTACCTTAACAATGTTAAAATTGCACCGGTTTGGGAGTTTTCCAATAGAAGTCTCTCGGCCAAATAAACCTAGTGCCGTAATATGCACGGCACGATGCTTTGACGTAAGTCCTCACACAAAAAACTTACATTCTATAGAGAACTCTTAACAACTTATATCAAAAAGACTCTTCAACTGATGGAAAAAAAAACCTTTTTCTATATCGTACTCTTTTAGTATTTATGTAATTTCTATATTCATTATATCAACTTTGTTCTGGCCATAACCATATTGTCGTCATTTTTTTACATTGTTTCAGCCAGAAAGCATTCCCCCTTCCACAATGTTAAATCTGTGTTGCTCATACTCAAATAGTTTTGGCAGTGATAATTAATACACAAATACCATATATATATATGTATATATATATTCCTCTACCGACACATCTCCATAGATAGATAGATAGATGTACTCCTGCACAATTTATCAAGTACAGTTGGTTGGGGCAATAGAATAAACAGACTGAAGATTAAGACCCCACCAACGAGTGTCCTGATATGACTCTAAACAATCTGATTGTGAGGCTACAGTAATGCAGGAACATCGGAAAATGCGAGAGTCCCCTTTTATTACCCTTGCACGCTGGTTCACTCTGGCCCGGCGTGATAGCACATAAACGACTCCTATCTATGGCTCAAAAAGAACTGTTTGACATTTAAAGTGATTGCAAACCAATGACTAAAGCTAAATTGAATTCTTTGAAAAAAACAGTTTGATCACTTCACTGAACGTAAATAAATTACGAATGTTTAATTGAATTGTTAGTTATACACAGCTATACTTGAAACCATTTAACATTGATTAATGCTAATTTGAATTGTTTGAAATAGAACTGTTTGGTCCTTTAACTGTGTTTAAACGAATGTTGATGCTTAATTGAATTGTTACTGATACATATTGATACTTGGAACCAGTAAAATTTGTTGACTTATGTCAAATTGAATTGCTTGAAATAAAACTGTTTGATCATTTAACTGTGTGTAAACAAATGACTGATGTTTAATTGAATTGTTACTGATACATAGCTATATTTGAAACTATTTAAATTTCCTAATTTATGTTTACAAATCATGTATATCTAATATATAGGAATAAACAGGATTTGGCATTAAATAACCTTCAATGGTTGATATACAATAAAACCAAACCAAACCAAACCAACTTATTTTTGTCTAAAACTGTGAGGAACTTAGAGAGGATGAAATTGTTTGCATTAACAAAGGTATGTAAGACGAACGTGCCAACAACTACGTCAAAGAAAGAATATATAAATATGTGAACCCGTGTACTGTATTTTCTAACGGTCATGTCAGGTAACAAGCAGTGGTTATTGCTAGATCAGAAAAGCTGAGTATCAATGAGCCTGTCTGTTAATTAGATGAAAGACCACCAAAGCAACAGCTAGTATTGTAAGCAACAAGAGATTCGAGTATTATATCAAAGAAAGATTTGTAATTAATAACACTGGCTTTTGGTCAACACAGGTCCAGACCCTACGGAATAATAACATCGACATGAAGATAACTAGCAGTTTAGCTGAAAACTTCGGATCAAAGTCTTGTAAATAATGAGCATATATTTCCTGTTGTCTTCATTTGGTGTTCCCATAGTTTAACTTTGAATTGTTATTTCTGGTTCGTCATCATCCAGTTCTGCGAGCTGTTATACAGGGTGCGACAGAAATACCTCCCATTGCTAGTGATTTTAGGCAAGCGGTAATGCTAGTTTTATGTAGCTATTGTCTCACCTTGTGGTTTTAATTAAGTTCATGGTTCTGTCGGCTGAAGCGGCAGAATACACCGACTGGATCTCTGCACAGGGGTAAGACACCCTAAAAGAGTGCCCTGGATATGATATTAAACAATCTAGTGAAAAGGATTCAGTAATGCTGGAGTTTTGGGAATGCAGAGTACCTATTTATTGCCATAGCGTCCGGGTCCACTTTGGCCCGGAGTGGTAGCAACTGATAGGGTCATCTCTATAGGTCAGATAAAACTAAACTATGTACTTATGCTAAATTGAATTGTTTGAAATAGAACGGTTTTTCGACTGGTAAACCTTGAACTTATGTTAAACTGAAGTGTTTGAAATATGACTGTTTTTGACTGTTAAATTGTGTACTTATGTTAAGCTGAATTTCTTGAAATAGAACTGTTTATATGTATAAAAATTGTTTTAGCTTTAAATAACCTACAATGGTTGATATGTCATTAAATCAAAGTGAACCGAACCTAAATATGCTCATTTACAATCATGGCTTTAACCGGTACAGACAGTAAGATTGTTGAATCTGGAATTGTTACACAGAAAGAGTTTGGTGCTCACTTTATGTTATATCGGAATGATGCTGTTTCGGATTTGAAAAAAAAATACTAATATGGATTAAAAATAACATCATAAACAGCAAGCTTAGCCTGTTTAATATTAAGTTTAATTACGTGTTGGTTTTCTTTAAGTAGAGTCTGAACAAAGATGGATTGTCACTTCGAACCACTTGTAAGTAGATGTTGATATAAATCATTTTTAAAAAGTATAAGCACCCATGAACGGTATGACCATACAAAGCTCCAGACGGAAAACAAATTGATTTTCAGCATTTGAGGTGAGGTTATCATAACAAGAAACCTCCTGAAACAGAAACAATAATCCGATTACATGACTTGAAGATAATTCTTAAAAGTAAAACGTTTTTGGGGCTCATTTAGTCAGATAGAGAGGCAGTAGGTGGCTAACTCCTCATACAATACTCAGGCAGAGAGAGAGAGAGAGAGAGAGAGTCATGCCAACAGAAAGTAAAATTTGCTGTTTATTGTCCACACGATTTTAGCTAGATAACCTAACTTCCTCTCCTCTCTCTCCCTCTCTCTCCCTCTTTCTTTCTCTTGCTGGTATTCAATTGACTTCCTACCTAGTCAGAATTCGGCACAAAGCCATTTTATGGTGGCGAGCTATGTTTGAATCGAAACCCATGCGTGTCTAGAACCAAAAAAAATATTTGGTCCCGCTCGAATTCTACCAATAGGGGGCCTCAGGAACACAGCCACGAACTCAGCCTTTTAAAGCTGTCACTGTTTGGGGGAACAGGCCCTTGAGACGTCAGCCTGAAGCCAGGAGCCCACGCGAACATGCACCTGGCTAAATCTCAAGCTTCGACTTCGCAACAGCAATAAATAAATAGCTATATCACAACCTCAAACTGCTTGCGTTCGTGTCTGGTGTTTGGAGAAAGGAATTTGATATTTTGTTTCGATTTTCAGACAAAACCAGAAGCTGAAAACAGCGGCTGCAGCAGCAGTAGTAAAAAAAAACTGGATTGACAATGATGGCGATGAAACAAAGGGTTCACCTACCCGTTCTCGGTACTCATTTAAAGACAAATTCGATATCTCGCCTGGTTATCTCCCCTTGGTAAGTCAGTTTGTGTTATTGATGCGAGGTATGTGCGTCATAGTAACCTCAACAGAACATGTTAAATATAACGTTTCAATGCCATCTCATCTACAACGATGGTCACGCTTCATAAAGTTGCCTCAAAGATGGCAGGAAATAGTTGAATGAAACGTGAAATATATTGTCTTATAAAGTGAATACAAAAAGACTTCTAAATGACTCCTTTATTATCTATCTAAATATTACTAATATTCTCGTTTCTCATTGTTTGTATACATGCATCCATGAACCAGAAAATGGCATATCATAGCGAGAAATTCACTAAAGCATTTAAATCAAAATAGAATAAAGCAGTTTTCAGTCCAATCAGCAACTGAATGGTAATTTTGTGAAGACTTGGTTCACGCTGACACATCACTCTTAAATCATTCAAATTCTGAAAATATTATCGATAATAGTAAAATTTAATTAAAATTTTTAAATTCTCCCTAAATAGAAAAAGGAATATCATAATAGATTGGTGTTACGTAGTAAGCCTAAAGAGTCCATCGATTCCCCAGAGAACAATGCTCAATATAATATTTAGCCCAACTCATATGTTGTGAAACATTAACGATGGATTAAAGCCTAAGATAAACAGGAAAATAAAAGGATCATTAAATAAGTTTCCAGACTTCTTTCGTATGGGCACTTCTATTGAGAGTACACACCTGAAACTCAAGTCCCTTTCGAAGTAATCTCCTCCGGCTGCGATGCACTTGTTGTACCGTTCCAACAACTTATGGAAAGCCCCATGGAAGACCTCTTGTGTGACTGTGTCAATGACGTTCATCACAGCCTCTTTCATCTCCTCAATTGTCTCATAACGACAGCCTCTGAGCTTAGGGAATAACTAAAAGTCACAGGGAACAAAGTCTCGACTATAAAGGGGCTGAGGAACTGTGTTGATGCCCATCTTGGTCAAATAGTCTTGACAAGGATGGAGTTGCGGACTGGTGCATTGTCCTGGTGGAAAAGCTACTGACCTGATTAGAAGAGTGCTGGCCTCTTCCCTAGGAATCTCTTCCTATTTCAGCAGCATACAGACTACTTTTCATTGTGTCAAAGTATCATTCTGTCAGTGTTGTCCCATGAAAAGATATACTTAAATATCTGCAGAAATCTTAGGGTGTACTCACTTTTGTGATACACTATATATATATATATATATAAGTAAAGTTTACGACCTTAGTCTAGGCCGGCTCATAGGATCCCTTTTCATTAGCTACTACACCAAGGTGTAGGAGAAAGCGTTACTTCTTTCCTTGGATTGCTCCACTTTACCTTGGTATGTCTTTGGTATGTCTTGACCAGAGATTTAACGCCGGTCTCCCATGCCATAAGCGAAAACTCTAGCTAATAAACCAATATTTAAATACTGAATAATAAAAAGACATTGATTGATATGAACTGAGCAACAGATAGGTACATACATACATACATACATACATACATACATAGACATAGATAGATCGTAAAGTATGATCAGAACGACACATACATATACATCCATACATACTTAAATACAAAACATAGATAGATAGATAGATAGATAGATAACAAGAAAATTTGAGTCAATTGATAAACATGAAAGATTCGTGTTCTGTTTGACATGTCTTTCATCGGATGATTTTTTTTTTCGTCAATAAAAAGCTCAGATTAGACATGTTAATGCCATCTTCGTACCGCAATACGAACTTTACTCCATTTTTACGAGAGAGCGTTGCCTTACAGCATCATTCCGATTCGAGCCAAACTCCGCAGTTTCCACACTTTGATTCGAATCTGAAGCAACAATTTATACATAAATAACCCCATAATTTCTTTTATTGAAGCTTTGTAAGAAAATGATGTCCCTGTATGTATATGAATAACCACAATTAAATTAGCAAAAGCGCAGTAAATTAATTTCACAAATGATTTATTTATTGCGGCTAAAGCTTATTTTGAACTTCAAGCACATTGTAGCTGATAACAGAAGTATATATATATATATATATATATATATATATGTATTGCCCAGTCGGCTTGGGCTGTAGAATACCCCGACTGCACCTCTGCTGAGTGGTAAGACCACCCCCACCAACGAGACTCCTGGATATGACACCAAACAATCTGACAGTGACGTTCCAGCAATGCTGGAGCTTTGGGGAATGAGGAGTACCCCTTTATTGCCATCGCTCCTAGGTCAACTCTGACCCAGAGTGGCAGCACCTGATAAGGGTCCTATCTATGGGTTAAATAGAACTAAACAGTGCTTCCTTCACTATACTGGCTTTTGCATTTAAATAGCGTGTTTATGGTAAACTGAATTGTTTGAAATGGAACTGTTTTTGACATTGAAACTGTACTTACACTAAACTGAATTGTTATATATAACTGCTTGAATTGTTTGAAATGGAAATGTTTTTGACAATTAAACTGTGTACTCAAGCTAAACTGAATTGTTTGAAATAGAACTGATTATTTACATAAAAATGGATTTGGCATTAAATAACCTACAAAAGTTGATATACCATAAAACCCACCAAACCAAACCAAACCAAACGTATATAAGTAATGAGTTGAGTGTTCGCTAATGGTCCGAAAGACCAGAGTTCAATCCCTGGTCCATTCCTTCCAAAGATTAAAAAAATGGTACTTGATACCACTTTGCTTAACACCCAGCAGTATAAAGTATGGATCAAGGGTAAAGTAGAGCAATTAAGGGAGAGAAGCAGAGCACTCCCCGACACCTCGGTGTAATAGCTATTGAAAAGGGAGACATCTGGTCATCCTCGACTAAGTTCGCCAACTTTACTTAAATATATTTAATACCCAGGAAGCTTGTCTGCGACCACACTTTCTAAGCTGTCTTATAAACGACACTCATTAGACAGAGGATATATATATATATATATATATATATATAGTCATCCACCGACAAATCTCTTTCGTTCTATCAGAACTCATCAGTGTGGCTAGATATACTAGCTTCCCGTAGCTGTGATCGAAACCCGGTTGATTCAAACGCCAATCCATGACGCTACCCCTCAACCACGAGGGAACCAGCTGCAGCGAAGTAAATTTTAAACGGTTATGAATCACAATTACTATTGTTTACATACATCCGCTTAACGGCTACCGAGAGCTCAATACATATATGAATGAAGAGCCTTGCATAAACGCTAATGGCAACACGATTACTTCATATATATATATATATATATATATATATATATATATATATATATATATATATATTCAAGACTTAGTTTATTTAGTTTATTATTTATCAGAATATGTACACATATGTGGCCAGAATTTTCTTCAGCAAGGGAAAGAGCATTTGTAAGACCTTGAATATCTAAACAGTTTTCATTCAATTTTAAATGATTTAGCGATCTTGAAATTAAGTGCAAAACCTGAAGGAACAGAATGTTAGATTTTCACTCAACGGAAATAACAACCGAATCTTTATGATGGTTGTGGTTGAAAAACGTAAAACATACAAAAGATGTATTCATTTTTCCAGTATTTATGAGATTAAGGTAGACTTGACATTATTAACAAAAAAGATGAAAATTTGTCAATGATTCTAATTGGTTAAATATTCTTTTTTACATTCTAAGAGGGAAATGATTTTTTTAGTTTATTTTTGGTTTTGATCATTCAAAATTTTCGCGGCATGTCAAATATTGCCGTGTGAGAACCTTAAAGAATTTAAACAAAAAAAAAAAAAAAACTTGTGTAAGTCTCGATTGGTCAAGAAAGGAATAAATACATATACAAAAATTATCGCTTCTCGGCCATTTTTTCTGTGTAAAAATTAATTTTTTCTTAAGTATTAAAATCAGTGGATTTTCCATAATATTCTTCATTGACATCCCTACTAATCAAAATACTGAAGAAATATATATTTTTGACCTGGAGGCTGGGGCCGTAGAATAAACTGACATCTCAGAAGAGGGATAAGACACCCCAAGAGTGTCCTGGATATTACACTAAATAATCTGATGGTGAGGTTCCAGTAATGCTGGAGCATTGGGGAATGTGGAGTAACTCTTCATTGTCATCACTCACAGGTCCTCTTTGATCCAGAGTGATATCACCTCATAGGGTCCTATGTAAGGGTAAAATAGAACTAAACTGTGTACTTATTCTAAAAGGAATTGTTTGAAATAGAACTGTTTTGGCGTTTAAACTGAGTACTTCATTTAAACTGCATACTTATGTTAAACAGAATTGTTTAAATATTAACTGTTTTGACATCTAAACTTGGTAATTATGTTAAACTGAGTTGTTTGAAATGGAACTGTTTTATGCTAAAGTGAATTGTTTGAAATTGAACTGTTTTTGACATTGAAACTGTATTTACAGTTTTGATGTTTAACTGTGAGTAAACAAAAGTCCAAACTGAATTGTTTAAAATAAAATTGTTTGACTAAGCTGAATAGCTTGAAGTAGAAATGTTTTTGAGAATTAAAATGTGTACTTATGCTATACTGAATTGTTTGAAATAGAACTGTTTATTCGTATAAAAATGGATTTGGTAATAAATAATCTCCAATGGTTGGTATGCCATAAAATCCAAACACACAAACCAACAAACATATATATATATATATATATATATATATATATATATATGTGTGTGTGTGTGTGTGTGTGTGTGTGTGTGTGTGTGTGTGTGTGTGTGTGTGTGTGTGTGTGTGTTTTCCTCTCTTCCTACTGAAAACTTCTGCTTCTGCGCTGTGTACTAGTTCATTTTCAAATATTGATCAAGGAATATTTAGTATCTATAATATTTTATATCGATCATTGCTTCAAAATAAAATTCCATCAGATGATTGTACCTTTGAAGAAATGAAAATTACATTTATGAAACAATATTAAGAAGGTGAGACCTGAATTATTGCTATTTTTCATTCGACTCTCCGGGTGAATATTTCAGGGCTTTTTCATTAATTAAACCTTTTGTAGAGAAAGAAAAGGAATCAATGGTAAATCTCTTGCAATACAATGGGATATTGAGAATATAGCCTAAGCTTATAAAAAAGGTGACAAAGTAGGTTGAGTCTGGAAGAGAAATAATTCCTTCTAAAACAAACTGGTGATCAAAAGGAACGAAATGGTATCTGAGTTTAGACATGTCAACAGATTTCTATTGTGTTTGTGTGAATGTCACCTGTGTTGTATAGCCCCTTACTTGACTGTTCAATCTCATATGTATACCTCTTCACTTTACCCCAGTCTTTTCTCCGGTTGCCTTGTGTAATCATCTCGGTACCTTTGATAACTTTTTTGCTTCACCATCTTTGATCCTCTATGTTGATGATGAATAACAACATGACTACAATTTCAACAGCATTTCTTGGGGATTTTTCAACCATTGCCAGTTATGGCCTAAACAAGGAATCAGTGAGAGCAACCAGGAGCTTTCAATCGCTCGCTTTAAAACTTTCTCATTACCTTATTTTTAATTCTAGAACCGTTTTCGTCAGCAGAAAAAAAAACACCTAATGAGAGCCATGGTCTAAGACTGACCTTGAGTTCAGCAGTTGTTTATCATACCGGTTGAACTTGCTGTATTTTTCAACGGAGAACTTAATTTGAATGCAACATTACATGTCAAAAATAGCTCTCTCCGACATTGTACAAACATCTGAGTTCTTGAATATTCTTACGCTATTAAGACGCTTAGAGAGCCGATTTTCTTACATTTCTGTTCGGTGATTGTACAAAGTACATATCCATTATTTTGATAGAGACATTAAGTGCTAAATAACTTAACTCTCTGCCGGTATTTGACATTTTGCAAGTATTATAACTATTGATTTCATATATTACAGTTTGGTTTTATGGCATATAACCATTGTTGGACCCGGGAACGATGGCAATGAAGGGGTACTCCGTTTTCCCGAAAGCTGCAGCATTACTGAATCTTGACTATCAGATTGTTTGGAGTCATATACAGGATACTCTTGGTGGGGGGACTTATCTCTCTGTAAAGAAGGAATTGGTGAACTCTGCTGTCCCAGCCGACCGGGCAAAATAACTATCGAATCTCTAAAGCTCCTAGTTATAATCATTAAAGATATTTAGGTATTCATACCTGGACTCTCCGACCTTTGTATGGCAAATTGTGTAAAGGAAGAGAAACTCTGAATTAAAAACCAGTTTAATTCCTTTGAAAAACTGACCTTGTGTCGCATCCTGCTCGTGCAGAGGAGTTGGTAGATACACGTACAAGTATGCACACACACACACACACATATATATATATAAATAATGTGACCGATTGTTAGTTTTTATTTTGAAATAATTATTTGCACTGGGGATTTTATTTGAATTGATCTCTTTATCGGGACAACTTAATTTTAACACTCTGTATTTGAATATTTAAATTGTCCTGCTTGCAGTTGTTCCCAACACCGGAATATCTGGATTGATTATTGACTTATATATATATATATATATAACCTCAACTGATTCATAGATTATATATAAAGATTTAAATATATATATATATATATAATCTTTATATATATATATATATATATATATATTCAAATCCCGAATGATCCTTACGTTCAAATATACTTGGTGAAAGCATGAATCTACCCTTTCTCTCACCAATATAAGTATATAGTAGGGTAGGTTGGCTTCCCAAACCTCAGTAGATCAATCAGTTCATGAAAAGAAAACATGAATTCAAATTTATTTGTAACATGCAAGATTAATTTGCCATTACCGATCGGCACAACTGTAAGCGGAGTTCCGGTGACAGTTTCCCGATTATACAAATGCCATTTTGTATTACACATTGTCATCCTCTTGGACAACATCAGTATGCTGATGAAAAGGGAAGAATGCCAGTCATTTAAATGTCCCCTCCCAGGTCTGTACTCAAATAGTCTGGCAAAACCAATGGGAGTTATAAAAATCATATCAACCTTAAGGTGTAAACTTCTGCAATTAGTTGGCCAGTTTACATTACTCGGCAACAATATCTCATCAACGGAATTTGATGTGAACTCATACGCATAGAGAAGGCAAGGACTATTGTTATCAGAATGTCTAGCATTTGGAAATCTGAGGTCTCTATTGATATAAAACTTTTTGCTTATGTGTGACAATGTCTTTATGGATGTATGGATGCACCACCTGGAATCAAATTAGAAAAAAACAGAGAAAAGGATGCTGCAAGATGTTTTGAACAAATTTTGGCGGCAATGCTCTACAGAAATGGTCACCTACCTAACAAAACATCCAAGTTTGAAAGGCTGGTCATCCTTGGAGAGAATTCACTAATTCATAAGTGAAATTCTTCTGTAGACTCTCAACCAAAATGATCAGATTTATTTGGATTAGTCTAACGGCATAACAACCGCTGTAGGTTATTTAATGCCAAATCTGGTTTATACATATATATTATATATATATCATTTGTAAATATAAGTCAATAAAGTTAGATAGTTCCTAGTATTGCTTCATATCACTAACTATTTAATTAAACATCAGTAATTTCTTTACGCACAGTTAAAGGTTCAAATGGTTTCAAGTATTGCTATGTATCACTAACAATTCAACTAAACATCAGTCATTTGTTAACACAGAGTTAAATTATCAAACAGTTCTCTTTTTAACGATTCAATTTAACAAAATTCATTTCTTTTTACAGTTTTAAGGTTAAGCAGTTGTATTTCATCCGCACATAGGACCCTTTCAGGTGCTTCCACTTCAGGCCAGAGAGGACCAGGGGGCAATGGCTATGAAGGGGTATTCCGAATTCCCCAAAGTTCCAGCATTACTGGAACCTCACAATTGGATTATCTAGTGTTATATCCAGGACATTCATTGGATAGGGGTCTTACAGTCGGTGTATTCTACAGCACCAGCCAACTGGGTTCGGTCGACCAGAAAAACTTCAATGCCTCAGCTCATTGTAGACCCTCCAGGCAAACAGGAGTTGATTATGAATATATATATATATATATATATATATATATATATATATATATATATATATATATATATTAGTTTTTAGATATACCTAATAGCATGGATGCTTATCTGTGACCACTGGTTTCATGCCGTCTTTATACAACAATCATCAGACCGAGAAATAAAGATTTTGTTGAAATTGAAAAAAAAGACATTTACGCTAGGATTGCGTATAACTCTTGGGTATGTGTGTGTGTGTGTTTTGTGTATGTGTGTGTGTGTGTGTTTGTGTTGTTTATATCTGCAAATTATATACATATACATGTTTATATATATGTGTGTGTGTGTGTGTGTGTGTGTGTGTGTGCTTGTGTTGTTTATATCTGCATATTATATACATATACATATTTATATATATATGTGTGTGTGTGTGTGTGTGTGTGTGTGTAAGTATGTGCGTGTGTGTTTGTGTTGTTTATACTATTTACCAACCCCTCCGCTCGGGCAGGATATGACACAAGGTCAATTTTTTAAGCGGAGTTTAACAGGTTTGAATTCAGAGTTTTCCTTCTCCTAGACTAGTTGCCTAACAAAGGCTGAAGAACCCAGTCTGTCCTACTATTTACCCATAGCTGGAGGGAGAATAATTGGATTCATACCTTTCCCAAGCGTATTAGTGCTATGTGAAATGCAGTCAGTCTCGTGCAGGATTTGAACTCGTGTCGCCGTGTCCATTTCCTACGACGATAACGACTACACCACGGGCACCTCCATTTGTGTTGTTTATATCTGCATATTATATACATATACATATTTATATATATATATGTGTGTGTGTGTGTGTAAGTATGTGTGTGTGTGTTTGTGTTGTTTATATCTGCATATTATATACATATACATATATATATATATATGGGTGTGTGTGTGTGTGTATGTGTGTGTGTGTGTTTGTGTTATTTATATCTGCATATTATATACATATACATATATATATATATATATATGTGTGTGTGTGTATGTGTGTGTGTGTTTGTGTTGTTTAGACCTGCAAATTATATACATATATATATATATATATATATATATATATATATATATATGTGTGTGTGTGTGTGTGTGTGTGTGTGTGTGTGTGTGTTTGTGTTGTTTATACCTGCAAATTATATACATATATACATATATATATATATATATATATATGTGTGTGTGTGTGTGTGTGTGTGTGTGTGTGTGTGTGTTTGTGTTGTTTATACCTGCATATTATATACATATACATATTTATATATATGTGTGTATGTGTGTGTATGTGTGTGTGTGTGTGTTGTTTATATCTGCAAATTATATACATATACATATATATATATGTGTGTGTGTGTGTGTGTGTGTGTGTGTGTGTGTGTGTGTTTATGTTTGAATGTTTGTGTGTGTGTGGATATGTTCAATAATAAGCTCTTCTCTCATTGGGGTTTAGGTGCAATGATACACACGTGTTTTGGGGCGAACGTGTCTATATGAATTTGTGTGTATATAAGAGTCTTTGTATGTATCATCATCATCATCATCATCAAGTCGTGCCGCTAGCACGGATATCCCTGACCCTCCCTCGCTGTTTCTCCCTATCGTTCATCGCCTCTGACAGGTCTTCAGGGCTACATCCCGTATCCTCACATAGCTGCTGAATGTAAGTGGGGGTCCATAGAAGTATATCGCTTATGAGCTCTTCCCAGCTTCTCCAGCAGTGTCCTGCATGTCTGGTCCGTCTAGCTTAAAACAGTCTTGTGGTATGTATGTACATGTGTATATATACATCCATGTGGATTCCAGGGTATCTGCCTGCGTTTGTGTGTGCGTAGTTAGCGACTATGTAAGAATTTACATGAATGTATAGGTGCACTAGTATGAATGGGATGGCTAAGCAAATTAGCCAGGGTGATAGATTCAAAGAGATGATAGAATATGAAGAAAAGGATTTCTTCTATGTGGATGAAAAGGTTGCTTATTTTGATATCCGTTATAAACAGAAATCTTCGGTGCGAGTATGGTCTGTAACAAAGCTTACCATTTTAGTACTTTAATTCTGGCCTTATCAACCAGAAAAAGTTTTTTTTCCTCCAGAAGCCAAGGTCCTATATATTCTAGAGTTAAACTGAGTAGCTGCGGTCCACACCAGTGTTAGTCGAGCGGCTGTGTTGGGCTACGGGGTTCCTCCGCCACCCACTATATTTGGTCATTAAAAAAATATGCTCAGATAGCATTGGTGTTTGTGGTGTTGGGCTTGGCCGTCCATAGCTCACTAGGAATATTTACAAGAATAATTTAAAAGGCAGACTTACAAATTGAAAGTTTAACGTAATTAAAAGAAAGCTAAGTCTTCGTCAGACGTCCGTGTTTTATAGTTAGGATCTGCTTGATTTAATCGAAGAACTAAGTGTTACACTCGTTGCTCCATGCTTGACTTGTGAGTAATTGTCATCAATCAAGACATCAATTAATTGATTTTAACGGCAAATCAACCTTTCTGAGGTTATTTTATGCTAAGAGGTCAGGGAACAGAGTTAACAATACGTTTATTTAAAAATTTTGTTAGGAGACGGTTGCGAAGTAGGATTTGATGGCATATCAATCCTTCTAGGTTATTTAATTCTCAATCTCTTTATACATATCTAGTAAATATATATATGAATGCGTAAATGAACAGTTTGTTGGTAACAATTTAAGCCGATTTGTTGGTAAGATAGTTAAATAGTTTAAGTATTCTTTTTTCTTTTACACCAATAATTCTTTCTCTTTTGAAGGAAACATTATTTGATCTTAGTTAAATGGTTCAAAGTATTGCGATGTACGCGGTGCTTTCAATAAGTTTCCAGACTTTTTTTGTACAGGCATTTAAAATCGACGTAGACTCTTGAAAATGCAGTATGTTATTGCTATACATTGTATGAGATGACTGACCAATTTTTATGATTTCAGATTCAAATGAACAGCTACAGCAGCAATTGGAATACACCCTACTAAAGTATGATTGTCACAGCTGGTGAATTTCAAAAATGAAATCTGGTGAGGACATTTTAGAAAAACGATATGCAATAAAATTCTGTTTTAAACTTGGAAAAATACCACAGAAACGTGTGGAATGCTTCAGACTGCTTTTGGACCATCTTGCATAAATCGAGCCTCAGATTTTGAGTGGGATAAGAGATTCAAGGAAGGCAGGAAGTCTGTAAGGGATGATGAGAGGTGTGGAAGGAGTAAGGAAGTCAATACACCAGATTTGATTGACCAAAGGGTTAGGGTTAGGGTTAAGATTACTATGTTGAAGTTTTGAGGGAGTTCATAAGAGATTCTGTCGGAAGAGGCTAGCACTCTTCAAATCGGGTCAGTGGCATTTCCACCAGGACTATGCACCAGCCCACAACTCCGTCCTTGTCACAGACTATTTGACCAAAATGGGCATCAAGGCAGTTCCTCACTGTCTCTATAGTCGAGACCTTGCTCCCTGTGACTTTTGGTTATTCTCTAAGCTCAGAGGCTGTCGTTATGAGGCAATTGAGGAGATGAAAAAGGCTTTGACGAAGGTCATTGACACGCTCACACAAGAGGACGTTGATGGGGCCTTCCAGAAGTTGTTGGAACGGTACAACAAGTGCACTGCAGTTGGAGGAGATTACTTCGAAGGGGACTAGAGGTTCAAAAGTGCACATACGAAAAAAGTCTGGAAACTTATTTAATGATCCTCGTAACACGAACATAGCAAAGTCGGCTTGGGCAGCAGAATACACTGACTGTCTGTCTGCATCGGGGTAAGATTTCCTCAACGAGTGTCCTTGATATGACATAATCTGATGGTGAGGTTCCAGTAATTCTAGAGCTTAGGGGAAAAGCGGAGTACCTCTTCATTGCCATTGCTCTCAGGTCTACTCAAGTCCTGAGTGGAAGCACCTGATAGAGTCCTATATATGGATCAAATGGAACTGTGTTATTACGCTAAACCGAATTGTTCGAAAATAACTGTTTTCACATTTAACAGTACCGGCTCATTGTCCTAGTGGGTAAAGTGTGCGCCAATTGTCCGGGAGGCCTGGGTTCAATCCAAATACTTTTAAAATGGTATTTGATACCTACTTTCGTAACACTCAACATTATAAGGTACGTATCAAGGGTAAAGTAGAGCAATCCAGGGAAAGTAGTAGAGTCCTCAGCTATACCTCGGTTTAGTAGCTATTGAAAAGGAGCCTTCGGATCCTCTCGACTACGATCGCCAACTTTACTTACATTTATCTGTGTGTTTAAACTACGTATTATATTAACTGAATTGTTTCAGATAGAACTGTTTTGACTTTTAACTGTGTGTAAACAAAGAAAACTATACTTATTCTAAACTGAATTGTCTGAAACTTTTATTAATTTGACTTACTTCGGCGTTAACAGACCTGAAAAGTGTTGATACACCCCAAACCAACCAACCAACCAACCAACCTTAACACTAACAATTCAATTTAACATCGGTCATTTTTTTACTCACAGTTAAATGGCCAGACAGTTTTAGTTGACCCACAGAAAGGCCCTAACAAGTAGTACCACTCCGAGTCTAAGTGGACCTGGGAGTAATTGCAGTGAATGACTATTAAACTTTTTCGAAAGCTCCAGGACAAAATTCTTACCATCAGATGGTTTAGAGTCGCATATAAGATACTTGTTGGGTGGGAGTCTTACTCCTCAGCATAGATGCAGATGGCGTATTTTACAACTCCAGCTGACTCGGCTTTTATGGAGTTGTTTTCTTTTTTGCTCTTTTGAAATCAGGCCAGTTTAATGCTATAGATAGGACCCTACCAGATACTACCACTCTTGGCCCAAGTTGAGTTGACGGTTATGACAATGAAGGAATCCGCTACACTCTTCAGATCTCCCGGTTTACAGCCTTACTACCATATGCAGTTTAGTTTGATACTCAGTTCGTATCCTTTTCTTGAAAGGAATTCTGACAGTAAATAAGTTCCTTTTGTGAATCATTTCGAATTCCAGTTGCGCTATCAACTTCACTTTCGGACTCCTGCTCTTGGGGAACTTATGGACAAACATTTTCTTTCCGTTATGGTTTAAATAGTACCACTACTGTTATTCTACATAGATAACTTTGGCATTAAATAACCCACGAAGGATGATAGACCACAAAACAGAGGGACCAAAGAAACTTATCCCGAATAGGTGGAAATTTGTATACCTGATTTCTTGGCCTAAACTGGTACACGAATATTAATTTTGTATATGTGAAATGCGAATATGGTCTATAGAATTTGCTGCAATCATTAGCTTCAAAATTTATTGCATACATCGACCTCTGCACAAGATATTATTGTAAGTGATTATCTATGGTAATTACTGGTATAATATGAATTCGTCTATTATTTCGAAAACCAAAGCGTACTGAACGACCTGAAAGACTAGAAATAAGGATAGGACAATGAAACAATAAGCATACTTCCTTTCAGAACGTCAAACACCGCAAGGGAAATCGCGAAATACTACGATATTTATATGAAGCATTGAAGTAAGGGCAATGATCTTACAAAGAACTCGAGATAATATGTGTGTATTTGCAATTTATAGTTGAAATGCGTTTATTTGAATATTATCATACTTCTTGTAACTGCCTGTAAACCCAGTCAATGAAAGATAACTGATTTTTTTTTTCTTTTGTAAACGACTCTAAAAACACATCCATATATTTATCAAACACTGTTCAAATGGGGAAAAACAACCTGCTTATTTAAAAAATAAACAAACTAAGGCCTTAGTTCATCTTTGAAAGTCTAATTTCGACAACGTCTAATGTCTAAAATGTTTGTAAACCACTTTGCTTCATCCGTCCTGATTAGAAATCCAATATAAAATCTGAGTTAGGAGAGACACAGCTCAAATAACTGATCACAGATAAGGAAACAGGCTGATACTTGTCGCTTGGCTTATGACCTAAAATCAATACAGTCTGACAGAGGACTTATCTCAAAGAAGGCCGAATGATGACCTCAAAACTAGGAGACGATGCCTGTTTGTTGTGAAAGTGAACTTTTCCGAAAAGCTATTGTTATTGACTGAGTTCAGTAGACAGAAACGGAAGGCTGCCTCCTGTGATGTGAGAAGGAAATGTCTGTTGACAGAGATGGAAGAATTGCGAGATAGGTTGGATACCGACTCGATCAATGTTTAATGTTTAATGTCGTGTACATACGGATATCCGGAAAGCATTTCTGAGACACATATGTTTGATTAAACAGGAGATGTTTAATGGAAGCCACATTATTATTTTCATGTCGTTAGGTTTTCAAATCAGTATTTTCTAGCAAAAGCTAATGGAGATCAAGTAACAACAAAACTCATACATTCAATTTAATTTCTTTTACAAGCATTTTATTTTTTTAGTTTTTGTTATCTTAATTTAAGTTTATCGATCAAGAGCGCTTAGCATAACGTTTATTATCGTAAGAAATGGAATTGCTGACACTATTTCAAATCCTGGCAAAAGCTATTTGCGTTTCACTTCACGTTAATTCTTTGTGAAAATGCCTGAATCTGCCTTTTCTCTTACTGCAGATGAGTTAGTAGTTAGGTTGACTGAGTTCTTTCGCCTATGTTAGACAACCAGTTCATGAGCAGAAAACTCTGAATTCGAAAACAGTTTACTCCTCTAAAAGATTTTCTCTCGTATTTCACATCTAAAAAAAGAAAAATGATTTGCCAAAAACTCATTGTCATTCTCTTCTATCCTCCCTCACCTATACGTAAGACAGATTAATTATTTTTAGCCTTGATTGGGCAACCACTCTAGAAGAAGGAAAGTTCTGAATTCAAGCCAGTTTTACTCCATTTAGAATTGACCTTGACTCAAATCCTGCCTGTGGCAGAAAATGACAAATACGTAATTTATTTTTTAACAACTATTGTTTTTAGATTATTTAGGAAGTAGTTTACTAAAAAAAAAAATAATAATACGTCGTCTCACTTGGCTCGGAAACGCATCATTTTGTGTCTGTTGCCTAACGAATATATTTTGACGTAGTCAGAGCTGGCGTTACCCCCATAAAGAAGGCCAACAAGAGTTTGGTATCTGTCTGAATGGGCAAGTAAATCATGAACATCAACAACAGTTTCTTGAAGAAAGACAATTGATGTTTACTTTCTTTTATGGAAAAAAGGTCGAATGTCATTTTAGATTCGGCGATATTATTTTATGTTGGTAGACGTGACATGATGAAGACGAACTAAGGTCAAGCTCTTGAGATTTCATATCTTCAACTCCACCAGATTCCAGGCTGTCCTCTTCCAAAATGAAACCTATCCTCCTCTGGGGTTCTGATATATTTCTGTCTTTACAATTTTTGCACACGCCTAATTTTGAGTACTTCATCAAATCCACATATATACATTTCTCGTACATTCCTTCTGTCAGCTGCTGAATCTACTGAGGCTGTAGAATACGCCGATAGCATCTCTCTCGGGTGGTGGGTAGAAGCCCTCCAGCAGATATCCAAGATAGGACGCTAAACCACCTGATGGTGACGCTACAGCAGTGGATCATTGAAAAATATGTAGAACCCGTTCTTCCGGGCTCAATCTGATACGAAGTGTTCGTACATGTTAGGGTCCCATTGATGGGTCGAATAGAATTGTTTAATCATTACTCTTGAAGAAACCATTTAACTGTGCGCAAAAAATGATGTTGCATTATATTGAATCTTTAGAATCATGTAGCTATGCTTGAAAACATTTAACTCGGTGCAAAGGAATGAATAATATTGAATCGGATAATAATTGTTGGATAAGATTTGAAACAATACAGTGTTCTGGGTATGACATTAAATAACATCTAATGATGAGGCTACAATCTTAGAGTATGGGGATATAGAGCCTAGTCGGTTGAAGCTGTAGAATACACCGAATGTACCTCTGCAGAAGAGTATAACCCGTCACTCTTATATATATATATATATATATATATATATATATATATATATATATATATATATATATATTTGTCTGAAAATGAAAATCTAACATTTTAAAAGTTGCAGATCTAACATTTAAAAAAACAAAGGGTTTGATGAATTAAGGGTTAGGGTTATTTTTGAAGGTTTTCCTTTATATATATATATATATGTATATATACGTCCGTGTGTGTGTGTGTGCATATTCATATAGGTATAAATTTATGCTTAGAGTGTCCACCAGCGGTCTTGGAGACGTGGGTTCAATTCCAGTTCGCGTCAGACCAAAGACTTTAAAAATGGTACTTGATAACTCTTTGCTTAAAACTCAGCGATATAAGGTACGTATTAAAGGAAAGTGGAGCAATCCAGGGAAAGGAATAGACACCTCCCCTACGCGTAGCATTACTTTATAGTAATCTCGGTGTAGTAGCTATTAAAAAGGGACCCTATAGGTCACCGTCGACAACGGTCACCAACTTTACTTTACTATATATATATATACCAACCCTTCCGCTCGGGCATGATATAACATAAGGTCAATTTATAAGCGTAGTTTAACAGGTTTGAATTCAGAGTTTTCCTTCTCCTAGACTAGTTGCCTCACCAAGGCTGAAGAACCTAGTCTTCCCTGCTATTTACCCATAGCTGGAGGGAGAATAATTGGATTCATACCTTTCCCAAGGGTATTAGTGCAATGTGAAATGCAATCAGTCTCGTCCATATATATATAGATATATAGATTCACGTATATATGTATATCATATAGACATATACATACATATAATTGCAGGAATATACATATATATATATATATATATATATATATATATTCCTGCAATCATATGTATGTATATGTCTATATGATATACATATATACGTGAATGTATACATACATATATATATATATACATATATACAGATGTATATATATATATATATATAGTTAGAAAGAGGGAAAGAGAGTGAGAGAGAGAGAGAAAGAGAGAGAGATTGCCTTGACTCTCTCTCTATCTCTCTCTCTCTCGCTCTTGCCATCCGTATCTATAGTTCATCGCACTCAGCAGATCTTCCAGCCGGCATTCAGTTTCTGCGCCAAGCTGAGGAATATATCTTTTCTGGCCAGGCAACACTGATGTGTCCAAACACAAGAGAACTTCACTTATGTGTTTGTTTCTACTTTCCAACAGTGCCTTGCATATCTCTCTCATCTTTTATGAGATAGGAGGCAAGAGGCTGTACAGATACTGTTCCGTAGGGTACGGCTTAAGGCATTTGTTCAAAATAAACAAGCAGCGTCCTTGTGTAGCTATCATCAAGTTATTTTTTCTCAAAGTCAAGGTGGCGCAGCCTTTGAACAGTACTTACATCTGTGAAGAATTCCCATTTTAGTAGTTAAATTTCCATTTTAGTACTTAAATTTTTGTATATTCAATAATCTGGTTGTAGTGTTCGATGCTTTTCCAATGAGTATGTTTACACCCATTTCAGTAGATCAGATATTGCTACCGAATTATAGGAGGATCATTAAATAAGTTTCCAGACTTTTTTTTTGTATAGACACTTTTATTGATAGTACACACATGAAACTCT
This sequence comes from Sepioteuthis lessoniana, assembly GCA_963585895.1. Taxonomy (NCBI): domain Eukaryota; kingdom Metazoa; phylum Mollusca; class Cephalopoda; order Myopsida; family Loliginidae; genus Sepioteuthis; species Sepioteuthis lessoniana. Next base: position 86,221,685 of record OY757921.1, on the reverse strand, counting down.
AGTCCCCTTCGAAGTAATCTGCTCCGGCTACAGTGCACTTGTTGTACCGTTCCAACAACTTCTCGAAGGTCCCATAGAAGTCCTCTTGTGAGAGCGTGTCAATGACCTTCGTCACAGCCTCTTTCGTCTCCTCAATTGTTTCATAACGACAGCCTCTGAGCTTAGGGAATAACCAAAAGTCAAAAGGAACAAGTTCTCGACTATAGGGACAGTGAGGAACTGTCTTGATGCCCATCTTGGTCAAATAGTCTGTGACAAGGACGGAGTTGTGGAAATGCCACTGACCCGATTTGAATAGTGCTGGCCTCTTCCGACGGAATCTCTTCCTGAACTCCCTTAAAACCTCAACATAGTAACCCTAACCGCTACCCTTTGGCGAATCAACTCTGGTGTATTGACTTCCTTACTTCTCCCAAACCTCTCATCATCTCTCACAGACTCCCTGCCTTCCTTGAATCTCTAATCCCACTCAAAAACTGATGCTTGATTCATGCAAGATGGTCCAAAAGCAGTCTGAAGCATTCCATACGTTTCTGTGGCATTTTTTCCAAGTTTAAAACAGAATTTTATTGCATATCGTTCTTCTAAAGTGTCAGATAGCATTTTTGAAATTCACTAGCTGCAAAAATCAGGCTTTAATTGGGTGTATCCTAATTCCTGCTGTAGCTGTTGATTTGAATATGAAATCATAAAAATTGGTCAGTCATAGATGTATAGCAATAACATACTGAATTTTCAAGAGTCTACAGCAATTTTAAATGCCGGTACAAAAAAAGTCTGGAAACTTATTGAATGCCCCGGGTGCATAGCAATACTTTCAACCATTTAACTAAGATCAAATAATGTTTCCTTCAAAGAGAAAAAAATATTGGTGTAAGAGTGTTCCATTTGCTGCTGTAGCTGTTGATTTGAACCTGAAATCATAAAAATCGGTCAGTCATCTCATCACATCTGTAGCATAACATACTGAAGAGTCAACAACAATTTAAAATTCATGTACAAAAAAAAAGTCTGAAAACTTATTGAATGTGCCATGTATGAACTGGTCTTCTAATTTCAGAGGCTTGTCATTTAAATTTGAGATGGTACTATATTGTTTAAAAATCATGAAGTCTGTTTTATCTTTATAGATTAGTTTATATAGAGAGTAATGCCACTTGCTGTCAGTTCTAGACTATGTAACAGACTATGGTAGGTGTGTTTGCATGAAGTTCAAGATCATTTGCGTAATATTCACTCGAGACAGTTTCTACTTTATATCATGTGCTTTTTTTTTCTTTTTGCGTGATATCAATTTCTTTCATGAGATCTATTACCTATATTACTTACAGCCATCATCAATAGAATTATATGAATCTTAAGGCTTAAGAGTAGGTGCCCGTGATGTAATGGTTATCATCGTAGAAAATGGACACGGCCACAGGAGTTCAAATCCTGGACGAGGCTGATTGCATTTCATATAGCACTAATACCCTTGGGAAATGTATGAATCCAATTCTTCTCCCTCCAGCTATTGGTAAATAGTAGGGCAGACTGGATTCTTTAGCCTTGGTCAGGCAACTAGTCTAGGAGAAGGAAAACTCTGAATTGAAACCTGTTAAACTCTGCTTAAAAAAATTGACCTTGTGTCATATCCTGCCCAAGCGGTGGGGATAGTATATATGTATATGAAACTTAAGTCTGAATTTTTGTTATCGCCTTCCTTTGCTGACCTTGAAAACATTTTTGTAACGCTTTACAAATATTTTCTCCGACCCTTGCTGACAAATTCATGTATATAAGCAACCCCCTCACCATCGGGATGAAACACAAAGTCTATTTTATGTGAAGTAAAATTGGTTTGAATTTAGTGTTTTTGTAATTTAAATAGTTCTTTGTAATTGATGTAATACACAAAAGAGGGTTAAGGGTATGCCTCCGTGACAACAAGAAAACCACGTGAAATCAACTTCTTAGTAAACAGTCCTTTCTTCTTCAGCCTCTTTCCTCCGCTCTCCTGTCTCTTTCTTACTCGACGCGTTCACTGACTCAGCGTTTCCTCACCCCTCCTATCGTCTGTCCGAGACTTAGACGATATTGTCTAAGGGGTGTAACTCATACCGCCTTGCTGGTACACTTCACTAATGCAGATTCTGCCTTTCAGATTCACTTCAGTTTTCCTTCTTCTAGACGAGTGTCCTAAAAAAATCTCAAGAACCTAGTATACCCAACAATTTATTCATAGCTTAATCGACAATAGTTGGATTCAGACCTTTTTCCAAGGATGTTAGCGCAGAAAGCCTCCGATTAAATTTCCTTCGATTATGCTAAGCCCTCCTCCTGTTGGCAAATATTTCTTGCCTTGAACTTTACCTTAGAGAAAACACTCACAATCGGTAAATATTTGTCTTATATATGATGTACACCAGGTAACCAAAGCACTTTGAGTCACAGTGGGTATCTTCTGTTCTTAGTAGTATCATGGTAGTTGGTGCACTGGCACGTTGTGCATTACTTCACTCTGTGTGTAATTTAAAATCTGCATAGATGAATGTGCAAAGTAGTCTTATTTGGGAATTTGTGGTTCTATTCCAAGCAATTCAGTTTAGCATGTCATTTGTTTGGTCTCAGTTAAAATGTAAAAGTACAAAGTTTAAATGTCAAACAGTTGTATTTGACCCATAAATAGGACCCTATCATGTGCTGCCACACCGAAACAGAGTGTACCTGGAAGTAATGAAAGGAGGTGCCCGTGGTGTAGTCGTTATCGTCTTTTGCAAATGAACACGGCGACTCGAGTTCAAATCCTGGACGAGACTGATTGCATTTCACATAGCACTAATACCCTTGGGAAAGGTATGAATCCAATTATACTCCCTCTAGCTATGGGTAAATAGTAGGACAGACTAGGTTCTTCAGTCTTGGTGAGGCAACTAGTCTAGGAGAAGGAAAACTCTGAATTCAAACCTGTTAAACTCCGCTTCAAAATTGACCTTGTGTCATATCCTGCCCGAGCGGAGGGGTTGGGTAAATAGTACCTGGAAGTAATGAAAAGTTACTCCGTATTCCCCAAAGCTCCTGCAATACAGGAGCCCTATCATCAGATTGTTTAGTATCATATGCAGGACACTGGTTGGAGGAGTCTTAACCCTATGCAGAGATATAGTATTTGTATTCTACTACCCCAACCGACTGAAGAAAACGTGTCGTATGAAAAGAGAAGGGCAGTTCATTACTGTAGAGTAATCAGATTGTTTAAGAAATTTTGCTGGAGTTGCAAGAATTTCGACAATCTGGCAAGTTCGGTTAATCCTAAAATTATGAATTCCGAGACCGTGTTACAAGCCATAGAGGCAACTCAGGTGAGTACACGGAGAGTATCAGGAGATCTTGCTATTATACAATCCAGTGTAGTTTGTCAAATTCATAATCTTGGCAAAATGTCCGGAGTTGACGAATTTCGCATCATACGACCAAAATATTGCAAAACTTTTCACTCACTATTTTGAACGATAAACACTTTTCTTTTCTTTAAGATGTGAGTAGTTTTTCGTTCCTCGTTGGTTATAATCGACCAACATTTCGGCATCCATCTTCTTCATATTCTCATCCCATTTCCTCTCTTTATGTTTAAAGCAACTGTTTGGCCAGTAGTCGCATTACACAATGGATGGAAGTGTTTGTCTTCTCCCATTACTTACGTTTGCACGATGGTCTATGGAAATGTAAACCCAGAGAGCCTTCTAATTCTGGTTTTATGTGATCGTATCCGAAGAATTTTGACTCCTCTCGGAACGCTAGCAATCAATTTCAAGGATGCAGTCGATGGGGAATTCAACCTTCAATCATTGATTTTGTGTCATAGAAAGAAAGCGCAGTGAAAGCCTTTGTCGTGTTAATCTATTTCACTACTTTAGTTTCACGTCTACGCATGAACCTGGCAATTGATCCACCCCACACCCCCCCAAAAAAATCAGTAAACATCTATAGTTATTGCTTCCTTTTTTTCTTTTTTTTTTAGTTAAAACTAAATTTGTTTTATTTCTTATTAAGTCTTAGAAATAAGATAAAAAGAATTCTTTTTGCGTTAAATTTCATTGAGCAAAAAAAAAAAAGAAAAAAAAAGCTTTTGTTTAATTGTATCACTCGAAATCAATGGATTTCAAACTGTGGCCCTGTTACCAGAGAGGATCGTCAACTTTATCAGTAGATTTCCTCAACGCTGCCAGGGTGTGTCCTCGTGGTGTAATGATTAAAGCGATGGACTGCAGAATCGTAGTAAGCGAGTTCGTACTTCAGTCGCGCTATTTCGTTCACTTTCGAACAAATACACTTGGGAAAGGTATGAACCCCCTTATCCTCCCGGCTATGGGTTAAATAGTACCACTACTGTTCGTCTAGGAGAATAGCTTTGGCATCAAATAACCTACAAAGGTTGATATGCCATTAAAAAAAGAAACCAAACCATCAACGCTGCCAGGGTTTCTTGAAAATGCTGTTTTATGCAATTAGCGATTGAAACGATAATTTGTATTTTTACTAATTAGCACACATCTATGAAACCTCACTCCCAAAATCTTAACTCAGCGTTGACCATGAGCATCTATTATTGTCTTTAACTGGGTAAAAATGCAGCTCCCTTTTGCAACAATTTATTTATGCTAAACAGCATTTTCAGCAATAACCAATATGAAGATTAATTTCTGATCTTCACATGTTGTGTACAAAGAGTTGCGTGTATCTTTGTCAAAAATATTTCCAAGAATTGACAATTTGTTCTAACTAAGGCCAGCCCACCTCCCTCTGATAATTTCATTACACAGTGCAAATATTAAATGTGACTCGAATCAAATATTTTTTTCTAAATTTCATTTTTGGTTTTATGAGATTTTACTTTTTCTATATAAATGATCAGGAGAAAAAGAATGTGGTTTCGTCTCCTAAAAGCTTGAAAATCATTGCTCTATATCGATTGATCGTCAGTTTATCACGGAAGCCACCGATACTTGATTCTTTATTGAATTATTGACATATACTATCTTTAGTTTCTAACAACACAGGAGTAAATTGTTTATCCGTAGGGATTATGTTACGCAGTCGATGACAATCAAAGAATTTTTCCACTTGTTTATAATCGGTGTGTATTTTAGAATATCAAAAATACCTTCAACAATGTTTTTACCAATTCTAAAGATAAAGTAGGGCTATAATCTTGGAAGCCTTCCGAAAGAACAATTGTAACATAATGGCGAAGGGATTTCGTTTTATATATCTTGCCTTTCGGTTTAGTTAGGATGAGAACCTTTCGCTTAATGCATGGGTTAGTTAGGTGCAAACATGAGCGCAGGTGTTCACACGCGCGCGTAATTCACAGATGTCAAAATAAAACCCCAGATAGTAAATGGGACCAGGGGGTGTGAATGACGTCATGCACCGGAAGCGTGGGATGAGGATTTTGGGGATTTGAGAAAAAGCATTGAGTTGAGTTCCTGCGTCCGAACGGGAAGGTTGAGGTTAAGACCTGGGCGAGGCCAGACGACTTTGTGCGCTACGGGCGCCGCGCGTTGGTTGGTTTGAGAGCTGATGATGTAAAAGCTGTCATCATAGAAAGATTGTATCTCTCGCTCCTCAAGTAGAAAAACCTTTTAACTCAAAAAGGTGAATAAAAGTTTTGTACCTGAACCAATTTCGTAAAGTTTTTCGTGTTTTTAGATTCCTGTTGTATCGTTGGTTCAATAGCGGTATTCCACAGGTACAAGCCGAAGAGTTGACAAGTCTATCAGAGAGCGATTAACGCTTTTCTCTGCTGAAGTAGCCAGACACCGTCCATTTATATCTTTACCGGTGTCATACTAAAAAGAGTCACTGAGTGTATAGTCCCGGTATAACAATTACCTATGTCCATTTCACACATCCATTTATTATGGGTATGTTACACAATGGTAATTGAAAGATTCTCTATGTAGACTCTTAGATAAGCTTAAAAACATTCAGTAAAACTATAATCAATGTAAGTTATAGCATATGTAGAATTCTCTAAACCGTTCTCTTTGGGATTAATATCCTTGGGAAGAGTATAAACTTTTATCCACTAATTATCGCTCAAATGAAACTGCTATCATCATTCCTCAAGGGTGGCTAACACACGATACCATTAAACAAGGGTGGCTAACACACGATACCATTAAACAAGGGTGGCTAACACACGATACCATTAAACAAGGAAATCAAAGCAAAGCAAAGCGTATATCCAAATAGATAGCATTTCATAAGTAAAGTTAGTAACCTAAGTCGAGGGCGGCCAAAAGGCTCCCTTTTCAATAGCTCCAACACCGAATTGTAGGGAAGGGTGCTACTCCTTTCCATAGATTGCTCCACTTTACCCATGATCCGTACCTTATAATATTGACTGTTAAGCAAGGTGGTATCAAGTACCATTTTTTGAGCTTTTGGTATAACTTGACCAAGGATTGAACCCCAGTCTCCCGGACCATAAGCTCCAAAAATATTCGGAAGTGCTAGGATAATTGAAAGATACAATCATAAAGTGTTTCACACGTTTCGTAAATGTAGAGACGGACTCTTAAAACCTACTGTGCCTTACAATAAAATGAACATTCCATATAGAGAAATAACGATTGGTTTGGTTTGGTTTGGTTTTATAGTATGTTCACTATTAAAGTTTATTTAATGCTAAATCTTCGTTCAGGGTTATTTTATACTGAGATTATGGACTCATGCATATTGCACGTTCATATCTACTTTTTTTATGTAGTTGATTTTTAGTGTGTGTTTTGCATATAATCCAAGTGAATATGAATAATTTTTAAACGGGTCTAATCAACCCGTACATTGGACCCTTACATGTACTACTAATCCGAGTTAGAGTTGGTTTGATTGTGTTTTATTGCATATCAACCATTGCAGGCCATGAGAAAAAGCAGTGAGCCGAGTTCCTGTGTCTGAACGGGAGGTTGAGGTTCACACCGTGGTTAAATGGTTATCGCCGTAGGAAATGGACACGGCGACACGAGTTAAAATCTTGGACGAGACAGATTGCATTTCACATAGCACTAATACTCTTGGGAAAGGTATGAATCCAATTATTCTCCCTCCAGCTTTGGGTAAATAGTAGGACAGACTGTTTTCCTCAGCCTTAGTGAGGCAACTAGTCTAGGAGAAGGAAAACACTGAATTCAAACCAGTTAAACACCGCTTAAAAATTGACCTTGTGTCATATCCTGCGGAGAGGTTGGTAAATAGGATTGTAGGCCATTTAATGCCTTGTCCTTTTTATACATATATATTAAATAATATGATTTGGTTTCGTTAGGTTTTATGATATATCAACCATTGTAGTTCATTTAATGCTAAATCCTCTTTATACATATATATTAAATATATATGATTTCGTTTTGTTGGGTTTTGTGGCATATCAACCATGGTAGGTAATTTAATGCCTACTTCTTTTTATACATATATATCAAATATATATGATTTGGTTTGGTTGGGTTTTATGGCATATCAACCATTATTGGTTATTCAATGCCTAATCCTCTTTATACAAATATATCAAATATATATGATTTAGTTTGATTGGGTTTTATGGCATATCAACCATTATTGGTTATTCATTGTATATATAGTATTTAATAAATTTTCTTGATAACAGTTTCAATGAGCCCAGGCTCATTTTCTGCTCACGCTTTAATAGTTTTAAGTATTTCTATCTAATACTAATAATTTTATCTACGATTAATCATTTATATGTACAAAGTTGAATAGTTTAAACTCTAATTATTTTATTCAAACCATTCATTTGCACACAGTTAAATGCTTCAAAGTAATGAAATTTATCAGCAAAAATTATATAAGATAAGTTAAATGATCAAAAATTATATAAGATAAGTTAAATGATCAAAAGGTTCTATTTCTAAAAATTCAATATAACAATAGTCACTTGTTTGCTCACATTTTAAATGTCAAGCAGTTTTTTTTAACCCTTACACAGAACCTTATCCGGTGCCATCGATCCGGGGCAGAGAACACCTGGGGTCAATGGCAATGAAGGGGTTTTCCACTTTCCCAAAAGCTTCGGAACTAAATCCTCACCATCAGATTGTTTAATGTCCCAACGAGGACACTTCTTGGGATGAAGGGCTTACTCCACAGCAGAGATGCAGTCGGTATATCTTATAACTCCAGCTGACTGAACAAGTATAAGCAAGGACGACTTCATAAGTGACGTTCTTCGCTGCAGTCCGACACAAAGACGGGTCTGTGTTGGCTGGCGACTAAGAACTTACATACATCAAGACAGGAGACGTAGTTTGCAAGTCCTGCCGGGAGCGATGTATGATAGAGACGGATGGAGAAAGAGAGAGAGAGAGAGAGAGAATCGGGGATATTAGAGCTTTCAGTGCTCCTTGATGAGGATGAGGATAATATATATATATACATATATATATATATATATATATATATATATGTATATATATATATTGTTGGTATTACCCAACTTTTTCCACAAAATGAACAAGTCCATCTGCCATCTATAGCAGTTGCTACTAATACCAGGGCAAACTAGAAGGTGAGAGCAGTCTCTTATAGGAATAGTATCAGAGCGTTGGAGACTGTTATATACTCACATAATAAATATGCTTATATACGCATATACATGTTCATGCAGCATCATAGCGACACAAAAAATAATTAAACAGACGCACAATGATAAAGACACAGGAACAAACGACGCACGCAGGAAGGAAGACGCAGGAAGGAAGACGCAGGAAGACTTCTTTAATAATATTTTACCTCACATCTTTATTTGTAAGTTTCGAAAGGGTTGTTCCAAGTTTGCGTGTGAGAGGGAGCTGGGGACCGAGCATTACTGAAATATTTTGACCCCGAAGTTATGGCCGTCAGCGTTGTGTCTTTCTTGTTCTCCATGGTTGCTCAACTGGAGCACTGGCTTTCCTTACTACAACTCGTCTACCTCCTAAACTCTACTCGCCTGTCTCCACTGGCTCGTTGAACCCAACTGAACGGAACTCAACTGTCCTCTGTTCAATTCGTCGGCCTTATATTACCTTCAAACTCCCACGCGGTGATATGGACACGCCTCCGCAACTCCTTCCGATATCTAGCGACCGGGATGTGTCACTTCCGCTTTCTTTGGAATGGCCTGTGTGATCATCATCGAGCGGAAATAACTGTCATCCAGTTCAGAGGTCACTCTCTTCCGGTGCGTCAGTCTATGAGAGTATAATGGGATCTTTTTTACCTCGTCCCATTTCATCAGCCAATTTCCCCCCACGCGATTTCCTCTCATAACTGCCATCAGAATGTGTCACTTCCTTCCGGTGCACTACCTTGAATGGCATTTTTGGCCGGGTCAACAGGTCAAAACATAACAATGGAGATCGCACTAGATCACCTTACTTGCTACCGTAATAACGGAAGCCAATACTATCGTTGGACTATATCTTTATTCTGTATTCACTAATCCTATGTTCTAGTCTACTAATAGTCTCTCTAATCTATATACTTTTTTCCTGAGAATATATCTCTATTTCCTCTCATATCGTGGTTTGTCCTTTATTTAATATTACAAGCGTTCCCTAACCAGAACGCAATATATATATATATATATATATATATATATATATATGTTACTGTATAATTTAGGTTTTATGTTAAAAACTTTATGGAATAGAATTTATTATATAATTTCAATCTCTACATATTCATAATCCCTGTCACTACATTCATGTAACCAATCACAACTGAGAAGAAATATTGATATTTCTATGTGATTATCAATTTGAGATGATATTACGTGTTCAAACTGGGGAAGACTTCACTATTGTGTTGACAAAAATAATGAACAGTTGGAGAGTTTAAAAAGATACTCTTAAAGAACTTACATAAAAATGGATAACACTTTTAGACAACTTCTTTGTGTGCGGTGTGTGTGTGTAAGTGTTGTGTGTGTGTGTGTGTGTGTGTGTATGTGTGTGATCAGAGTAAATTTCTTAGATAAACTTTGATAATTCTTATCTCTTTCAGTATTCGGACTATTGTCTTCATCGTTATATTCATAGCGTTTCGGCCGATACATCTTTCGGCTTTCTTCAGGTGGATCTCACACACAACATCGACCGTCTCCTTTATTTAATCCACGGTGAAATATATTTTTCTTTCAGTTAACAATAGGAGTTAACTTCAATGGCACTCAATAGGACTGAGTGCAAGTGTTAAGTGTTTGTAAGTATTTACGACATTTACCCGGAGTTGAGATTGAACCAGTAACATCCAGATGGTTTTCACTTAGAAGTTCTTTCAACTAACCATGTTCCCTACAGAACAATTCAAAATTGATTTTTGGAACTTATAACCGTAATGTCTCCGTCAACCCATGAGACACTACTTATCACTATTATGTATGAGTTTTTTTTTTTTTTTTAACTTAGCTCATAGTGATTTTTTCATCTAGCCTTTTTGATTATTGGTTCTCATATCGTATCCATTCCTATACTTTGCTCAACAGGTTTCTGTAGCACAACGTATACGCTGTTTCTTTCAGATATCTTTTTTACCATGTTCTTTCCTTTATATTATTATAACTTCATCTGAAAAGGGCTTTTTTTTCTATAAATAGTCAGCCTTTTTAGGTGCCCGTGGTGTAATGGTTATCGTCGTAGGAAATGGACACAGCGACACGAGTTCAATTCCTGGATGAGACTGATTGCATTTCACATAGCACTAATACCCTTGGGAAAGGTAATAATCCACTTTATTCTTCCTCCAGCTATGGCTAAATAGTAGGGAAGACTAGGTTCTTCAGCCTTGGGGAGGCAACTTGTCGAGGGGAAGGAAAACTCTGAATTCAAACCTGTTAAACTCCGCTTAAAAATTGACCTTGTGTCATATCCTGCACAAGCGGAGGGGTTGGTAAATACGTATAAATATTCAGCCTTGCCCGACTTTTCTATTTTACACATACTGCCTTTCGGTCTTCGTCTTTCTTTACTTTTTGTGGGTGGCATGTCTCGCACCTCGGTGTTGTAGCTACTGAAAAGAAACCTTCAAGTCGCCCTCGACTACGGTTGCCAACTTGGGATGGAGTACACGCAATTCTTGGTCATATATTCTGTCCTGGGCTTGACTTGGAAGAGATTTTTCGAAGAGTCGTACCATTTCCGAATATTGTCCTGATATTATATGAACTACATATTTAAAAAAATCTTTTGGGCTAGGCCTTTAACAAAGGACAGACAGTCAGTGGTGAGTTTTCGGGTATTGTTTTTTTTTTTTTGTGGTTCGATCCAGATTTCTTGGAGCTGATGTTATGATTTCTGGGTAGATGTTGCAATGCTAGTTGTCTGCAAAGCTCTTCATTTCTTCTTGATATGCATCGCTGTCACGACTAATGGTTTTTACTTGATGCCGCAGGCAACAAACGATTCCTTTCTTTACATTATAGAGATGGTAAAAGCTGAAGTTGAGGTACTGATCGGTGAAAGTTAGCTTTCGATACATAGATCAACTGGGTTCGAGATCTACCGATTGGTAATTTACTTTGAAAGCTTATTAAAGTTTAAAACTTGTTGCTGTTCATGATTAAAGGAATTAGAACAACCTACCACCGATGAATTTAAAAAAATGGTCAGTTCAAACTTCGGTTTCGGCTCCCTAATTTGACATGAAATACACGAATGAGGCCGAAAGGAGCATCGGGCGTAACGTTGGGAATATAATAATGAAAATGAAGACAATAGTCAAAATACTTTATATATATATATATATATATATATATATCTATATATATATATATATAAAGTGTTGGTAGGTTTCATACGAAAAGTTTTGGTGAAATAATCTGAAAAGTGATCATCATTTTGCACCCTAAAATATTTCCCTTTCACAAGAAAATTAATCTGCTCTTGCCACCAAGTAACAGGTATATTTGCCACGTCTAGTTTTTTTTTCACCAGATAAGATTTTTTCTAATATATATATATATATATATACGTGTGTGTGTGTGTGTGTGTGTGTGTGTGTATGTGTTTATGTGCATGTATGATACGGCTCACCATTCTGCTAGGGGCTTGATCCAACTCAAAGTGAAACTGTAAGCCGATTACAACTTTCAATTAGGAATTTTCAATCGCTTGTTAAGGTCTGCAGGAAACTGTAAACCGATTTGCATATATAAATTTTACTGCTATTCGTTTTAGGAACGCAAATTAAAAGCTAATTACATAATTGAATCATCGCCCATTGGGTTATTCCATAATATTTCCCCCTACATGTCTTGGAAAATTAATATACCAAAAATTTGTTAAATTCAATCGAGTTTGTTTAATAGCCCAGTTTACCTGGGCTGTAGAATACACCAACAGCATCTCAACAGAGTCGTCAGACCCCTACCAAAGAGTGTAGTAGATATCATCATCATCATGTCGTGCCGCAAGCACGGATATCTCTGACCCTCTATCGCCACTTCTCCCTATCGTTCATCACCTCTGGCAAGTCTTCAGGGCTACATCCCGTATCCTCACATAGCTGTTGTATGTATGTTCGAGCTGATCGTCCTGCTTTTGCTCGGCCATATGTGGGGGTCCATAGGAGTACATCACTTATGATCTCGTCCCTGCTTCTCCAGCAGTGTCCTGCATATCTGTTTCGTCTAGCTTTGATAGTTTTCGTGATGGGCGGTAGGTGGCCGTATAGTTGATGCCTTGTGGGGTGTTGCTGCCAAGACTTGTTCAATATTGCTCGCAACATTATTTTGTAATTGTCGTCTAGCTTCTTCTCCAGCCGTTTAGTTAGTGTCCAAGTAGTGCAACCATATAGCAGTATTGATACGACCGCTGCCTGGAAGAAACTGCGTTTCATTTTATCGGTCAGGTCTGATTTCCATATGATCGAGATTAAACTATCTGATGATGAGGTTCCATCCTTGGAGATTTGGGGAATGTTGAGTACCACTTCATTGCTATTGCTCCCAGGTCAGCTTTTACCCAGAGTGGTAGTACCAGGTAGGGTCTTATCTATGGGTCAAATAGAACTGTTTGACATTTAATCTGAGTGCAAACAAATGACTAATACAATATAAAATATTTTTAAAAAATAGAACTGTTTGATTATATAAATGTCAGTATCAACAAAATGTGTTCTCAAATCATATATTTAATATAGATGTAAAATCAAGATTTGACATGAAATAACTGAAAGAATAGGGGGGATAAATATTCTTGCTCCCAAAATGTGTGGAGATTAATAAAAATAAAAATAAAATGAATTAATAAGTGTAGCAGTTCCCAAAAGCCCCTGCCAGGAAGTTGGAGCAGCGTATACCTAAAGTAATGACCCTATCGGTACTAAAGAGAAATTCGTTCACATTCAGAAGTGACCACATGGACTGGCAAGAACTACTTTTCTCCTGCTGACAGTAGGGAAGACCACGTGTCTGCTTAGCGGCAGGATGGCTCATTCTCCCACCGGGAGCAGCCTTTATTGAACATGAATTCTAGACAACCTTTTACCTTAAAAATGACACTCATATTAGCAGCCGTGTCCCTCACAAAAAAAACTGCTGGACATAACCACAGACGATGAACTCATTATCCACCGAAAATGACGAATATATTTCAACACCTTGTTTTAAAAATATGAATATGTCTATTTGTTCGGGAAAACAACACGACGCTACCGAATGGCCGTTTTAAACCGTAAAATAAAGATGAAACTTAAAAGGTATCGTCGTCTCTGTTTTTTCCTTTCTTCAGACAATTTTTGCAGCCTTCTACATACAGAGAAGTCGCCAACAAGTTAAATGGGGTAACAGAAAGAAAAGAGTCTCTTGTAATTGAACACATGGAATTAATTTCGAGTGCTTTTACAGTTTCTTCTTCTTTATATAAGGTGGACAGCCGAATTTCTACGCTGAAAATAACAGTTCTCTTTGCTTCTTCCTAGAGATTCCTTTTTGCTTGCAACAATCTTCTGTAGCAGTCCTACATCCAATCTTGTCTCTTGTCATGCGTCAGCAAGACTCAAAACGCCATCATTTCGGTACATTTAGGCAGGTCTTTAATGATGACACCAAAATGCCACATCCGGGTCAATCGCACAATGTGGTAATTTACATGCGTGCCAGCGCGTAGGTAGTCCTTACGTCAAACAGGATTCATGATCAGAAGGATGTGAGTTTGATATCACCAATTACCCGTTTCTCTCCCCCTGATATCTTTTAACACGCCAGGCATATTCGTGCACGGTTTGAGCTGCCGTGTGCGTGATTTCTCTCGCGACAATAACTAACCATGTTTGATATGCCATGAATCCAGACCAAACCTAACCAAATTACACAAAACTAATTTGTTTACGGAATATTTTATGCAACCAGAAGGCTCTGCTCAAAATAAAAATGTTTTGCATCCTTTTTTTTTCTTTTTTTTTTTTACTTCTAAAAAATGAATAAACAATTTTTATCAGACCTACTTTCGGCCAAGACTAGTTTTAAAAGCACTGGAGGGTGGAGTAGTTGAACGTTATAGAGATTGGTATCGTCAAACCAAAGGTACTTACTCTCACTCCACCAAATATCCATGTGAAAAATGCGATTCTCCCCCTCCCTGCTATGAGTCATTAGCAACGCAGTTGGAGCCATTTAAACTTGGAAGGCAGTTTACCTAAGAAAGGTTTACTTTGAGAGAAAATAAGCTACGCAATGGCAGTTTCAGTTGTTTGTTTGGTTTAGAAACGGTTGGTTGGTTTATTGGGGTTTATGGCATATATTGTAGGTTATTTAAATTCTCTAGGAAAAACCATAAATCAATCTTCTCTCTTGTAGCAGATGTAGGGCAGATTAGTTTTTGTTTGATTGATTTTACTGGCATGTTAAACCGAATAGGGTTATTTTATGAATGATTTTTAAACATATGTATTTGGCCAGAAGACAGGATCCTACCAATTATTATCACTCTAGATGAGAGTGGACCTGAGTGTAATAACACTGAATATAAACTCAACAATCCCCATGTCTTTGGAACAGTAGTCTAAGCATCGGATCCAATTTAGAGTTATATCAAGGTCAGCTCTTTCTGAAGTGGATACAGTCAACGTCTTTTAAGTCCCACCGACCGGATGTTAGTGCAGACTGGGTTCTTTGGCCATGGTTAGGTAACCTGTTTAGTTGAAGGAAACTCTGAATTCAAATTAGCTGTGCTCTCCGTCAAAAGTTGATCTTTTTCGACATCCTGTTTGTGGCGCAGGGGTCTGATTAAATACAAACAGTTTGGCATCTTCTACGAGAGTTAGCAGCTGAGAAAGATCTAAGGGAAGTCAAGGTTTTCAGAGAAATCAAAGAGCGAGATTCTTCAGATTATCGAAAGAAGACTTACAAAAACCCCGACAACACTGTTGTTTTTAGAATTCTCCATACACAAAGGAAAAGCAAATTTTCTAGCATATGGTCTCCTCAAAGAAACAGTTACTACTGTAAAGACGCTTTCCAAATACGAAAGCAATGGTTCACTCACCTGATGGGGATACAGATTTCTCTGACCTTGTCGATGGAGTCTTGCTACGAGATGCATTAGCACCATACCTATTCATAATCTGCCAAGAACCAAGAACGTCAATAGATCTAATAAAATTAAATAAGTTCACTCTAAAAAGGTTACTCAGATGATATATCGCTTACAGTATATACACCTACCCAAAATAATGTCAGCTGCATAGCATGATACAAGCAACAAAATATAATGGTTTCTACATGAATTAAGATTAAACAGAGCTCATATGTTTTGATAAGATGGTGCCATCTCCACATAAAAAGCAAACTCTGAAATTAGTAGACCATTGCACATACCTCGGTAGCAATATATCATCTACTGAAAGCTATGTCAGCATACCAAAAACCGTTCGGATAAAATCGAGAATTCTTCCTAGTTGTAGCCCTGTCAGTACTATTGTATAGCTGCTCCATCTCGACTTCAACAAAGCGCATCGAGGAAAAGCTTGAGGGAAACAACAAAATGATGACATGTTCTTGTTTTGAACAATTCCTGAAAGCAGTAACCTACGAAATAGCGTCTGTGCGGCCTCCTACCTCCCAACTCACAAACCATCAAAGTAAGACAGAGAAGATATCCGGAGAATTTCTGGTGAAGATGGGACGAAATCAAGTACTCTCTCATACATAGACTCAAAAATATTGCTTACCCAGTCGGCTGGGGCTGTAAAATACACCGACTGCTTTAGTACACACTAACAAGACCACCCCCAACCACTGTCCTGGATATGACACTAAGCCCAACCATCCAACTTGGCATTGAATAACCTACAACGGTTGATATGCTGTCCCTGTCAGCCATCTTTCTTAGCAGGCCTCTAGCCGTTACCCAGTGTTCGCACAGAGCTGATGTAAAATAGGTGCTGGTTGGTTAACCATTATTGGCCGGCCAGCACAGATTTTACATGCATTAGCTCTGTGCGAACACTGGGTAATGGCGAGAGGACCTGCTAAGAACAATGACCTACAGGGACAGATCCCGAGAGAAAGTTAAGGAACTCCGTGCTATCAGAACGACTTGATGATGATAAGTGTCGTGTTATATGCGCCAGATTGCTATTTCGGTGATTCTTTTCGTCAGCTGGTGAAAAAAAAAAAAACGCACACTTTTAATATTAAATATTTTATTGTGATATCTAGCACTAATAATTCTATTCAAAATTAATTATTTTTTGAAGACAGTAAAGTGGTTTACTAGTATTGCCACCCAACACTCATTCTATTCAACATTTCTGATTCATTTGCACGTTGCAATTGATTCTAAGCATTGCTTTGTATTACCAATCATTCAATTTAGACCCAGATATAGAGTTTCATGTATATCTGTTTAATACTGGTAATTCTATTTAACATTACTCATTCGTTTTATACAAAATTAAATCGTTCCAATATCGCCATGTATCTCAAACAATAATGAATAGAATTATTAGTGTTATATGGTAATAATTGAAACCATTTAACTTCGTTGAAATAATAGAGATACTGATGTACGGTCAGATTACTTCTGCCTCATTTAAAAATGAAATTGCCAACAAAGAATTGACTTCCAAATTAAACATCAGTCATTTTCTTACACACAGTTAAATAACCAAACATATCCATTTTTAACAACTATATTTATCATAAGCCATTTCTTTGCACACTTTTTTAATATCAAACAGTTAGATCCTAGCAGATGCTGCCACTCGGAGCCAGAGTGGACCTGGGACCAAAGGGGTTACTCTACATTCTCCAAAGATCCAAGAATGGAGTCTCACTATCAGATTGTTTGATGTCATATCCAGGATACTCATTGGGGTGTCTTATTCCTCTGAAGAGAAGCTGTCGGTGTATTCTGCAGCCCGAGCCGTTTGGGCTAGAACTTTCTGATTGCGAGTCAGTAGACTTGATATTATACATCGTGTGGTTCAATGATCACCACCACCCACTCTTTTGCTTTAAATCGTAACCTCTGCAAGTCTGGTCACGAAGTTCTAGATCATGTATATCAAGTTACAGCTTGCTCATTGGAAGAGATGTTCAAATCTGTAAACTTGCGTTCCACTTGAACTTGCTCACAATGTTGCAATATGCATTTTAAACCATAAACAATTCTTCTATCGTATATAATCGACTCAGATATTCGTAAATATGACTTGTTGCATCGATGGGGTAGTCTCTATGGTGTAATCGCTAAAGTGCTTGACTTTGGACTTGAAATAAGCAGGTTCGAACCTCACTTGTGCTTCTACGCTTACTTGCGGACTAATGCCTTTTGGAAAAGTTTGAACCCCCTCATCACCCTTGAAATGCCTTAAATAGTATCACAGCTGTTCATCTACAAGGATAGCTTTGGCATTGAATAACCTACGAAGGTTTATATGCCAATTGAAAAAAAAAAGAAAACTGAATCATTGTCACGTTGGAGGACGTCTAGTCTCAGTGTAGATACCATGTATTCAGTTTGGTTTGGTTTGGTTTTATGGCATATCAACCTTTCTAGGCTGTTTAATGCCAAATACATTTTTATATAAATAAACGGTTCTATTTCAAAATTTAGGTTAGCATAAGTACATAGTCTAAGTTTAACAACAGTTCTATTTCAAGCTATTAAGTTTAATCAAACAGTTCTAATTCAAACAATACAGTTTAGTATATTTATAGTTTGTATTTACACACATTTAAATGTCAAAACAGTTCTATTTTAAACAATTAATTTTAGCATAAGTACGTAGTTTAAATGTCAAAACAGTCCTATTTCAAGAAATTCAGTTTAGCATAAGTACGCTGTTTAGTTCTCTTTGACTCATACATGGGACCCTATCAGGTGCTACCACTCCAGGCCAGTATAGACCTGGTAGTGATGGCAATGAAGATGCACTCCGCATTCCCCAAAGCTCACCATCAGATTGTTTAGTGTCATATCCAGGACACTGGGTAGGGGTTTCATACCCCTCTACTGAGAACCAATCGTTGTATTCTACAGCCCCAGCCGACTGAGCTATCCAGGACATTCGTTATTGGGGGAGTCTTACTCCTCTACAGAGAAGCAGTCGTAGTATTCTACAGCCCCAGCCGACTGAGTTATCTAGGACACGCGTTGTGGAGTGGTCTTACCCCCTCTACAGAGAAGCCATATTTGTATTCTACAGCCCCAGCCAACTAAGCTATCGAGAACACTCGTGGTGAGGGGTCTTACTGTTGTGGTCTTCAGATAAGACCGGTGGAAGAACAACTCACACAACGGGTGATAGGTGAACGTTATTGTATTAGCAGAAAAAAGGAAATCATACGAAAGAAGTACTAGCCGTTCTCGGCTTGCAGTCTGTCTGTCAAATGCCTTGTGAGAAACGAAAAGTTGTCTTCTCCGAGCTAGCTCGTTCGGAGAATATGTTTAGGTTGTACAAGTCTACCTTTGGGGTATGGTAGGATATGTCCCCATAACCCTTCTACAGAGAAGCAGTCGTTTTATTCTACAGCCCCAGCCGACTGGGCAACATGAATTATTTTTCTGCATATCAAATGCTGCTCAGTGATATAGCAATCTTTACAAGCCACAAAAATCATTTTTTGTGTCATGTTTACCATTTGTTTTTGATTCTATTTGATAGACTTAACTGAATGTCATAACTCTCAACTTTATATAAGTTTCGACTATAAAAATTATCTATGATGGATGAGAAATGAAAAAAAAATTAAATCTCGTTAATGTTTTTATTTAATAAGAAACATATTTTGAAAATAGTTATAGAGCGATATTTTTATGTGTACAAAGAAAAATGATGATTGTCACACAGTCTAACAGAAAGACGTTATGGTATTCGAGTAAAAACAAAACAAAACAAAGCAAAACAAAAGGGAAGTCGAAAACTTAACGTGTCCATCAAAAAGCACCAGGTTCCCCCGTGTTTATGTGAAATATTATAGATAATTCTTTATATGTTTTTGTTTTTTAAAATTTCTTTACTATCTCTGATAATTCCCTTGGCATGGACAAGGTTTTTTTCATAATCTTCTCTTGTTTATGTCTGGTTAGTTGGTTTGATTAACTGCAATTCAACATATACTTGTTATCTAAAGCCAAATCATATATATATACATATATATATATATTAGATTTCTCTATATTTAATTCATGGAATATAGACTACGACCCTGGGTTTCATGGAGTTTTTGGCAAACCGACAATTAACAGGCAGTTAAAAAAATGGATTCCATTTTCTTAACTGCCTGATGATTGTTGTTTTGGAAAAAACTCCATGACGCCCAGGGTCGCAGTCAAAATTCCATGAATTAAATATATATATCTAATATATACTTATTTATTATTATTATTATTATTTTATAATACTTCTATCCTAGATATTGAGCACTGTCCATATTATATTGCACTTGGTTCGTCGACACATACCCACAAAGTGATTTAGTGACAACTAACACTCTTATAATCTCTCTCTCTCTCTCTATATATATATATATATATATGTGTGTGTGTGTGTGTGTGTGTGTGTGGCAATCGAATTATTTTTAGCTATTTTTAAACGAGCTAGAAATCATTTGTTTGTACACAGTTAAACGGTTTCAAGTATTGCTATCTAACACTAACAATTCTATTTTATGTAAATCATTTTTTGTATACAATTAAAAAGTTTCAAATTTTGCTCACTCATTGTGATTGACCAAGACACCACTTTCTCACTCGTTTAAAATAGGGCTGGATATTTGTTTTAGCAAGTTAAACAATATGGTGTAGACAATCATATAGGGCTTGTAATGACCAGACAACTAATCGGATCAGACTTTTGATGGGGGCCTTCAATTGTCGTATTTTGACCTTCGACCCGGCCAAACTTGCCATTCCAAGGTGAAGCACCGGAAGGAAGTGAAATATTCCAATGGCAGTTATGAGAGGAAATCGCGTAGGCATGCTTGGCTAACGAAATGGGACAAGGTAAAAAATCCGCTTGATGACGATCAAACATGCCATTCCAAAGATTGAGTGAGCGATTGAGTGGGCGATTCGATTGAGTGGGCGTTGAACTATTACATAACTCGGTCAAGACAAAAAGTCAGACAGTTGGAGGAAGAGACGAGATGTGGTGGGGAAAGCCACACCAGGCCGAAGGGGCCCTTGGGGCCCTGATTGAGTTGGGGTCCAGAGAAGTTGCTGATAAGATGTGGTAGAGAAAGCCAGCAGAGTGGGCCCCTAGGCCTCTTGTTGAACAGCCCTGGAGAACGAGAAAGACATAACGCTGACGGCCATATGAGTGGGGGTCAATATATTGCAGTTCTGTTCGGTCTCCAACTCCCTTTCACCATAAAACCTTGAATAACCTTTTTGAACCCTTACAATAAAGTGAGAGGTACATATTTTGTTAAAGAAGTCTTCGCTCGTCCTTTTATCGTTATGTCGTTGTGAACTATTCAGCATGTATATGCATGAATCTGCATATGACTATATAACACAATGGCGTCAGATGATCGACAAGTGTCCGTATAGCAATTATTTTACTGGGCGCTGCTTCCAGAATTCTTTTCAATACAGCTTGGAGCATTGTTGTGTAATTCCCACCAAGCTTTCTGCCGAAGCGTTTTGTAGAGTCCAAGCAGTGAAAACATGCAGTAGTACTAACACGGTCGTAAGTTCGAAGAATATGTGTTTTATGCAATCGGAGATATATTTAATGCCAAAGCAATTCTCCTAGAAGAACAGTAGTGGTACTATTTAATCCATTGCTGGGAGGATAAGGGGGTTCATACCTTTCCCAAGGGTATTTTTTACGAAAGTGAACGTAATAGCGCAACTGGAGGACGAACTCGCTTACTACGATTCCGCAGTCCATCGCTTTAACAATTACACCGCGAAAACACCCCCCTATATTAGATCTTCAGGCATTCGTAATACGTAATAGTAATCAAGGCTGATGATTAACATATACAATTCTAACGTATCTCTTTGAAAGACACCAGAATCAATGTCAAAGAAGTTGGTGTTACCATCAGTTGAGGGAACCATTTTTCTCGTCACGCAACATTATAACAGTAACTGTTTCTTGGAGAAAACCATATGCTAGAAGTGTTTGCACTATTTTTCTTCTGTGAATGGATTCAAATGCCTTGAAGAAATCTACGAACAATAAAGCAGCTTCCAGATTTTTGCAATTATTTGTTCAATGATTCGATGGCTGATCAGAATCTTAAAAGTTGTAGATCCATTTTGTTTGTGAAAACAAGAATTATCTTGTCTTCATATCGGATACAACTGAGAACAAGGACATTATAAACCTAAGAAGCTATAACAATAAAAGTTATCCTTCTATAGTATTTGATTATTCTGAGGTTACTTTTCCTTGAGAAGGGAACAATGGAGCCTTTTGTTTTGTTAATTCAAAGAGTTGTATAATATAAGATGTATGTCGTCATATTCGCTTATCTTCCATACTTTAGGAGGTATTTTGTCGAGGACTGCAGGCTTCCAGGTTTTAATTTTCAGTACACTGCATATTTTCTTGTTCGCCACAAATTATTTTCAGTGGGTTTATCAATGATTTCAGAAGAGTTTCTGGGAGGATTCTTGAAATGTTCTTTCCATTTCTGAAGTCTTTCTTCTTAACCGACATCTTGTATTGCGTATATATCAACTCCTCTCCATCGGTCACCGTAGTCGAGGAAGACCCAAAGACTTCTTTTTCGGTTGATATTACACTGATGTGATGGGAAGGGCGGTCCTCCATTCCCTGGATTGCTCTACTTTACCCTTGATCCGTATCTTATGATGCTGAGTCTTAAGCAAAGCGGCATCAAGTAACATTTTTTGAGTCTTTGGAATGACTCAACCTGGGATCGAACCCCATGTCTCCTGCGCATTGGCGCACACTCTACCTACTTGGCCAATGGGATATATATATATATATATATAAAGAGAGAGAGAGAGAGAGAGAGAGAGAGAGAGAGAGAGAAGAGAGAGAGAGAGAGAGACCAGAATATGGATTTCTATTGATTTGCATTTCGCCTATTCAAACACTCTTCTGTCTGTTTCAATATGACAAAGAAAAAATCACGTTTTAATTAACTGCAATTATCGTGACAATGAAATAATTTGCAAATATACCAATTATGACCGACCATTATAATCAAGATGTGTCGACAGCAAGTATTTTCTCGTCTCTCTTTCTCGCTATCCTTCCTAAATGGCTTTTGCTCTTAAAAAGTCCATTAGACGGCATCCAGGGTCCGCACAATATTGACGAATGTTAGTTTTTGCCCTTCGGTGTGTCTCAGTGTTGGTCCTGCCTAGAGGCTCTTATTTGTGTTCCGTGGATGGTTCAAGAGATGGGATATAAGTGAGGATACAGCAGCGGTTTTGCTGGGTACTGATTTCTGTATTCGTTCAAAACAGCACACACTACGGTTCACATCTATTTTATTTCTCTAGGCTCTTCATTAGAGTCTAATGGTTCATAAAACGGAAATTGAATTGCAATAGACTGGCAAGAATAATTTTGCTTCTTGGTGCATGTTTCCGTTGAGCCTGTTAAGTGATTGTTTATGAAAATAACATAACACTAAAAATCTATTCAATTTGTTTAAATTTCTGAGACGATGTTTGATTATTTCTATCACTTAAAGGATTCGGCCTATTATCTTCATCTTTATTGATTGATTCAAAAGGTTTCGATCGATGCTGAATAATCTACTTCTGTGGATTAAATAAAGGGTTCGGTTGGAAATCCTGTGTAGGTTTCTGAATTTGACATGAAACACCTGAAGAAGGCTGAAAGACACATCAACCGACATGATGTTAATATAACAATAAAGATGAAAACAAAAGTCCGAATACACTAAGTGATAGAAATTCTATTCAAGTTTTTTAAAAAATCGAAATTTCCTGATATCAAATTTGTGAAACTCCATCAGATGTTAATCTAAGAAAAGAAATATACACAAATATAACGTAGATTTAAAGTCAGATACAGCTTTAATTAAACATTTAAATTATGAATAATGTAATTACTGAAAAAAGATTTCTAACAATCTGGGAATTTTCTTTTTTAAGGCCCAACAAGACGACCTTGTTTTCCTTTCTGTAAATGTGGTTTAGAGTACCTCGACTTTATGTCATTTGCCCAGTCGTCTGGGGCTGTAGAATACACCGACTGCATCTCTGCTGAGGAGTAAGACTCCAAAAATGACTATCCTGATATTCTTAGCAGGTTCTCTAGCCGTTACCCAGTGTTCGCACAGAGGGAATACATGTAAGTCTGTGCTGGTCAGCCAATAATGGTAGGTTGGTTGGGTTTCATAACCAATCAACCAATCAAACAACCATTATTAGTCGGTCAGCACAGACTTAAATGCATCAGCTCTATGTGAATTCTGTTAAACGGCTAGAGGACCTGCTCAGAACGATGGCCTGCAAGGACAGATGCCAGAGAAAGTTAAGGAACCCCGTGCTATCAGAACGACTTGATGATGATAAGTGTCGTGTTATATGCGTCAGATTGCGATTTCGGTGATGTCTATTCGTCAGCTGGTGAAAAAAAAAAACCCAGACTTTTAATATTAAATCTTTTATTGTGATATCTAGATCTAATACTTCTATTCAATCTTAATTATTTTTTGCCGACAGTAAAGTGGTAACTAGTATTGCCACCCAACACTCATTCTATTCAACATTTCTTATTCATTTGCACGTTGTCAAATGATTCTAAGCATTGCTTTGTTATACCAATCATTCAGTTAAGGCCTAAATATAGAGTTTCATATTTATCTGTTTAACGCACGTAATTCTATTCAACATGACACATTTATTTATACATAGTTAAATTGTTCCAAGTATGAATTTGGCGTTGAATAACCCACAAAGGTCGATATGCCATAAAACCAAACCAACCAGTCAACCAACAAACCAACCAACCTATTCAGAGGAAGAAGTCTTTTGTTTTCTCAATTAGCAAGATTCCAGCCTGAATCATCCAATAACGTTCGGGACCTCAATGCTAAATTTAATAATTTGACCCATTCATTTGCTGGGAATATTTTTTTAATTGTGAATCGAATTACAGAGGTAAAAGATTATTATAGCAAAAAATTTCTGGGATATTACACATCATTCGTTATCACAAAACCTGATAAAAGTTCTGGGATTGTCATGGTGGATCATCAGGATTTATTTTGATACAATATCACTATCCTATGTGACACTTAAAAATTGGCACAATTAGGCGCAGTAAAGGCACATGATTCTATCATATTTATTGAAGCTAAATTCCAAAAAGTTTTTTTAATTGCTGAACAGTGATATCCTAAGCGGGTTCAAATTTTATTCATGCTATAATATTCACTAAAAAAACTTTTTGTAAAGTGCTGCTTGACAACATCGTTGTAATTGTCTTTGAATTTCACTCATTATAACATTCACTGAAAAAACTTCCTGTAAACTACTGGATGACAACATCGTTGTAAGTGATTTTGGATTCCACTCACTATAACATTCACTAAAAAAACTTCTTGTAAACTGCTGGATGACAACATTGTTGTAAGTGATTTTGGATTCCACTCACTATAACATTCACTTAACACTTAAATGGATCTAAGAAGAATTACTCTGTACATAACCAAAAGGGACATAGTAAAGTTGGCGACCGTTGTCGAGGGCGTCCCGAAGGCTCCCTTTTTAATGGCTCCAACACCGAAGTGTTGGGGAGGGTGCTACTCCTTTCCCGGGATTTGTCCACTTTTCCCTTGATATGTATCTTAAACTGCTGAGTGTTATTCAAGAAGATCGCAAGTACAATTTTTTTGAGTCTTTAATATGACTCTACCTGGGATTGAAACCTGGTCTCTCGGGCCACTGGCGAACAGTCTATCCAATAGGCCAATGTGCCAGTTAAAAGCGAGATAGAATGAGTTGAAAATATATTATTTTTTGGTTGAAGAAAAAGCAGCAACAAAGATAAGGGAATTATTTTGACTAAATACGGAGAAACTCTCGAGGCGAAATTTTGTTTATGGATATATTATTTTGTTTGTTCCCAGGTGGCAAAATTGAGTCGCGGTTAAGCATTGAGGTCAAGGTCTGATAAAAATATCAGACCAGGGGAGTTTATGTTTAGGGAAAGATAAAATTTAAATTAATTTTTTTTTCTAAATTCAAAGCCTTAGGAAAACACCGTTATGATTTTGAACGTTTGCTGACATCATTATACTTGGCAAGTTAAACTGCATAGTTTGAGTAATGGATTAAGGTAAAATATTTTAAAAGTCGGAGAAAAAACCTCCACTTTTGTGTAAAGGTTGGAGTGATCTGAATATTGAAGGTAGAAGGTAGAATGAAAAGGGTAGAATTAATTCGTAGATCTTAAATTAGGATATACCTGCTCCTTTGGGTAAAGGTGGGACAAAATCGAACACTAAAGGTAAAAGGTGGAATGTAAGGGGTGCAGCTATTGATTAATATTAGCAATAGCTCCCCAATCCCCCACCCATGATGGAGAGAAGATATATATAAGCTGTTTACATTCGATTTTTTTTACTTTCTTAATTGTGCGGTCTCAACCGTCTACTCAATGATGACGGCTGTGATTAGCGATCGATCTGCAGTCTGGATCGAAAACGCAACGTGGTCGGATAAACAGATCGCCCGTGCCGTCCGCTGACACAACTAGCCTAGAGGCCTGAAAGCATTTTACTAGCCTTTCCTTTTTCCTATCTTATTTTCTAAGTTTCATCCTGATCAATTAATATGATATGTTATAGATAGATATGAACAGACTGAGATAGATAGATAGATAGATAGATAGATAGATCGATCTAATCCTTGTTCGCAGTTTCCCAGTTGATTTTACTTGATTCAGACTAAGTTAACATTGAACTTTACTACCCAACCTTATAGTAATTGTGCCACTATTTAGAAGAACATATACCAGTGCGGCTTTTATTTTCAGCGAAGAATTTCCAATATAGTTGCCTAGCCGCCAAAAACCGAAGTTACTTATTTTACGGGTTATTGGCATCAACTCAGGTAATTGACGATTATTTGACACATACTTGAAGGCTACTCCAAGATTAAGAATTTGGATTTTTATGCTTAAAGCTGAGTCAAAAATCTAGCATTATTTTGTGACGTGTATATCACCTGACCAAACTACTTCAAACATTAATAGGTAGCGCGCTACACTTGTTAGTGCTGCGGTAGTTGGTGCAGAGACAGGTTATGTATTGCTTCGATCCGTGTAGGATTTGAAAGCCGCTCAGAAAAAGATAGACAAGGTAGTCTGATCCAGGAAATTATGTTTTACGGGTTCGATCTTGGTCATAACGCCGCGGAACAACGATGATAATTTATTTTTCGAAATGTGAACGCGTAATTGATCGCAGCTATTGGAAGAAATTTCTTTCGTATTTCAAGAAACTCAACGATTAGGTAATGGTTACTTGGCCTAAAACCGTGTATTCTAAGGCCGTGCTCCAAGACATAGAAATAAATCGGGTGAGTATCTCACGAACAGTATCAGGCAAGCGAGGTATCTCCCAGTCCTGTGAATTTTGTTACCTTCATGACCAAGGCAAAAGCATTTATAGTTATTGAATTGTGCCTCACGTGACAAAAAATATTGCAAAACTTTTGACTCGGCCTAGTAGCATTCTTTTTATGCATATCTTTCAATTTGAAACGGTCGTTTACCAAATTATCTTTGTTTATAACTAAAAATATTTGAATTTTTATTTTTCAAGAACTGTCAGTTTAAATCAACTGTCGTTGTCGTCTTTTTTTAAGCGGCAATGATGCTGTTTTGAGAGCGTATGTCAGGATAATGTCAATAGGAGTAAAAAGACTTTATTTTTTGTTAGATTTCTGCAGTCGATCAATCAAAATTTGGTTTACTTTTCCTTTTTTTTGTTTTTTTAAATGTTTCTGGTTGTGTAATACGTCAATTATTTCGGAGATTTGCACTTCCTCAGATATATCTAAATGCACAGACAGAAAGAAAGAGAGGAAATTTCTCTTGCGATTTGCAATCAAATCTAAAGTCGCGTTGTTCTCTTTCTGAAAGCGAGAAACTCTGAACAATTTTAGTTTTCTTGTTCTTTTCTTTTTTTTTTTTCGGTGTATGTTTTGGACGGAAGTGTTGTGATGAAACAAAATACCGCAACTACTGTTTATGATAAAATAATTATCATCAAATGAAAAAAAAAAAAACAAAGAAAAAACTAGAAAAAAAAAACTAAAAGCTGCAGACAAGATAGTGTTAAAAAACAAGATGGCGCTCACTGGTGAAGCGAGAACGATACAGATAGACATGACAGTTTGAACAGTGTTAAAAAAAGTAGAAGTTCCTACACTGGAGCGCTTGATAGCCATCATATTTCGTAAGCCAGTTTACTGTCGTCATGAATTCTATTATCACTTTGTGCATCAATAGCGGTCACGTGTTAGAATAATCTGACTTTTATTGGAATACTGTAGTGGAACTTTTTATCAAACGCATCTTACAGACCAGTAGAAATATGTAGCAATATTATAAAAGAGAACTTTGTTCTGATGCCTTATGCCAACTTAACTTCCTTGCCCAGTCGACTGGGACTGTAGAATACGCCAACGATATTTACCAACCCCCTCCGCTCGCGCAGGATATGACACAAGGTCAAATTTTAAGCGGAGTTTAACAGGTTTGAATTCAGAGTTTCCTTCTCCACTTTATTCATCGACAACATGGCCGTTCGCTACAAGATATATATATATATATATATATATATATATATATATATATATATAGAGAGAGAGAGAGAGAAGCATTCATTAGCTGGAATAGAGTTTATAACAGGAATAATTCCAAGCAGTAACCGTGTCAAGTATTATCGTATTTTTGCATACTCGGATTATCTATCTATCTATCTCAATCGGTTCATATATATCCATACTTACCAACCCCTCCGGTCGGGCAGGATATGACACAAGGTCAATTTTTAAGCGGGGTTTAACAGGTTTGAATTCAGAGTTCTCCTTCTCCTAGACTAGTTGCCTCACCAAGGCTGAAGAACCCAGTCTTACCTACTATTTACCCATAGCTGGAGGGAGAATAATTGGATTCATACCTTTCCCAAGGGTTTTAGTGCTATGTGAAATGCAATCAGTCTCGTCCTGGATTTGAACTCGTGTCTCCGTGTCCATTTCCTACAACGATAACAATTACACCACGGGCACCTCCATACGCGAAATGCACCACTGCAGAAGAGTACTCAACCCAACCTGTGTGCTGATTATGACACTAAACAATCTAATGGTGAGGTTCCAGTGATGTTCATGCTTTGGGGAATGCGGAGTACTCCTTCATTGCTATCACTCATAAGTCCACTCTAACCCGGAGTGGAAGCACCTGATAGGACCCTATCTATGGGTTACATAGAACTAAACTGCATACTTATGCGGAGCTTAATTGTTTGAATTAGAACTGACTAAACTGAATAGCTTGAAATAGAAATGTTTTTGACAATTAATCTGTGTGCTTATGCTAAATTAAACCGCTTCAAATAGAACTGTTTTTAAAATTGAAACTGTCCATATGCTAAAATTAATTGTTAGAAATAGAACTAACAATCTATATAAAAATTGATTTGGCGTTAAATAACATGCAAAGGTTAATATGCCATAAAATCCAACCAAACAAACAAACTAACATCCACATCAATGGCGTTTTTTGTCTTACAAATAAAGGCTCTTATATTTAAACTGCGAGCTTATACTAAACATAATTGTTTGATAGGGAACTGTTGTTGACATTGAAACTGTACATACATTAAACTGAATTGTTTAATATAGAACTGTTTTTAACATTTAACTGTGTGTAAACAAAATCTGTACTTATACTAAACTGAATTAGCTGAATTAGAACTGTTTGAATAAACTGAATAGTTTGAAATAGAAATGTTTTTGACAATTAAACTGTGTACTTATGCTAAACTGAATTGTTTTCAATAGAACAGATAATTTGCATAAAAAATGGATTTGGCGTTAAATAACCTGCAAAGGTTGATATGCCATAAAATCCAATCAACTAAACAAACACACAAACAAACTAACTTTCACATCAATGACGTTTTTTGTCTAACATTTAAAGGCTTGGTGCGTGGAAAATATTACTTTCATTTTCGGACGGCAGCGTGGACAAGGTTATGATAAATACTGTTGTCCACGCTATAACGCAACCCAGTAAAATTTTGTATAAATTACTCAAATTAAATTGGAATATTCGATGCTAGATGCAATAGTGAATAAATTCGAATCAGTTTCGAATACTTGAAACTATAAAAAAGTGTGAAAACATATGTTCGGTTTGGTTTGGTTTTATGGCATATCAACCATTATAGGTTATTTTATGCCAAATCCATTTTTATACATATAAACAATTATATTTCAAACAATTCAGTTTATTATAAGTATAGTTTTTTGCTGTTGTTTTATTTTGTTTTTGTTTTCAAGCAGTGAAACATCAAAACAGTTCTATTCCAAGCATTTAAGTTTGGCTTAAGTACCCAGTTTAAAATTCAAAACAGTACTATTTCAAGCAATTCAGTTTAGCATAAGTATACAGTTTAGTTTTATCTGACCTATAGATAGGACCTTATCAGGTGCTACTACTCCGGGCTAGTGTGGACTTGTGAGCGATGGCAATGAAGGTGTACTTCAGATTCTCCAAAGCTCCAGCATTCCTGGAAACTTACAATGAGATTGTTCAGTGTCATATCCAGGAACCTCATAGGCAGAGTCTTACCCCTCTGCAGAAAAGCAGTCGGTGTATTCTACAGCCCCAGCTGAACGGGCAAGAAAACGTATAGTTACAAACGAAAAAGTGTAATGGAATATTGAAATTATACTAGTTGCATTGAAACATTTACAAATGAATGAAATATCAGAATAAAATAATCCATAAGGTTTTGAAGTGTCACTAAACAAAAAGACTTCACCAAACCAAAATAAACCTTAAAAGTAATTCAGGAACCAGAAATTCAATGCTTTTGATTTGGGGGTTAATGCAGGGGGGGCGTAAGTTTAAATATTTGTCCCCCTTTTTTTTCGTGACAGTATCAATGATTGATTGATCGATCGATTAATAGATCGATTGAATAATTTTAACCATATTTCAATCTGTCTAGGGTTATTTTATGTCTAGAGGTAAGGTAATCGGGTTCATTATACCTATATATATATAAGTATTTTTTCTCAGTATCTTTTTAATGCGTAATTTTGCCCCTTTCATATGGCCTTATGCCACATCTAAGCAAAAAGCTTAGTAAATTTCCATAGATAGAATCCTAACAATTACTACCTATTTCAGGTCAGTGGACTTGGGAGTAATGACAATAAAGGGGTACTCAAGATAAAATACTACCGACAGAGTGATATCCTTTTTATAATACCTTTAAAATTTTGCAATATCGTTTTATGTATTTACCAAACCCTCTGCGCGAGTTACATAAGGTCAATTTTTTTATGGGGAGCTTAAAAGGTTTGCATTCGGAGTTGTCTTTTTCCAAGACCGGTTACCATACCATGGCTAAAGAACCCAGTCTGCCCAACAAGGTGGATAGTTGGATTCATACTTTTCCCAGGGCTAAAAGCAATATGTGGAATGCAAACATCCTCGCGCGGGATTTGAACTCACGTCACCGTGTCCATTTCCTAAGATGATTTCCATTACACCACAACCGCCTTCCATTTACAGTTGTTGTCGCCCAACGTTTCACAGATGCCAAGCATTGAAGAACGAGAAAGGAACGCCAGTAAAAAAAACAAAAAAAAAACTTGTCGCGTAGGAGAACCTGAATGGAAAGAAACACGTCAAAATCATGAAGTAATTTACACTGAAAAAAAAAGCAAACAAACAAAAAACAATCGATTCGATGACAGAATGAATAAAGAGAAAAGAGAAGAAAGTAAGAATGAAAAAGAAAAAAAATCGAAGGAAGACTAAAAAGAAAACAACAACAGCAACGAGAGAAGAGGGAATACGTTAGGAAACCAAGAACAAAGAAGAGATAAAATTAAATACTTAGAAAGTTAAATTAAGTTTTAAAACCTGGGGAAGGAGATATTTGTGTTCTGTGCAGATCTGACAATGAAAGTGATTCATGAAGTACCTACGTCTTTAAATTAAACAAAATTAGAGATTTTTTGGAAAATTGAAATAAAAAAAAGGTGGATTAAAGAACGCGATTAGAAAAGAGAATTTTTGAAAGTAAATCACAAATGTCAAACCAGAACTGCAAGACGAAGAGGCTCCATGGTATATTGGTTAAACAGTTTGACTGGGACATCGTAGTTAGTACGTTCGAACCTTAGTCACGCTATCACGTCCTCTTTTGCACAAATATCGTTTTTCCCAGTCGGCTGGGGCTGTTGAATTTACCGACTGCTTCTCAGCAAAGGTATGACCCCACCCAATGAGTTTCCTGATATGACACTAAACAATCTGATGTTAAGGTTCCAGTGATGTTGGAACTTTGGGGAATGTGGAGTACCATTACTCCCAGGAGGTGCCCGTGGTGTAATGGTTATCGCCACCGGATATGGACACGGCGATCCGAGTTCAATTCCTGGACAAGACTGATTGCATTTCACATAGCACTAATACCCTTGGGAAAGGTATGAATCCAATTATTCTCCCTCCAGCTATGGGTAAATAGTAGGGCAGACTAGGTTCTTCAGCCTTGGTGAGGCAACTAGTCTAGGAGAAGGACAACTCTGAATTCAAACCTGCTAAACTCTGCTTAAAAAATTGACCTTGTGTCATATCCTGCCCGACCGGAGGGGTTGGGTAAATAGGATCACTCCCAGGTCCACTCCCAGGTAGCACCTGATAAGGTCCTATATATGGGTTAAATAGAATTAAACCGTGGTTTATTGACTTTACTGTTTTTTGCATTCAAACTGCGTATTTATGCTAAATTGAATTGTTTGAAATAGAACTACTTTGATATTCAAACTGTATACATATGCTAAACTGAATTATCTGAAATAAAACTGTTTTGACTTCTAACTCTGTTTATTGCGCTGAGAGGCCTGGATATGACACTAAAAAATCTCATGGTGAGGTTCCAGTGATGCTGGAGATTTGGGGAATGCGGAGTACCCCTTGATTGCCATTGCTCCCAGGTTCACTCTTACTCGGAATGGTAGCACCTGATAGGACCCTATCTATGGGTTAAATAAAACTAAACTGCATACTTATGCTAAACTAAATTTTTTGAATTAGAAATGTTTGACTAAACTGAATAGCTTGAAAGAGAAATTATTGCATATTGACCGCCGACTCGGCCAAGCTGTCAAAAGAAGAAATGCACCTGTATAAATAACAGGTGCATCCGGTCGAAGATATCAGGAGATCAAGGGATGGCCTTGACTGTCGTCGGGTTGAATTGAGTGGACGTAAAACAATAATATAACCCCGGCGACAGGAAGTTCAGATCAGTTGGAATTCAGAGCTTGAAGTCGGTGTTCCAGTTCTAGCTGTGGGAACCAGCTCTCAACAGAGAGCTAGGCCACCAGGCCTCCGGTTGAGCAGCCTAGGAGAACAGGAAAGAAGGCTGTAATAGTCAGAAGAGTTGTGGGGAGGGTCAATATATTGCAGTCTTTGTTCGGTCTCCAACTCCCTCTCATATACAACCCTTTCAATAAAGTGAGAGGTATATTTTTCTAAAGAACTATGTCCGCTCGTCTTTATTGTATTGAACATGTTTCTACATGCATATGTATTATGTGACTATACAACAAAATGTTTTTGACTACGAAACTGTACTTACATGTAAACTACGTTCTCATGCTAAACTGAATTGTTTGAAATAGAAATGGTTTTGACATTGAAACTGTACTTACACTAAACTGATTTTTTATATATGGAACTCTTTTCGATATTTAACTGTGGGTTAACGAAATAAGTGCTTATACTAAACTGAATGAGCTGAATTAGAACTGTTTGAATAAAGTGAATAGTTTGAAATAGAAATGTTTTGACAATTACACTGTGCATTCATGCTAGACTGAATTGTTTGAAATAGAACTGTTTATTTGCATAAAAATGAATTTGGTGTTTAATAACCTACAAAAGTTAATATACCATAAAACCCAACCAATCAACCAACAAATATTGTTTGGATTTGTGTGTAGTTTCTTGTCCCCCCCCCGAGCTATGAATTAAATAGTTCCGCTACTGCTTTACAACAAAGATGGATTTGGCATTGAATATCCCACGGAGGTTGGTACGCTATTCAACAAAGAACCCAAGCCCAATCAGAAATTCATTTAAGTGAATGAAGTTCATTCACGTAATAACAATAAATACAATATATCTGATTATTTTTTTTTTTGTTTAATGGCTTACCAACTTCTGTGGATTATTCAATGCTATATTCAAAGCTATACTCATAAGAGAACTGTAGTGGTACTATTTAACCCATAGCCAATCAGATAAGAGGGTTCATGCTAACACACTTCGTGTTTTTCTCAGAGAGCCAAAAATAGTGAATTAACTAATACTATAATAATCAAAGATTTGTAGTTAATCCGGATAATTTAATCTAAAAAAATATCCTTATTGAAGATCAAATTGTTCTGTGGTAAATAATAAGAAAGAAAAAAAAAACCTCTTACTCAAAATGGCGTTAGGAACCAAAGAAAACGTGACCCAGTCTGCTACGACAGCAGAATACGCTGATTGCATCTCTGCAGAAGGGGTGAGTCCACCCCAACGAGTGTTCTGAAAATAAAATTAAATAATCGGATGAAAGGCCTTAGAGATTTGGGGAATGTTGAATACTCCTTTACTGCCATTACTTCAAGATTCTTTCTGACCAGGAATGGTAGGACCACGTAGGATCCTATCTATAGATTAAATAGAACTATTTGAATATTTAAACTGAGTGCAAACAAATGAACTGTTAGTGATGCATAGCAATACTTGGAACCTTTTAACTTTCTTGACTCATGCTAAATTGAATTGTTAGAAATAGAACTGTTTGATCATTTAACGTTTTGTAAACAAATGACTGATGTTCAATTAAATTGTTAGTGATACATAGCAATACTTGGAACTTATTAACTTTGTTACTCGCTAAATTGAATTGTTAGAAATAGAACTGTTTGATCCTTTAACGGTTTGTAAACAAATGACTGATGTTCAGTTGAATTGTTAGTGATACATAGTAATACTTGGAACCTTTTAACTTTGTAGACTCATGCTAAATTGAATTGTTAGAAATAGAACTGTTTGACCATTTAACTGTTTGTAAACAAATGACTGATGGTTTAATGAATTGTTAGTGATACATAGAAATACTTGGAAACGTTTAACTGTGTGCAACCAAATGATCTCTGGCTCGTTTAAAAATGTTATCAATAAAATGTGTTTACAAATCTTATGTATTTGATATGTATGTATTAACTGGGTTTGGCATTAAATAACTAACAATGGTTAATATACTATAAAATAAAAAAAACAAAACCTTTTAAAGTTTTGATGTCAGCGGTTATTTGTTTAAATTACAGCCGCCATGAAAACCTCGAAATATTATAGACTTTCCTAGGGATAAAAAAAACGTGTAATAACCTGAAAAAAATATATTTGTTGGTTGGTTGGTTGGTTGGTTTTAAAGCATGGCAACTCTAGTGTTGATTAATGCCGACGTCACTAATATGCTTTCCTTTATAAACAAACTATGGTAATATTGTTCAAACCAATAGAATTAGCTTATGTCTAAGTTTTATCAAATTCTGCTGAAGGCAGCGTATAGAGAACTTTATTCGCCTAGACTGATCAATCGAGAGGGGTAGTAAATTATACCAATGCTTCGAGCGACTTTTCTTGATACTAAGAATGTTAACACAATTATGTCATTGTTCACCAGTTTTTCAAATCTTACCAGCAGACTCGAGTTAATAATTGATAGGTTGATTGTAACGCTATGTCACTCAATCCAGAGTTATTTTAGCCCTAAAGATTTCAGAATCGCTTCATTATTCGTTGGCATTTATATTTTTCAGTGTTATTACTTTGTTTTATGGCATATCAAACTTTGTGGTTTATTTAATACCGAAGCCATCGTTGTAGAAGGAGAGTAGTGGTGCTATTTAGACCATAGTCAGGGGGAATAAGGTTTGTTTTGGTTTCTTTGTTTTATGGCATATCAAAGTTTCTGAGTTATTTAATGCCAAAACCATCGTTGTAGAAGAACAGTTGTGATGCTATCGAACCCATACCGAGGGTGAACCGATAAGAGAGTCCATATCCCCCCCCCAAAAAAAAGCCAAGGAGCTATCCGAGAAATAACTTAAAGTCAATTTAACCGAAAATTGACTTGAATTCAACTGAACCACAAAACCCAAGGATTCGGTTAAAAGTCAACTTAAATGAAAACTCATCTACAACTGAACTAAACCAATACACAAACAACGGGACTGGGGTTCGAACCTATTTACCTCGACGTTGTAAGCTAAGCATGTTAGCCATTACGCTATGGAGACTTCCATAATTTCTATTTATTTTGTTTCTATTGACTAATTTTGAAACAAATCTTGTCCACCCATGCTTAGTATCCTATCAGGTACTACTACCTCTCCAGGTCACAGTAGAGCTGAGAGTAATGGCAATGAAAAGGTACTCTACACTGTCTAAATATCTGAAACTAAAACCGTACCATTCGATACAGTTTAATATCCAACTCAGGACACCATTTTGATACGGGGTCTTACAATCAATGTATTCCAAGCCCCTCCATTAGGGCTTATTAAATGCCGAAGTATGGCATTTTTTCAATAATAATATGGTTTCTAATAAATGAATAATTTGAAAGAATTTACACCATCAACAAACGATTCTTGATGTAGATCATTTATACAGATTTATATGAGTTCGACTAATTATTCAAAAAAACATTTCTTTATTCACAGCTAAAAGATATTTATGTATGCCTCCCACCAGGATTTGAAAAAAAGACCTTTTTTATTGTGGGGATTTTAGGGAAAGGGGGGGGGTCAGGTACGAGTCTCGGCTAGTGCTCTGCTGGACTATGTTGGTCATAGGCTTACTGGATACAGTGTTAGCCAGGTAACCCTGCTGGACATGCACTCATTAAGTACAATTTGCCCAGTCCGCTAAGACTGTAAAATACACCGACTGCTTCTCTGCAGAGGCGTTAGACCCCCCCCCCAATTAAGAGTCCTGGATATATAACACGAAACACTCTGATTGTGTGGTTCCAGTAATGCTGAAGCTTTAGGGAATGTGGAGTATCCTTTTAGTGCCAGAACTCCCAGTTCCTTGGAGTGGAAGCAACTGATAGGGTCCTAGCTATGGGTTAAATAGAACTAAACTGTATACTTATGCTAAACTGAATTATTAGAAATAGAACTGTTTTTTGGCATTGTAACTGTGTACTTGTGCTAAACTGAATTGTTTAAAAATAGAACTGTATTGACAATTAACTAAATTGTTTTGATATCTAATTGTATGTAAATGCTAAACTGAGTTGTTTGAAATTTAATTCAGCGTTAGACGACACGAAAAGGGTTGATACACCGTAAAACAAAACAACCAAATTAACCAGCCGACCAAAGTGCAATATGAGTCAACAATAGTAATCTTCCAGCACGTATGCCAGCTCTTAGCTCGAATCAGACCCGAAGGTCTTGCGCTATATAGTGCTTGTCAATGATGCTTCGCCCACCCGAGTCTATCATCTACTTGATGTCCAATCTGGCACGAATTCCAGACGCTACAGCTAATAAGCGAGGTAATTTTCTTTCTTCACAGTTAAAAGGATTTAAGTATTCCCATTATCAGTTATTTCCAAAGAGATCTATTTGAATCATAAATGAAACCCTAACTTGTACAAGTACGTTGGGTCAGAGGGCAACTGGTATTGATGATTGCACATATTTCATGCCAGCTTAAGCTGAGGTTCTTTCACTGGACTCTGATCGACAGCAAGTTTCCTCGGGTTTCCAAGACCCCTCTCAGTGTTCTGGCCAGCCTGAACAATGATGTAGTTTGGATGGTCTCGATATGGAGTAAATTTGAGTAAAGACTATAGTCAGCAATTACGCCGCTCATTCACCACCTGCTGATTTTGTGCAAAAGGAAATGGATAACATTTTTCGTTTATTTTTTTATCTTTTATTTTTTTCTCAAAATAAATATCTAATTTGTATTCTTTACCTGTTATTGTTGTTCTTGAAAGATGAGAATTGTCCTAAATGATTCCATAAAGTAAATAAGAGTCATAACATTTCTCCTTTTACACTCCAAAGTTAGTAATAGTAAACACAAACATTTATTTATTTCATAAATTGGTAAAAATTATTGATTTTTGTCAAAGATAATATCAGTGTGATTTGCGTATTTTCAGATTACGGGATGGATTATTTATATCAGTCTATATATCTATGTGTGTTTTTGTGTGCGCGTACGTACGTGTCTCTGTGTGTGTATGAATATGTGCGTATGTATCTGAATGTTTACGCAGGGTTGGACAGAAGGAGCACTCTGTTGCAGCAAGATATTATTGGATTTCCTAATACTTCTGCCACAGCTTGTTTACCACGCATAAAGAAATATATATATATATATGTGTGTGTGTGTGTGTGTGTGGACATGCTCAGGATGTAATGGTTATCGCCTTAGGAAATGGACATGTTGATTCGATGTACATGTTTTTATTTTTTTTAAGTATAGGAATTAATATTGTGAATTGAATTACCATGACCAGAAAATCCGCCGAACACAGACGCATGATATACGGGAACACTGGACAGCTGTTTCGACCTTATTAGGTCTCATCAGCAGCGTATACTGTAATCTCCACCACTGGAGATCGAACCAGCGACCACAGATTACAGTGTCGAAACTAGAACGGAGCCACCAGATGCGTATTTCTAAGCTTCATGGGAAGACGTGGCCCTGGTCGTGGGTGACCGTGTCCTCTGGAAAAGAGTAGGGATATAACTTCCAAGACACATTTAGGTTATTTGGCCGGGCAATTAACATGACTAGTTGATTTGGTGTCACTTGCTTGCGATATGAACTGGTGGATGAGTTGTAAAGTTTCGGCAATGCAATCCGTGGTCGTTGATTCGATCTCTATTGGTGGTGATTACGGTATACACTGCTGATTGGACCTAATAAAGTCGAAACAGCTGTCCAGTGTTCCCGTATTTCGGTGGATTTTCTAGTCGTGGTAATTCAATTCACATTTTGATTCGAGTTCAAAATCTGGACGAGACGGATTACTCTCAGGAAAGTATGAATTTAACTCCCTCCAGCCATAGGTTATTTGTAGAGCAGTTTAAACTCTTTAACCTCGGAATGGCAACTGGCCTTAGAGAAGGAAAACTTTAAATTTATATTTGTTAAACTCCGCTTAAAAATTGATATTTTGCTGCATCATTTTCCTGCTGATATGCCGAATAAACACATACAAGGTGCATACAATAAGTTTCCAGACGTTTTTTTCATGGGCACATTTATTGATAGTACACACATGAAACTCTAGTCCCTTTCGAAGTAATCTCCTCCGGCTGCAACAACTTCTGGAAGGCCCCATGGAAGTCCTCTTTTCTGAGCGTGTCAATGACCTTCGTCACAGCCTCTTTCATCTCCTCAATTGTCTCATAACAATAGCCTGTGAGCTTAGGGAATAAGTAAAAGTCACCGGGAGTAAGGTCTGGACTATAGGGAGGGTGATGAACTGTCTTGATGCCATCCTGGTCAGATAGTCTGTAACAAGATTGGAGTTGTGGACTGGTGCATTGTAATGGTGGAAATGCCACTGACCTAATTTGAAGAGTGCTGGCCTCTTCCGACGGAATCTCTTCCTGAACTCCCTTAAAACCTCAACATAGTAACCCTAACCCTAAGCCTTTGGACAATAATTATTATTATTATTATTATTATAATATATGCCCTTAATTCTGAATATGAAAAAAAAATTATAGGCATGTTGAATTATTTTTCATGATTTCAGTATTGTGCATAATTTGGCTTTATATGTTGTTATGGAGACACAGTAGAAGCTGACTGACTTGTGAGATACGATTTTTCAACATCCACCATATTCTCCTGAACACTCACCCACCGACAACCATTTTTCAAGCAGTTAGATACATTTTACGCTAAAAATATTCCGTGGTAAATAAAACGATGAAGCTGCATAAAAAGTGTTTTTGGCACCCAAAAACCTTTAAATCATAATCGCTCTGGCATAAATTGCCTTGTTAATTGAATGCAGAATTACAATTCAGGGATCATATCTCGACTGATTTAAATTATTAGGGGTTTTCGGGTTATTGTAGTCATGTCTATTGTCACTTCCACATCGTTTTGGCCAATATGTCCCCCGGCCTTCTTCAGGTGTTTGTCGAACTCGGTAGCCTACTCGGAACATCAAACTACGTCCTTTATTGAATCCACTGGCGTCACCTGTTCTGATTCCGTTAGCCAAAACCGGATTGAACCAGCAACCTCTAGACGATTGTCTCCTTAGAAGCTTAGGGGACCGATGCCGGTAACCATTACGCGAAGTTTCATGTAGGTTCCCGAGTTCGACTAACACCTGAAGAAGGCCGGAGGACATATCGACCGAAGCGTTGTGGAAATAACAATAACGATGAAGACAATAGTCCGACAACCCTTAATAATAAAAATCAGTAAGCTTCGTCTCAGAAATTCAGACGATTTATATCATGTTTTAATCAATTCAGACAAGAAAAGAATATTCGAAAATCTGATATTATTTTCAGAAAAAACTTAATAAAAAACTTAAGCAAACTGTTGGGCAATATCTGAACACTACGATATTCCATATTCTTGAAAAGACACATCAATATCATAAAAAGAAATCATGTGTATTGTCCTGGTCAATGTTACGATCTTGTGGGATCTCCAATACGCACTGACAGTAATATTAATGCCAATAGGCTAGATATTATAGTGAAAGGTTTTTTGGGAGAAAACCTGTCTTTTGATCAATATGTCTGTTCCAACTGATCGAAACATTGGTCTAAAAGGAATTGAAAATCTTTCAAAATACAAAGATATGGAAAACATATTGGCAGAATGTGAAAATTGAAAATGAAAACAATACCGGCATTTGTTCGAGTAGTGTGACTTCTAAAAACGAAGGTAAGTGACATTTGTCAACAGCAGAACTTGACTGCATATCATACGTGAATGACAGAAAATTACATACACTTCCACTGCTCTGATTTTAAAGAAATACTTGTCATTATAACCAAAAAAATTCGTGTGGATGCATGAAACCAAACTACATCTGGTTTTGTTTGGTTTCTTTGATTAATGACACATCAATCTTTGTAGGTTATTCATATTTACCAACCCCTCCGCTCGGGCAGGATATGACACAAGGTCAATTTTTAAGCAGAGTTTAACAGGTTTGAATTCAGAGTTTTCCTTCTTCTAGACTAGTTGCCTCACCAAGGCTGAAGAACCTAGTCTGCCCTAGTATCTACCCATAGCTGGAGGGAGTTTATTTGGATTCATACCTTTCCCAAGGGTATTAGTGCTATGTAATCAGTCAGGTCCAGGATTTGAACTCGTATCGCCGTATCCATATCCTGCGACGATAACCATTACACCATGGGCACCTCCAATCTTTGTAGGTTATTTAATGCCAAAGCTATTCTCTTAGAAGAACAGTAGTGGTACTATTTAACCCATAGCTGGGAGGATAAAGGGGTTCATATCTTAGGATATCTAAGGATATTTGCCCGAAAGTGAACGTAATAGCGCGACTGGAGTACGAACTCGCTTACTACGATCCCGCAATCCATCGCTTTAACCATTACACCACGGGGACACCCCCAAACTGCATCTGAGAAATTTTCGTTCATGTAGAAAGCAAAGACTCGACAGTGTAATAGTTCTTGATGACAGTGAATCTGGATGATACTTAAAAAGGTAGTTGATACAGCTATGTGGCCAGGTAGTCTGAAAATGGCTGGAGGGTTATATGTGTCAGATTGCTGATATCTATGGGGAACATGAAGGTTTTTATTTTTCATAGTTGTCGTTGTCATTGTCAGTGAATTGTTGGGTTCTGTTGGGATGGTTTTGAGTTTTGTATCTGACTCCGTTTTTCTTCTTCTTACTCCGCTTACTTATA
Organism: Sepioteuthis lessoniana; assembly: GCA_963585895.1. Lineage (NCBI taxonomy): Eukaryota > Metazoa > Mollusca > Cephalopoda > Myopsida > Loliginidae > Sepioteuthis > Sepioteuthis lessoniana. Next base: position 86,179,972 of record OY757921.1, on the reverse strand, counting down.
GTCTTCTTTTTGTGGAAACTTTAAGGGAATCAAGGACAGAAAGAAAGAGATAAGGATACTTTTATACTCTATACTTTATTTTTGGGTTCATGATTATTTTGTGGAGGAAACGTTTTACTGAACCAATAGAAGTAGTCGTATTTCCCTGACAAAGTGTTGAAATATATCAGAGTCATGTTTGGCGAAGTGGCTAACGTTCTGGGTAGCGACATCGTAGTTAGCAAGTTCGAACTCAAGTTGCATTCTTAAACATTGGAAAATGTCTAATTCACCTTTATCCCTGTCAGTTATAGGTTTAATTTTGTCACTGTTGTTCTGTTAAAAGGATTGTTTTGGCATTAAATAACCAACAAACGTTATCTGCCAATAAACGAAAAAATGACACAAACCAAACCAAACCAAACCAGATCTGATGGAGAGGCTTCAGTTATATTGTAGATTCTTACAACTTCTACTGCAGTTCCAACAACAAAGCCTTCATCAGATGGTGAGTTTGGTTGTCAGACAAAGTTTCATTACCATTGGACCTAATTCACTTGCTAGGCTGAATGGCTTGTATAATACAAAACAATGCGTAACTTGCTTCTAAGAAGTACACAGCAATAATATATATATATATATATATATATGGAAGTATTGGAAGTATATAATAAAAGAAATATCAGATAGTATGGAGAAAAATTAAAAAACAGAGTAATCCAAGCTGATAAACTTATTGATTTATCTTTAAACTCCTGATGGTGGTTTATCAAAACCGGAACGTTACAGCGTCGACTTTCCTTCACAACAAATTCATCACTTTGGATGTTTTTCAATTTGTCTCCATATACATATATAAGCAAGCTATATATATATATATATATATATATATATATGTGTGTCTGTGTGTGTGTGTGTGTTTGTGTGTGTGTTTGTTCGTCTTACTAGGATGGTTCTAGTGAGCTGAAAACCACGTGGTCATACAGCTGCCGTTTTGTGGGGTGTTGCTTTCAGGATTTTCTTAAAGCATCACGAATTATTGTCGTGTGGTTCCTAATTATCTTTTTCTATTGCCATTTCAGTGAAGTCTATCTATTGTCGCCCATACTGAAGTACGAGTACGGTCACAATTTGGCTGAAATCCCGTTTTATTCTATCAGAGAAATCAATTTTCCATATGATTGACAATCTCCCAATATATGTTCACATTTCTCAATGCTTTTACTGGGCATTGCTGGGTAAGTAGGAGCAAACTCATCAGCAACGTTCTCCGATGGCCTTTTACTCACGAACACACCAGTAAAGACTTACACAATCAGCTCTGTGTGGCCACTGGACGCAGTCCAGATCGATGAACAGTTGGGTCGTATGGATAGAGAGAATCAGGCTCCGTGCTGTCAGCATAAATAGATAATGATATATATATAATACAAATATCCAATAAAAGATAAGTTGGCAATGATTCTATTTGAGACCTTCGTAATCTCCCGTAATCCAGATGCACAGTTATAAATATATAAGAGGATTATTACAAATCTTTAGGAGGATTAATTAATAAATTTCTTTAAGAGAAATTTTTTTACATTCAGTAAGTGATGGCTATCTAAGGAAGTTGGTCTCTTTTATAGAAGTGCCAGTAGAAATAAATGTATAACAGCCAAATTACGGTTTTTGAATTTTTTTTCGATTATATATATATATATAAGTTGACCTACTGTAGTCGAGGGAGACCCAAAGGCTCTCTATTAAATACCTACTAAAAAAAAGAATAGGGAAGCACTTTTTTCCCTAGATTGCTACTCCTTTCCCTAGATTGTCCCTCTCACTCTTGATCCGTACCTTGAAACGCTGAGTGTTAAGCAAGGAAGCATCAACTGCTATTTTGGGACTTCTGGTATGAATTTTTTATATATTTATTTTTTTTTTTTACGACTAAGCTATAAGCAAAGAGTTTGGTAAAAAATCAAACACAAAAAATTAACATGGAACGTTATTTACAGAAGAATGCAAATATGTTCTTTTTTGCTTTTTCATTTGAAAATAATTTTTCTGACGAATCATTAAATATCAGTCACATAAACCCGGAGATGGTTGTAAAAATTTAAAATTTGGCAAAGAATAAGTAAAATAAATTGGTCGACCTTAATCGAGGTCACCCGAAGGATCTCTACACCGAGGAATTGGAGAGGGTGCTACTTTTTCCCCCAGGTTTGCTCCACTTACCCTTAAACCTTATAACGCTGTATAAAGCAAGGGGTATCAAGTACCATTTTTGAGTCTTTTGTAAGATTGAACCCTAGACTCCCTGCTCTAACCTTTATACCAATGGGCTGCTATTAGGTATAGTTGGTGACTGTAGTCGACGGCGACCAGAAGGCTCCCTTTTCAATAGCTACTACACCGATGTGTGGGCACGGCACTAGTCCTTTCCTTAGATTGCTTCACTTTACCCTCGATATGTATCTTATATTGCCGAGTGTTAAGCAAGGAGGTATCAAGTACCATTTTTAAAGTCTTTGGATTGAACCCAGGTCTCCCGGACCATTGGTGAATAAATATATTATTATGAACTTTTTTTCATATTTCAGATATGCTTACACACACACAAACACACACACATATATATATATATACAATAGTCGGCTGAAAAGTTCATTCTATGAAAATTTTAAGTGATAACGTCATATCTGTTATTGAACTGTTTTTACAAAGCAGTGAACTTACGATGAAAGAGGTATGGTGACTAAAAGAGGTTAGTTTTTTTCCCAAATAAACCTAATTTGGACAGATTCTAAATGAGTATCTTTGTCAGCCTATGAACTTTTCAGCCAACCTCGTATATATATTGTAGGGATTATATTGTAAGTGCGTAGTAACCATCGATTCTATAACTTATAGAAAAGATTTTATCAATCATATTCAAACATTTCTGTACAAAACCTTTTAATGCACTTTCTTTTTTTTTTTGTATCTATACTGTTAAGTTTGCTCAGACAATAAATTCTTCATGCAAGTTCATCATGAAAGTTTCTTGCATTGTTCGGTTTAAAATGAGTGATATTCCATGATAGATTTCCTCTTCTAGTTCAAATTATTTACTTCACTCATTTAATGGTAGTAGAAAATAATCTTATTCTAAGGACGACGCTTGTGGACCACTTTATTCATCAACATAGCCGTTCGCTACAAGATATACATATATATATATATATATATATAGAGAGAGAGAGAGAGACATTCATTTGCTTGAATAATGTCTATAACAGGAATAATTCCAAGCAGTAACCGTGTCAAGTATTATCATTTTTTTGCATACTCGGATTATCTATCTATCTATCTATCTATCTATCTATCTATCTATCTATCTATCTATCTATCTAAATCAAACTGTTCGTATATATCTATATTTACCAACCCTTCCGGTCGGGCAGGATATGACACAAGGTCAATTTTTAAGCAGAGTTTAACAGGTTTGAATTCAGAATTTTTCTTCTCCTAGACTAGTTGCCTCACCAAGGCTGAAGAGCCTAGTCTGCCCTACTATTTACCCATAGCTAGAGGAAGAATAATTGGATCTATACCTTTCCCAAGGGTATTAGTGCTATGTGAAATGCAATTAGCCTGGTCCAGGATTTGAACTCGTGACACCGTGTCCATTTCCCCTGACGATAGCCATTACACAACGGGCAACTCCACCTATTCATATATATCTAAGTCCGTTCATATCTATCTTTTTTGGACCTTGCACTCAGTTTTGAATGTAATAATAATTTTAGCCCTAAACAATTAAGCCGGGAAGAGTTGGTTTTATTTGACATGAATGATAAGATATTCCTCAACAGATATCTATCTATCTATCTATCTATCTTGGTCTATTTATCTCTGTCTCTCTCTCTCTCTATATATATATATATATATATATATATATATATATGTCAGTCTCTTCATACGTATCAATCTATCTACTTCCATAGATGTGATTTAATATAAGATCCTCTTATTTTGTCTTTGGTTAGTAATATTTGTTTTTACTTCTTCATTTAAAGAAAGGCTTATTTGCCACTTCGCTTCTTCTCCCAGGGAAGATCGATCATAAAATCGATGTACAACAATACAAGCATATTGAACAACGCAAGTCAAACAAGTGTTTCACAAGGCGGTTTAATAAATTCTTACTCAACGTGTTTTGGGGGTGAAAAAAGAGTCTTAGAACAGAAACCAATCTCTTAAATAGAAAAAAAAGATTAAATTAAAACGAAAGGAAATAACAGTGTAGAAACTCAGAAGGAATTTCAGAATTTGGTTTCACACGACTATCTTCGTGTTTTTGTTGTTGAGATAATTTTTAAGACCCAAGCTTTTAAACATCCTTTTTTTATTCCGGTTTCAGTTTCATTGTTTATTGGCATATCAACCTTCATGGGTTATTTAATGCGTTAGCCATCCTTGTAGAAGAACAGCATTGACCTTTGACTGGTCAGTTAGTTAGTATCTTAAAACCTGATTTGCAGGTGTGGCTAAAAGTAAACAAGGGACATCGGAAATGCCAGGTGAGTTGCGTGGGAAGAAATGTGTTGGCGTCAGAAAAATATATATTGAGGCAAGTTTTCGACCCCAGCAGTCAGGCGGGGAAAGAAGTCAGCAGAGTTGTCGTTTGGAGAACCTGCTATCTATCAGTCTCCAATGAAAGGAGCATGAAGAAGCAATTCTCTCTGTATGTATCTCAACTCGGGTAAAATATCACAGTCCGACTCTCCTTCTCTCTTGTTTCTGTCTCTCTCTTTCTCGTGTAGACATTTCGCAACGACTTTCGTATATACAAAGATAGTTTATATTTTTATAAATAGATATTGTGGCCTCTTCATTCCGTCTATACAACAAGTACTGCTGGAAACTTCTCAAATATGTTCCGAGCCGTTTTAAAAAGATCCTGGAAGTAACTCCCTACAAAACAACACTAAAATATATCTATCTATCTTTATGGGTACAATTTAACCCATAACTTGGGGGATAAGGGTTTCCATATTTTCCCCAATGATGTTAACACACTTATAGTAATACCTTTATGATATGATTTTAGAGTCTCCACCTGTTCAGCCCATGTGATATTAAAAAAGTGCAAATATTTTCTTGTAAATATCCTTATAAGAAGAGTAGAACAGATATTATGGAGAGCAAATTGGAAATAGTCTAATAATGTGACAACGAGGTGAGTGAACAGGTGGAAACGTTAAAATCAACAGATTATAAAGGAACTCAAACAGATATTGTCATTTTTAACTACCTTCTCTATATACCTGATGCATTTAATAAGATTACAGACTGCTTTTGTACAGGCATTTAAAATTGTTGTAGACTCTTGAAAATTCAGTATGTTATTGGTATACATCTTATGTCGGACCAATTTTTATGATTTCAGGTTCAAATGAACAACTACAGCAGCAATTGGAATACACCCTACTAAAGCCTGATTGTCACAGCTGGTGAATTTCAAAAATGCAATCTGGACTTGAAGACACTTTAGAAGAACGATATGTAATAAAATTCTGTTTTAAACTTGAAAAAAACGGCCACAGAAATGTATGGAATGCTTCAAACTGCTTTTTGTGGATGGTATGCGCTAAAGGTTGGTTTTCTGGTGGTTGGCGATGCGCTGACATTGTGTATTGCTTTGATCCCTGTGTAATTTGAAAGCCGTACAGATGAACGTGCAACTTTTTTAGTTCACACTGGGCCATAACCTGAAAGAGGCAGGTGATAACAGAATAGTAATCGGATTGTTGAAGGGAAATAACTTGAGCTGCTAAAACTAAGACGATCAGGCAAGGCACAGCGAGTATCAGGCGAGCTCAGCATCTCACATTCCTGTCAGGTTCGTCACCTTCATGAACTTGGGAAAAGCATCCAGAGATTGTGAAGTGTACCTAACATTATCAAAATATGGCAAATTTTTGACAGCCCCTTTCATATATATATATATATATATATATATATATATATATATATATATATATATATATATACGTGTGTATGTGTGTGTGTGTGTGTGTGTGTTTCGTGCGTTATCAATGATATTATATGCATATGTACCTGCTTGTTTGTATATGCATATATGTATGTGTGTGAGTGTGTGTGTGTGTGTATAGATATTTATGCGTGCGTATGTAGTTATAAATAATATATGCATATATATATATATATATATTGTGTGTATGTGTTGTGTGTGTGTGTGTGTGTGTAGTTATAGATAATATATGCATATATGTGTATATGTATTATTATATGTGTGTGTGTGTGTGTGTGTATGAGAGAGAGAGACAGATAGAGAGAGAGGGGGGCATCCTTACATAGGTATTTGTGTGTGTGTGCGTGTGTGTGAAAATTATTCTTTTTTTTTTAGCCAATTATAATATTCGCAACTTTGTTTCCTTTTAATTCATGGTTGATCTCGTTTTTACCGTTTTCAAGATTTAAAACCAAACAAGAAATCCCATGAAATTTCCTCACCAAGCATTATAATCAGTTTTTTTTTTTGTCAATTTGTAATTGTTTATCCAGAATAAGAATTTTTTCCCGTATCATTATTTCTGTATGACTGGTTGGGAATAATGAAATAAATAAATGAAAAAAATTAATAATGAAAAAAAAAAAAATTCCCAAAGAGAAAAAACCCCAAATCCTACAAAGCCTATTCCAATCCCCTTGATGAGATTGTTTTCGCTCTGGAAACGATTGGCTCTGGAAAAAAAATGGTTTAGTTATTCAGTTATTATGAAAAGCGATAGAAAAAGAAGATAAGAATAAAGATACAAGATAATTTAAGAAAAACAAATCTCTTGGTTTGTTTTAGTAAAGAATTTCATTTAAATTTGCTTGTAGGTTCAATAAAGTTCGCTGTCGATTGGAAAAACTCTATGAGAGATGACGTTAAGCCGAATACTTCATAGAAGATAACTAATTATTTAGCACTCAGTTGGAAACTTTCTTATAATTAACTCCTTTCACTTAAAAAATTAATCAGATATTTAGATAATTCGTATACAGAGTATATATATATATATATATATATATATGAAACATTTTGTTTTTTCTGATCTGTTTCATATATATATATATATATATATATATATATATATATATATATATATATATGAAATAGATAAGAAAAAAACAAATTGTTCAAAGATATTTGATAGATTGAAAAGTGCTCAAATGCTGGTGAGCAGAAATTCATAAAATCCAATCTCCCCTTTTATTTTAATAGTCTTACCATGAAAAGTTTTATGACTCTGTGGGGGGGGGTGAATATAGGTATGTTTGTAAGACTGGTTTGAAAAAAAAATTTTATTGTACATTCAAATTTAAAAACGGGCCTTACCGGACATTGGTCAAGCGGTTAGAGTGTTCGACAATGACCCGGGAGACCATGTCGAGTCATACCAAAGACTCAAAAAATGGTACTTGATGCCTCCTTGCCTAACACTCAGCTTTATAAGGTACGGATTAAGGGTAAAGTGGAGAAATCCAGGGAAAGGAGTAGCGCCTCCCCTAAACTTTGGTGTAGTAAGCTATTAAAAAGGAAGCCTTCGGGTCACCCTCGATTATGGTCGCCAAATTTAATTTACTTCATGAGAAGACAGAAAAAAGTACACCAAATGACGAATATGAAAATTTCGTCAATGCGCACCTCGAGACAGCAGCGAAACGTATTCCAACAAAACTCAAAACTAAATATAGAGTCCCATGGGAAACGTTAGCAGTGAGAGGAAAACGGGCAATAGTGAAAACAGCCTCCAAAGACTACTGAAAAAAACCAACAAACACAAATGCCCGAAAACTAAAAACGGCACTATATCAATTAGCAGGCATATATATAAAGGAACAGACAGAATACATTCAAAATCAGATAGATAAGATTAGAAACTCGGTGGAAGATAGACAATCTAGGATAGCCTGGCAAACAATAAACGAAGAGAGTAGAAAAAAGAGCACAGCCAAAGCTAAACTGAAAGCTGCAAACCAACAGGAAAGAATAAAACTGTGGAAACAGCACTTCAGAAACCTACTAGGAAATCCACCGAAAGTAACACATGAACCAATCACAAGAATAATTAATAAGCTATTGGTCATCAAACTAGGACCGTTCACACAAGAAAAACTCGACTCGGTTCTCAGAAAAATTAAAAATAGGAAAGCTGCAGGGCTGGATAAGATTCCCCCAGAAGTATGGAAGACCAAACAATTCGACGACATACTGCTCCGACACTGCAACGCAGTATATAATCAAAATCCGATAGACAGATGGATGAAGGGATGCATCTTCCCCTTCCCTAAAAAGGGTGACCTCGGATTAGCCAAAAAATAACCGAGGCATAACACTTACATCCATAGCACCCAAAATCTACAATTCCCTACTACGAAACCGCATAGAACCCAAAATCGACAACATCCTTAGGAAAAACCAAAATGGCTTCAGAAGAAATCGATCCACGACCTCACAAATATTAACCACCCGTAGAATCCTTGAAGGTGTACGGGCAAAAAACCTACCAGCGACATTACTATTTGTCGACTTTACCAAGGCCTTCGATTCCATTCACAGAGGAAAGTTGGAACAGATCCTACTAGCATACGGCCTAACTAAAGAAACCGTAGCAGCAATAAGGATTCTCTATAGAAACAAAAAAGTGAAAGTACGATCACCAAATGGAGACACAGAATACTTCGACATTGTAGCAGGAGTACTACAAGGGGACACGCTAGCTCCATACCTCTTTATCATTTGTCTAGACAACGTACTTAGAACATCGATTGACAAAATCAGAGAGAAAGGCTTCGAGCTGACGAAGAAAAGAAGCAGAAGGTTCCACGCAAAAACAATTACCGACGCCGACTCCGCCGATGACATAGCGATACTGGCAAATACACCCAACCAAGCTGAAAAACAACTGCATAGTTTGGAACGAGCAGCCCCAGGCATAGGCCTCTATGTCAATGCACACAAAACGGAATATATGGGCTATAATCAAACGGGTGACATCTCCACTCTAGATGAAACCCCTCTTAAACTAGAAGACAAATTCACTTACCAAGGAAGCAGCGCCGCATCAACCGAAAACGACATCGACACGAGGTTAACGAACGCATGGACAACTATCAATAGGCTATCGATTATATGGAAATCAGACCTAACCGATAAAATGAAACGCAGTTTCTTCCAGGCAGCTGTCGCATCTATACTGCTATATCGATGCACTACATGGACTCTAAAAAACGGCTGGAGAAGAAGCTAGACGGCAATTACACAAGAATGCTGCGAGCAATCATGAACAAGTCCTGGCAGCAACATCCCACAAGACACCAACTGTACGGCCACCTGCCTCCTATCACGAAAACTATTCAAGTTAGACGAACCAGGCATGTAGGACACTGCTGGAGAAGCAGGGACGAACTCATAAGTGATGCACTCTTATGGACCCCCACACATGGCCGAGCAAAAGCAGGACGACCAGCACGAACATACATTCAGCAACTATGTGAGGATACGGGATGTAGTCCAGAAGACCTGCCAGAGGCGATGAACGATAGGGAAGAGTGGCGGGAGGGGGTCAGGGATATCCGTGCTACCAGCACAACATGATGATGATGATGACATATATATATATATATATATACTTTAAGAAAAACAACGAAACCGGTCACATAGGATTATAAATTTATTTCCATCCTGTTACGCATTTTTGAAGTTTCCAAAAACACGAAAAAAGTAACAGGACTTCTTCAGATCATTTTGGATAAAAAAAAAATTAGAATAGACACATGGTCGTGGGAGGGGATACTGGGAGGGAGTTGAAGAGGGGTGATGGAATCACTCCCAACTCTGGTTTAACTGGACCAGGAGTAGCGCCCTCCCCTACACCTTGGTGTAGTAAGCTATCGAAAAGGGAGCCTTCGGGTCACCCTCGACTATGGTCGCCTACTCACTTATATATATGAGGTGCATACGATAAGTTTCCAGACTTTTTTCGTATAGGCATTCAAAATTGTCGTAGACACTTGAAAATTCACTTTGTTATTGCTACGTATATAATCAGATGACTGACCAATTTTTATGATTTCAGCTTCAAATGAACAGCTGCAACAGCAATTGGAATAAACCCTACTAAACCTGATTGTTACAGTAGGTGAAAAATCCAATCTGACACTTTAGAAGAACGATATGCAATAACATTTTGTCTTAAACTTGGAAAAAAAGGCCACAGAAACGTATGGAATTCTTCAGACTGCTTTTGGAATATCTTGCATGAATCGAGCATCAGTCCATCGCTTCCGGTAGGTCTTCAAGGTTACAACATCCCCTATCAGCACTGAGCTGTGGTATGTAAGTTCTAGCTGGTCGTCCTGCTTTTGCTCATCCATGTGAATCGGTCCACAGGAGTGTGTCACTTGTATGTTCGTCCACACTTCTCCAGTAGAATCCTGGTTCGTCTAATTGGATAGTTTTCGTAATGGGTGGTAAGTGGTCGCTAAGCTGCTTCTTTGTGTGGTGCTGCCTTCATGATTTGTTCAATATTCCTCGCTGCATTCTTGTGTAGTTGCCGTCAAGCTTTTTCTTCATACGTTTAGTTAGCGTCCATGTAGTGCACCCATATAACAGTATCGACACGACCGCTGCTTGGAAAAACTACGTTTCATTTTATCGGTCAGATCTGACTTCCATATGGCCGATAGCCAATCGATAGCTGTCTATGCCTTTGATGTCAGTCTCGTTTGATGACACTCTACTTCCTTGGTAAGTGAACTTGTCTACTTGTTTCAGAGAGCTACCGTTTACTGTGGAAATGTCGCCTCTTTGATTAAAACACATATATTCTGTCTTGTGTGCATTGACATGGAGGCCGATGCCTGCAGTTGCTCGTTTCAGACTATGTAGCAGGGTTTCGGCTTGGGCTGGTTAATTAGCCCGTCATGCTATGTCATTGGCGTAGTCGGAGTCCATAATTGTTTGTGTGGGGTAGTTTCTGCTTCTTTCCTTCGTTAGCTTGAAACCGTTTTTTTTTTTTTTTCATTTTATCAATAGACGTTCTGAGCATGTCGTCTAGTCAGATGATAAAGAGGTATAGGTATAGGTATAATGTGTCTCCTTGCAGTACACCTGCTACAATATTGAAAAAAATCTGTGCCTCCATCCAAGAAGTAGACTTTTACTTTTGTGTTTCTAAAAAGCATCATTATGGCTGTGACAGTTTCTTTGGGTAGGTCGTAGGCGAGTAATATTTGCTCCATCGTTCTTCTCTGATGGAATCAAAGGCCTTGGCGAAGTCGGCAAATAATATTGTTGCCTCAAGGATTTTTGAGCGCACACCTTCATGAATTCGACGGATTGTCAAAATTTGTGACGTCTTAGATCTATTTCTCCGAAAGCCATTTTGGTTCTCCCTAAGTATGTTGCCAATTTTGGGTTCTATGTCGTTGAGTAGTAAAGCATTGTATATCTTGGCTGCTATGGATGTAAGGGTTATACCTCGGTAGTTCTTGGCTAATCCGAGGTTGCCCCATCTCTCTATTGTGTTTTGATTATATATGGCATTACAGAGTCGGAGCTGTATGTCAGCAAATAGCCTGGTCTTCCATCCTTCTGGGGGTATTTTATCAAACCCTGCTGCTTTTCTATTTTTAATTTTTTGCGTAAACTGTCCTAGTTTGATGTCTTATTGTTTACTAATAATTCTCGTTATTGGTTCAAGTATAACTTTCGAAGGGTTTTCGGAGGTAAATACTCGAGATGTTGTTTTTATCGTTGCATTCTTTCTTCTTGTCTGGTAGCTTTTAGTTTAGCTTTCGCAGAGTTCTGTTTACTTCGTTTACCGTTTGCCATGCTATTATAGGGTGTCTATCTTCAACTGAGCCTCTAATCTTATCGATCTGATTTTGTATGTATTGTGTTTGTTCATTTAGGTATATGTTAGCTAATTCATTGTGTGCCTTTTTACGTTTCAGGGCATTGGTATTGGTTGGATACTTCCTATTGCATTTGGAGGCCGCTTTCACGTCTGCACGCTTTTTCCTAACCACTAATGTCTCTCATGGGACTCTAGGTTTAGCTCTTTGTTTAATTGGTATGAATTCTGCTGCAGCTTCTAAGTGGGCATTGGCGAAATTCTCATATTCGTCATTCGGAGTATGTGTTTCTGTCTTCTCCTGTAATACTTCGAATTTGTTTCTTAGTGTTAACGCTAATTCATCTCTAATATGTCTCTTATTAAGCATAGTGTACAGTGGTTGTTGTTCGGGTCGTATTCTTTCGTAGACTCAGTTATATTTTTGCCATGACAATTCGGTGATTGGAGGACACACCTTCGAAAGTGAAAAATGCCTCGCAATTCAAGGCGCTATTATTCCATTTTTTTTTAATAAAAGCGAAGTCTTTCTGTACTTTAGTATTATTTGCGTTGGTGTAACCATATCCACACGAAGACGGGTCGAGTTTTATAAATATGGTTTGTAATTTATTGCCTTCTACTATATTGTCATTTAAAATGCATGAATGATTTTATTTATTTTATTTTTTTTTTATTTGTAAAACCTCTGCTCTATACAATCTGTGCTTTATATGCAAAGAAAATTTACTGTAATTCCAAGAATAGACGAACAGGAATTAATAAATACGGAATATTCCTGGCGCAATACAAAAAATGGTAGCATGGTTTAGGAACGGAGGCAGGGAGTGGAAGTGGAATTTTTCAAAAAAGTTCCCTATTGCAGTAAATGAAAAAAATATTAGTATTAAATTGGTTCTACGGTATGGAGTCGGACCTACAAATTACAATGAATCAAATTGTTGGTCTATGGTACTATTGAGAGAATATTCTAATCCAATCAACAAACGAATCCTCCAATGATATTGCAGGAAATTAGTGTTAAAAAATTAAATTGGAAATTTACTGATTTGGTCAGTATGCACTACGCACGCGCACACACACACACATATATATATATATATATATATATATATATATATATATATATATATATGTGTGTGTGTGTGTGTGTGTGTGTGTGTGTGTGTAATGTGTGTGTGTTTGTGTGTGTGCGTGTGTGTGTGTTTGGGCAGCATTTCTTCATTAATGCATATTTCTTTTGTCTACATATTTTTGTACATATAATTTCCAGTTGCTGAATTGAGTTTATAGTACCCGGCGGTTGATGAAACTCCTATAACTAATTTTTAACCCAGTACTTTTTGCACGATCTTGGGCAATCATCAGGGATGTGTATATTGCGAAAGTGATGCGACCATTACTACTTTGTAAGTGTTTATAATTTATATTGGTGTGTGGTTGTGGCGTTTTATTTGTTTCTATAAGTACCTATAGTAGCTAAAGACATTTAAGTAAATTAGTACTGATTCGAAATTGATTCTATTGCGTTTGGGTTGATACATTCTAATATGGAGCGCTTCGAGAATTTGTAATTTTTGTTTGTTATTTTGTTGTTCTAATATACAGGGTCAGGCAAAATGATCTGACACATTTGTAGATTTAATAAAAGACAAATAAAGTAAAGAAACAAAAAAAGTGTTTTCATTTTCCAAAAGTACATATTGCATTTTAAAGTTGTTCAATAGATTGAGGGCGATTACTGTATACCTTTGACTTGAGGTATCCCCAGAGAAAAAAAAATCGCACGGATTTAAATCAGGTGAACGGGCGGGCCAACCGCTGTCGCCACGCAATAAGATCTAATGACCAGGAAACATCTCCCTCGAAATCCCCATAGCACGTCCAGAAGTGTATTATACGAAAAAGATGGCATTATATGAATTTTTCGAAAATAAAAACACTTTTTTCTTTCTTTACTTTATTCGTCTTTTATTAAACCTATAAATTTTTCAGATCATTTTGCCTGACCCTGTAATTGTGTTATATCCAGTACACTTTTTGGGAATTAGGGTTGTACCCTTCTGCAGAGGTGCAGCCGACTGGGCATAGAATGCCTGCAGAATCAGACAAAAATCTAACTAGGTTTCACCAAAACAGATCCTAAGGACATTTCAAAATCATCGTAATGATCTGTTGAGGTGAAACCTGGGTAGGTTTTTTTCTGACCTTGCAGGCATTCACATTTTGCCCAACTTAGCGTACGGAGCTGTCTTACGTTTAGCTTACGGGATTCTCTTTGGGTTTTTTCTTTTGCCTAGTAATGCGTTATTGGTGGATTATTTTGTATGTATGATTTTGGGCTTTCCTTTCTATGGATTTTTTCCCCAGAATACCAGTTTGTGTACTATTTTTTTATTCGCAAATTGTACTATCTGGTTTTTTTTCCACCATCAGAATTATGGAATAGTTAAATAAGAATATACATATAAATTATTTATTTAATTGAATAAAAAAAGAAATTAGGATTATTATTCTTCAGTGAAACTCTGATCTGAGTATAGGTGAGACATCAGCAACCAAATAATAATAATAATAATAATAATAATTCACTGTTTGTAATACGGTTGTCCTTTCATTATCGATAGTGATCAAATGAATCACTATATTACACAAAGAAGAAGTAAAGAGTGTTAGTGGAATGAATGAAGTGAAAAGCATAAGAAAAAACACGTGAAGTGAATGAAAAGACAAGAAGAAGAAGAAGAAGAAGAAGAAGAAGAAGAAGAAGAAGAAGAAGAAGAAGAAGAAGTGAATTGAAGGGGACGAACCAGAAGAAGAAAAAGTAGTAGAATTAAAGCGTGATGTGAAAGTAGGCAGAACATAGAAAGGAATAAGAGAGAAAAAACTAAAAGAAATGAAAATAGGAAAATATTAAAAGAAAGAAAAGTTAAGGCCAAATAACATTAAGAGAAAAAATAAATGATAATAAACTCACAAGAAAGAAAGAAAGAAAGAAAGAAAGAAAGAAAGAACGAAGTGATAAAAAGAAAGAAAGAAAGAATTGATGGATAATTGAATAAATAAATAAGAAAGAAAGAAAAATGAAAGAAAGAAAGGAAGAAAGAAAGAAAATAAATAAATAAGTTGGAAAATAATTCCACGACAATAAACAAATAAACAAATAAATAAATAAGGAAAGAAAGAAAGAAAGAAAGAAAGAAATATCGTAAAAAAATAGAAAAATAATTAAATGAAAAGAAAGAAAGAAAGAAAGAAAGAAAGAAAGAAAGAAAATGATTAAAGTTGAATTAATAAATAAATGAATAAATAATAAAGCGACAATAAATAAATAAGAAAGAAAGAAAGAAAAAAAGAGCAGAAAGAAAAAAAAAGAATGAAGGAGAGAAAGAAAGAAAAAAGAAGGAAAGAAAGAAAAAAAATGAGAATAGATAAATTGGTAATTAAATGAATAAATAATAAAGTGACAATAAATAAATAAAAGAGGAATAAATAAATAAATAAATAAATAAATAAAGAAAGAAAGAAAGAAATATTTGATACATGAATAAATATATAACGAAATTAAGTTAGAAAGAAAGAAAGAAAAATGAAGTGGCAATTAATGAATCGATTAAAAATATAAAATAAAACGATGTTAATCAACTGATAAGAAGTAGATAATATTTCAGTATTGGTCTACAATTGAACGCAATGGCATCACTTAAGTTCGAACTCATTTACCAGCATCTTGCAGTCGAATATGTTAGACATTACAAGTCGATGACTTACCTTCAGGATATTTCAAGTGTCTCTGATTGATCGATTGATTAATCGATCGATTGATTCTAAAAGAATACCAACCTATCTAGTTTTATTTTTTGCCTACATTAATTGCTTTAAACTGCATTTCAAATTTTCCAGATTTATTTTATGCAAAGAGATTAAAAAATCGTTTTCATATTTACATTTTTTGTTGTCGTTTCTTAAAAATGTATTATTAGCACAAAGTTCTTTCGAATACGTTTTAAATTTTACACTTATTATTGATCCTTAGACTGGGGTCTAATAGGTACTACAACTCCGGGTAAAAGTGGAACTGAGAGTAATGGCAATGAAGGAGTATTACACTCTCTTCAGATCACAAGAACAGGAGACTCATTTTCAGGTTAAGTTTGGTGTCATACACAGGAAACCCCATGGTAAGGTTCCAGTTAGCTTTGGGGAATGTAGAGCACCTCTTTATTGCCATTGCTCCCAGGTCCACCTGCCTCTAAATGGTAGCATCTGAGAGGGCCCTATCTATGGGTTAAATAGAGCTGAACTGCATACCCGCTCTGTCGGCTTATACTAAACTGAATTGTTGGAAATGGAACAGTTTTTGACATTGAAACTGTACTTACTCTAAACTGAATTGTTATATACAGACCTGTTTTGACATTTGACTGTGTAAACAAAATCTGTACCAATACTAAACTGAATTAGCTGAATTAGAACTGTTTGAATAAACTGAATAGCTTGAAAGAGAAATTTTTTGACAAACAAACTGTTCTTATAATTAAACTAGACTGAATTGTTTGAAATGGAACTGTTTTTGATATTGAAAGCGTACTTACACTAAACAGAACTGTTTAGTATAGAACTGTTTTTGACATTTAACTTTGTGTCAACAAATATGTACATATACTAAACTGAATTAGCAGAAATAGAATTGTTTGAATAAACTGAATAGTTTGAAATAGAACATTTTTGACAATCAAATTGTGTATTCATGCTAAACTGAACTGTTTGAAATAGAATTGATTATTTGCATAAAAATGGATTTGGCGTTAAATAACCTACAAAAGTTGATATGCTATAAAACCGAAACATCCAACCAACCAACCAACCAACCAACCCCATATTTTTGCATGGGAGTAAAGTCAGCATATTCTAAGCCCCACTGACAGGGCAGTGTATGTTGTGTGGGGAATGTTCCAGACTACACAGAGATTCGTTAATTTCAACCTAGAACAGCTGATTTAACATCAGTGCAGAGAAAACAAATATTTCAAAAATCGATTTCTTTAGTTGGGTAGTCAGCTAAACGTTGCTTGAAACAAGATATATTTTGCCCTACAAAAGATAAGGTTAATGTATAATTAAACTAATTTGCGTACAGAAAGTAGTCAGAAGAATCAACCAATTAAATTTGAAAAAAAAACCAAACAAACAAAAAAAACAACACATCACCTTACTACTTATCGACTTATTATCCACCCATCCCATTAACAAGAAGAAACCGACAAAGAATACCAAGTGAAAAAAAAACAAAACAAAAAACAAAAAAAAACAAAGAAATACCGATTTAAAAGGTCGGAAAACAACCAGAAACTCGATTAATTTAAAGAAACCCTTTCCACTGTTTATGCATATTATTTTGTGTACAGAGATTATATAACAGACAGTCGTTGTGTATTGGTTAACGTCAGTAGAAATGGACTCGGCTACCTAAGTTCAATTCCTGTACGAGGATACTTGCATTTCATATGACACGTGATAACCCAGTTCCGAGACTCTCACACAACTTCCGTCTCTACCATCCCTCTCTCCTGGAAGGTCCTCTTGACTGCATCCGATGTCCGCACAGAGTTGATGTAAGTCATTGATGGTCTGCCAAAACAGTCGGGGATCCAAAGGGAACGTCGCTAAAGAGTTTGTCCCTACTTCTCTTGCAGTGCTCCAAATTGTCTTGTTTGTAAGATGGGAGGAAAGTGGCCGTTGACATGCTGTAATTACGTAGCACTCTTGAGTAGTTCACTTTGAGGTTTAACTCCAGGCGTTTTGTTTGCGTCAAGGTGGTGTATCTGTACAGTAGTACCGAACTAACTATAACTTGCAAGAATTTCTATTTCATTTTATCAGAGCAATCTGATTTCTTGTAGGATAATACTCATCATTGAGTCGTGCTGATAACATAGAGTTCCCTGACTCTCTCCCAACATCCATCCCTATCATCTATCACTCTAGGCTGGTCCTCTAGACTGCATCTAGAGTCCACACAGAGCTGATGTATATAATTCATTGATGGTCAGCCCTCACTGAAGTAGTCCTTGAGAGAACGTCGCTAATGACTTCATCCATAAGTGACTAGCATGTCTTGTTTGTTTAACTTAGATGGTTTGTAAGATGAGAGGCAAGTAGCCGTACAGCTGCTTGTTAGTTGAGTGTAGTATCCACCTCTTTGCTTTTTGCTTGAGTCCAGGTGGTGAATCCAAGACAGACACCACTTAGGAGAAATCCCGTTTTATCTAATAAAAAATATCATATTTACGTATGATCAACAACCACTCTACAGCAGTCCATGACTTTCTTATGCTGACATCGCTTTCTCGAGATGATATATTGTTGCTGAAGTATGTGTTTTGTATATCATGATGAAGTAATTAAGAGGTTGTGACTCATTTCTTTAAAAAGAAAATAAAGTTGTTCAGTTGGCCGGGGCTGTAGAATACACCAACTGCATCTCTGCAGAGGGATAAGACTCCCCCAACGAGTGTCCTGTCTATGACAATAAACAATCTGATGGTGAGGTTTTAGTAATGCTGCAACTTGAGGGAATGCGGAGAACCTTTTTATCGCCATCGTTCCCAGATCCACTCTGTCCCGGAGTGGTAGCAACTGATAGGGTTCTATCTATGAGTTAAATAGAACAAAACAGTGTACTGAAGCTAAACGAAATTGTTTGAAAAAGAAGTCTAATTGACATTTAAGCTGTGTATTTATACTACACTCAATAGTTTGAAATAGAACTGTTTTCACATTTAAACTGTGCACTTATGCTACACTGAATTGTTTGAAATAGAATTGTTTTTGACATTTAAACCCAGGTCCTCCGGATCATTGGCGAACACTCTTCCCACTAGCCCAGCAAGTCAAATAATTTGCGATGAAAATAGATGACGTGAGTTGGACGTCACCTGATCAAAAATAGAAATCGCTGAAAAAATAAATAAAAAACATATGTAAGTAGTTACCATTTTGGGAAAATTTCGAACATTCGACTGTCATATTATGTTGAGAAAACGCATGTTAAAATAACTATATCAATGGACTTAAAAAAAAAATGGCAGTTAAAATGACAGTACAAAATTAGGATCAAATCAACATTTGGTAAATGAATAAAGGAAAAATAAATACAACTATTTTTTATTTGCTATATTCATCAACAGTCCACCCATGGACAAGGATGTCCTTTTAAATTATTGTGGCGGGGATCAAATGCTTTTTAATATTTTGAAACGTGCTACTTTACGGCTCGTATATCTCATGGGCTAAGTAATTCAAGCCTTGACAGGTAGCGACTGTGGCTAGTAGTATCAAGGCAGTTAGTGTGCTGACAGGTTGTGTCATTGCTTTAATCTGTGTCTGGTTTAAAAGCTGCACAGATGAATGTGTACCGTTGTCTTAATTTTGAAACTTATGCTTTAGAATATCCAACTTGGCTATGTGACACGATGTTGGGCATTTGTTGTGTGGGTGTGTGTGTGAGTGCCAGTCAGAGGATCCCTTTTTCAGTTTTGGCGCGAAACCCACACCAATATCTTGCGCGCGAGATCTCCCATAAGACCGGAAGAAGACGAGGGAAGGAAGGTCCCAGAAGAGAATAGAAAAAACAGTCGACAGAACAGGGCAGTCGACAAAAATCGTAGGAAGCGGACAGTCTAGGTAAGAAGGCAGAACAGAGAAGTGGACAAAACAGGGCAGTCGACTGGAGAGAGCAGTCAACGCCTGCATTCCTGGTGACTTTGTGGGAATTTCGCTCGAATATACACTCGAGATAGCCTGCTGATCCACAAAGAGCTGTTCAAAAGTGTCACAAATTTCTCCCTTCTTCCGCTTGGAGCTAACCCAAGTCCATGTTTGTTTTTTTTTCTCTTTTCTTCCACTCTCTCGGTTGTGTATGTTGTGTTTTGTGTGTCCGTAAGGAAATGTGAAATACCCCTGGCTGGACATGAGAGAAACCACTTGTCGATCTGATGGCCATGAGTGGTTTAGGAAGTTGAGATCGTGGGGGTCGGCCGGCAGTATATTGTGACAGCTATAAGGTCACAGAAGTAACCAAAGATAATTGTGGTGCAAAGAACCTCGACGATCTGGCATTACGATCAGTAAAATAAAAATGTATATTGACCCTTGACCGAGCCGTCAATGAAGAGATGCACCTGTGTAAATGAGCGGAAGACGAGACGGAAGCAAGTGGGCGTATGAAAGAATACAGGTAAGTGCCGGCCGCTGTTGAGTCAGCTGGTCACAAGAAGGCCAGAGTGAGGGCCAGCTTGAAGACTGATGGCTGCAGCCCTCAGCGACCCTGGTTGAGCAACACCTGCCAAGATGCGGAAGAAGTTCTGCTATGGTTAACAGAAGGAGTTGGGTCAATATAGCAGTCTGTCCCTGTCTCCACTCATCTCTCACACACAGTAGAAACATCAACCCTCTGAAGAATAAAGTGTGAGAGATACATATTTTTATAAAGAAGTGTGTTCGTTCGTTTATTGAACATATTTACCAACCCCTCTACTCGGGCAGGATATGACACAAGGTCAATTTTCAAGCGGAGTTTAAAGGTTTGAATTCAGAGTTTTCCTTCTCCTAGACTCGTTGCCTCACCAAGGCTGAAGAACCGTCTGTCGCACTATTTACCCATAGCTGGAGGGAGAATAATTGGATTCATACCTTTCCCAAGGGTATTAGTGCTATGTGAAATGTAATCAATCTCGTCCAGGGTTTGAACTCGTGTCACCGTGTCCATTTCCTACGACCATAACCATTACACCACGACCCTAATTCGTTCGTTCATTGAAGTTCGTCATTATCTTTGATTATGTTTCCGCTTATATTTGTATATGTATGCGCGTAGTATACAACAAATGTTCACGCTTGTTGCAGGAAGAAGGAAGAAAAAATGGAACAAACAAAATGGATCAGTGACAGTGAAAAAAAAAAGTGAATTATTGGACAAAATATTGTCCTCTTTTCGGGAAATTGGTGAAATTTATATGCAAGGTTTGGAAAGAGAGAAATAAAGCAACAGAAATGTATGAAGCAAAACTGAAAAAACATAATATATATATGCTTAGATGAGAAAATTAGCATTATCAATTTCAAAAATAGAAAACTACTGTTGAACGAGAGAAACGAGCTCATCTTTAAGTGTAGACATAGGGGAAAATCCAAATTATCCTGATGGAGAACCACTGAAACTCCTGACAGCTATATAAAATGTCTTCACTTTATCTTGTTTAACTATCTCGGTCCTAATTGAAACAAGAGGAATATCTAGGATGACAACAGCTTGTTAATTAGCAGACATATTAGGAATAAATGTAAATCATGTATGAGATAGCCATTAGTCATGCGATCTTAGTATGTTTTAAAAATCACACCTGCTAAGGAGAAGTAACCGCTACAAGAACGCAAAATTGACAGGGATTGACCGGTAGATTAATTCCACTCCTGTTTCTGAATCGTTCTAACACCAAACATTTTGACCCCTCAGCCGAAGCCTATGAATGAAATAATTTGTAATTTGATTTCCACTTTTAGTCTCATTTTTATGCTTATTTTGATTTTGATTTGATTTTTCATCTTTTCATTTATTTTTTGTCTAATTTTTATTTTTTTATTTTTTCAATTCTTTTATTTTATCTTCTAAATACAAACTGTAACTCCACATTTGCTACTCTGCGACGAGAGAGAAGCGTGTAAATAGTCATCTGAAGAGGCGGGAAGTATAGTTATATTCTCCGTCGAAATAAATTTATTATGACGACTTAACCGAGTTTGAGTCTCCATCAAATTGTACTATATATATATATAATTGAAGCATCTATGTTGCTGAGGTTATCATTATAGGAAAGGGACACAGCAAAACAAGTTCCAATCACTCTAGCTATTGTCTAATAATAGTCGACGGTGTTTTGTTTAACAATCAGAATAAGTTACAGAACAAGTGTGAAAAGGAGCAATCCAAGGAATGGGGTAGCACCTCTCCCCTACACTTCGTTGTAGTAGCTATCGAAAAGGAAACCTGTGACTACGGTTGCCATCTTTATTTTTTACTTTCATATATATATATATATATATATATATATATATATATATATATATATATATATCATATTTACCGACCCCTCCGCTCCTGTCCATTTCCTACAACGATAACCATTACACCTCAGGCACCTCCATTTGGTCCAACCCCACCGCACAAGCAGGGTATGACACAAGGTCAATTTTAAAGCGGAGTTTAACAGGTTTGAATTCAGAGTTTTCCTTCTCCTAGGCTGAAGAACCTAGTCTTTTATATATATATATATATATATATATATATATATGTGTGTATGTGTGTGTGTGTGTGTTTGTGTATAAAGAGCATGTATATATACATATATATATATATATATATATATATATATAACCGGGACATTGGCCCAGCGGTTAGAGTGTTCGCCAATGGCCCGGTCATACCAAAGACTTTAAAAATGGAACTTGATACTACCTTGCTTAACACTCAGCATTATAAGATACGGTTCAAGGGTAAAGTGGAGCAATCCAGGGAATGGAGTAGCGCCCTCCCCTACACTTTGGTGTAGTAGCTATCGAAAAGGGAGCCTTCGGGTCACCCTCGACTATGGTCGCTAACTTTACTTATATATATATATATATAACTGAGTATATATATATATATATATAACTGAGGGCATATATATATATACATATATCATTGAGTGTGTCTCTATGTGTGTCTGTGTGTGTCATTGTTTGGATATATGTGTGTAGGCCTAAAACCAGGGATTATGAGGCTGTATTTTAATCATAGGGGTAAATCAGGTGAGTAGCACTTAGAGGGTATCAGGCAAGGTCGCCATCTCACAGTGTAGAATTCATCGTCACCTTTACGACAGCGGGAAAAGTATCTGAATTAGTTGAATTGCGCCTCACGTAACCACAAATTTTGCAATACTTTTGACTCACCCTAGTATTTTGCCTTTTACATACCCCACAACCGACCAACTACCCAACTCAGTTGCAGGTGGCTTACATTACATTTAATAATAATACTTGATCTGCATTGAAAGCAAAATGAATTCACAATATATTCATTAAAGATTCCCCGCATTATTTCGTTGAAGAAAAGTGTAAAAATATACTGCGTACTTTCAAATGAAATATTTTCGATTAGTCTATTATTCTCAGACTGATGGTTTTCCACTGAGATCAAAGTGGCAAGTATCTTCAATTTTCCAGGATCCTTCGGAATATTCTTGTTGATCCTAGCAGTGCTGTGGTCAGAATGTTCTCGATTCTTCCTTGGATCTCTTGTCCAGCTGCGGCTTTAAAATACACCAACTGCTTCTCTGCAGAGTGGTAAAACTCCCCCCTGGATATGACACTGAGTAATCTGATGGTGAGGTTCCAATAATACTGGAGCTTTGAGGAATGCGGAATACTCCTTTCATTACCATCACTCCCAGGTCCACTCTGGCCCGGAATGGTAGCCCTGATAGGGTCCTATTTATGGGTCAATTAGAACTAAACTGTGACTTGGTTGAGATGAGTCTGTTTTGACATTTAATCTGGGTTCTTATCCTAAACTGAATTGTTTGAAATGGAACTGTTTTTTGATACTGAAACTATTTACTTATGCTAAACTGAATTGTTTGAAATAGAACTATTTCTGATAATGAAAATGTGTATTTATGAAACTGCGTACTTATGTTAAACTTAATTGTTTGAAATAGAACTGTTTTGACATTTAACGGTTCGTAAAAAAATATACTTAACTGAATTGTTTGAATTTTTATAAGGCGTTAAATGACCCGAAAAGGGTCGATACGACGTAAAACAAAACCAACAACCAACGAACCGACAAACCAGCCAACCGACCAATCAATTCTCTGCTCTCCATTTTCCCAAACCGCTTTTCCAAACCCTTCGGGGCAGTTCCAAGTGCACCATCTACAATTGGTATCAGCGTCGCCTTCCCGTTTCAAAGCTTATTCAAAATTCCTACATGATCAAAATATTTGGCAATATTTACGTTTTCTTTCATTTTCCCTACGCAGTAGGCTGGAACGGCAAAATTCACTAGATGACAAGTTCTTTTCTTCTTGCAAATTATCTCTAGATCTGTCATTCTTGGGTGATCGGTTTTTATCTCAGACTCCCAGAGAATTTTATGGGTCTCATTTTCTTGGATAGACTCTGTTTTGAGCACATACCATTTGCTTTTCTGGTCTAATTTTAATCTCTTGCACAATTCCCAGTAGTTCGCCTTTCACACCCAGTCATGTACACGTGTCACACCCAGCCACTACAGAATAATAAATGCGAAAGAAAGAAAGAAAGAAAATATCTACTTTGTACAGATTTTGAATGATGCAAAAATAATCATTATTGTCAGTATTACTGTTGCCCAATCATAATAAGTAAAGTAAAGTCGGCGACCATAGTCGAGGGCAACCTGAAGGCTCCCTTTTCAATAGCTACTACAGTGAGGTGTAGGAGAGGGCATTATTCCTTCCCCCGGATTGCCCCACTTTACCCTCAATACGTACTTTATAATGCGGAGTGTTAAGCAAGGAGATATCGAGTACCATTTTTTAAATCTTTGGTATAATGCGACCTGGGACTGAACCCCGGTCTCCCAGGTCATTGGCAAACACTCTACCCACTCTTGAAGCAAATCAGCATAAACAGATAAGTCGTTATATAAATAGATAGATTGAAAGATGTCAATACCGACATGCCCATTTGGCTCACAATATGAGACAAGGTAAAAATTCTCACTGTGCCGTAAAAAAAGTGATGCACCGGAAGAGATTGACCTATTAACTGCATGATAGTTATTTCCGCTCGATGATGATCACACCTGCCATTCCGAAGATAGCGGAAGTGACACATCCCAATCGCCTGATATCGGAAGAAATTACGGAGGCGTAGAGGTGTGTCCTTATCTCTGCGTGGGAGTTTGAAGATAATATGAGGCCGACGAATTGAACAGAAGGCAGTTCAAAGAAAAAGGATCCCGCTGTTCACGAAACCTCTCTCGTCGTCACGCTGTGTGCGTTATCTCGGCCATCGTCTCTTGACATCGAAAAGTTCAAGCCTCATCGACGAACGATCCTAATTCCTCTCCTGACTGCTCCTACTTCACACAAGCGTCCGTCGAGAAAACACATATATATTGTTATATATAAATTCCGTGTTGTCGTTTGTTTGACCAGAGGGCGGAACGTAACACATTGACAGAGAGATATATCGATATCTATCTTTCTATATATAAAAGTTGGCGACCGTAGTCAAGGGCGTCCCGAAGGCTCACTTTTCAATAGCTACTACACCGAGAGCGTAACTCCATTTCCTGGATTCCTCCACTTTACCCTCGATTTTTACCTTATAAAACTGAGTGTTAAGTAAAGTGGCATCAAGTAACATTTTTGAGTCTTTGATATAACTCGATCTGGGATTGAACCTCGGTCTCCTGGACCATTGGCGAATATTCTACGAGCGAAAAAGATATGAATGTAGAAAGATAGACAGATAGGTTAAATATAAAGATTTCAGAGTGTCTAGGTGTCAATCTAACTCAATTATTTTCAAATTGATCAAAAGCAAACACCCAATCCACGTGATAGTGTTTGGGGTTGTTTATAGCGATAGTGAAGTTGTGTGTTCCGTTTATTTTGCTATGTGACCTCAGGCACAACACAGGGACCTACACCAAGTGCCCAAAGGAGGTAGCGTTTTTCCGAATCGAGAGCTTGCTTGTGATAAAACTCAGGTCTGGCAATAGGACTTTTTTGTCATGACACCAAAATAGAAGAAACGAGCGTCGGCTGTGAGAAAATTTCTGTAATCACATCACCCCTAACATCTGGACACCGAACTACCGATATTGTGATTCCCTTGGTTATATATTGGGGTGCGGTTGAGCGAAGAACCAGCAAAACTCCATGCAAGATTAACTGAAAACTCTGTACAAGATGAACTGAAGGCAAGGATAACAGCAGTACTCATCAATTCAAAAAAGGACAGTCAGGAAAGCTTCCAGGAGATTCTTCAGTCGTCTGGAGGCCGTGGTTGAAATCAATAGTGATATCTTTGAATAAGTTTCATTTATAGTTTTTCAAGATGTTTTGTTATTTTGGTAATTATATCTGATAAAATGTAATGTTGCGTTATTTTCATTTTCGGTAAATTTAGACGACAATTTACCCATCGCAAACTGAATTTATATCGATAGGTGTAGACATATTTAAGTAGATAGATAGATAGATAGATATTGTGTAGGTATATAAGTAGATATGACGGAGTGGGGTAGATGTGAGTCTACCGAAATAGAAATGAATTTTCGTTGTATTTATATATACGTGTTCATTGTCAACATATCTAATAACATTTTCATATACATATATATATATATATATATATATATATTGAAAGCGACATGGGGAAAATTAGATTTTGTTTTATGCGTCTTGACTACGATTATAGATGTACCAGAAATGATTACGTCTTTGCGCCGGAGGATAATTTTAATAATATTTTGCCCATTGAAACGAAGGAAGGATATTGGCAAAAATAACTTTTCTGAATCTAATATCTTCTCATCTTCGCATATATTGTAAGTATTTCCTTTCTTGCTTTTACGCAAAGCTAAATAAGGTCATAAAGGAACTAGAAGATAAGATTTCGACTATCTTTCAAAATGATACAGTCTCCTTGTATTAGAAATTAAACCCTTCCATAAATAAATTGGTGTGTTGTAATATTTTTGCCAGATTAAAATTTTTTTGATTTAAACCAGTTCGAAACAACGTAGAGTTTATATTTAGGGGAAAAATCTACTTTTAAAACATTTCTCAATTTAATGATACTAAAATGAAACGCAGTTTCTTCCAAGAAGCGCTCGTGTCGATACTACTATATGGATGCACTTCATCGATGCTAACTAAACGGCTGGAGAAAAATCTTGACGGCTACTACATAAGAATGCTTTGAGCAATATTGAACAGGTCCTGGAGGCAACACCCTACAAAGCAACAGCTGTACGGCCATGTTCCTCCCATCGCAAAAACTATCCAAATTAGACGAACCAAAAATGCAAGACACTGCTGGAGAAACAGGGACCAGGTTATGTGATGTACTCCTATGGACCCCTTCACATGGCCGAGCAAAAGCTGCGCGACTAGCTCGAACCTACATACAGCAGTTTTGTGGGGATACGGGCTGTAGCCCTGAGGACCTGCCGGAAGCGATGAACGATAGTTAGAGGTGGAAAGAAAGGGTTAGCGATATCCGTGCTGATGGCCCGACAAGTTGGCGGCCGTAGTCGAGCGCAACCCGAAGGCTCTCTTTTCAAATGCTACTTCACCCAGGTGTAGGGGGGTGCGCCACTCCTTTCCCTGGATTGCTCCATTTTACTTTTGATACATTCCTTACAATGCTGAGCGTTATACATAGAGCTATCAAGCACTATATTTTAAGTCTCTGTTATGACTCGACCTGGGATTGGACCTGTTGTACTCACTTTATAATGGACTCGCCCTCCTCCATAAATACACGTTAACAAGCGCGTTAGAGGTTGTTAACCAAATCAGCGTGACATAATCACGTGTGATACCATCTCCGTAGCGTACGGATAGCCACAACTCCACTGGACTCTCAGCTTCTTATCAACTAACTACTGTTAAACCAGGTTCACTTGTATCTTGTTTCTGTTACTTGAATATTAACGTTTTTTTTTCAACCTTTTTGCGTTCATCCCAACAAGACCCTCGGTCTCATGGGCCATTGGTAAATAGTCTACTCATAGGCAATGGGCCGATATATATATATATATATATATATATGAGGTCAATCGACTGGAGCTGTAGAATACGCCGACTGAATCTCTACAAAGGAGTTAGACCTCCTATCCAATGGACATTCTTAATACGACACTAAACTGCATCTGATAGTGAGGCTCCATTTCTCGAGCATCTAAGAGCATTTACTCCCATATCTACTCTGATCTTGAGTGATAGTACTGGCTAGGTACCTGTCTACCGGTCAAATAGAACAATCTAATCATTTTCTATATTTGAAACAATTTATATGTGTGCAAACAAATAATGGCGACAAATTATACAATTGCAAACGGTAATCGCATGCGTACTTCCCTTATTCAACTATTTGTAACTGGTAGAATTCTTCCAATAGTAGCCTTGTGCTACCTTTAATAATTATCTTTTATCCTCTTCATCATCAAGGTGTATCAATTGTCTGGATTCCACCCCCCGCTGTCTCTCTTTCTCTTACCATCCATCCCTCTAGGCTATCGCATTTGATAAGGTCCTCTTGACGGTACCCGAAGTTCATGAATGTCAATTTGACAAACCCAGATGTGTCAATAGAAACAATAATCTTTTATGAGTTCGTACTTTGTTCTCTGACTTGCTCGTCCAATTGGATGGTTTTTGAGATGGGAGGTAAATGGCCATACAGCCGTTCTTTTTTTGGTAGCAGATCCATAATTTCTTGAAAAAGAGCACACATCCTCTATGTACTTCACTTATTTAACTATCTCTCCAGGTGGTGCACCCATACAGTAGTACTAAGCGGATACAGATTGGAAGAAATCTTGTTTTATTTAGATAGAGACATCAGATTCGACTTTGGTATATAACCTATGAATAGCCTTCCATACATTGCCTTAGTGTATTTTGACATTGCTTTCAGTAAATGAGATATTTCTACCAGAGTATATGAACTTATCTACTATTATCAGAGGCTTGCCATTTAATGAGCATCAGTTCCATTCCATTACACCCAGTAATATGATAAAACGGGAAATAATTTGAGGTTATTAAACTCAAAATTATTCTAATGACGTTTTTCATCTTAAGCATAGATTATTGCTCCGTGTATCAACATGTTAGTGCTGGTTGTATTACCCGCCATATATCTGCTGTTACAGCTACTAAATAAATTATAATTCCCTAGCTGACGTGGTACGCTTTGTTGCCGAGCGGTCTGATACTAAGTCTAACGTAAAGTTGGGTGGGTTTTGATCCCAGCTTCATGGGTCCTACGTTTCTAGCCACACTGAAGAGTTCTGATACAACGAATCAACCGTCTGTAGGTGACAATATATATATATATATATATATATATATATATATGTGTGTGAGTGTGTAACACTATGTAGGTGGTCCGCCAAGCAGACGATCCCTTTGTCTGTTTTGGCGCGAAACCAGACAAAGGTTTTGGGACTCGAGATCTCGACGTAACCGGAAGTGGGTAAGGGAACACCAGTCAGGAGTGAGACAAAGGAACTGAGAGGAAGGAAGTTGGTAACGGGCGATGGAGATTGGTAGAGGCAGTCGACACCGGACAGCAGAAGTGACCAGTCAGCATGAGAGAGTCCAGCAGCAGTGAGGGAAGACCGGTCAAGATGGGTTGGCATTCCTAGAAGCTTGGTAGAAATTTCGCTAGAAATCCACGCTAGCGTTAGTCTACATATGTACAAGGGAATACAATGTTACATAACACCTCTTCTTAACACAAGCATATTATTCGTTTGTTCGTTTGTTCTCTTTTCTCCAACTCCCTTGATTGTATTTCTTGTAGCTATGAAGAAATGTGCGATGCCCCTATCGGAAGCACAAGTTGATCACCGGCCAAGAAGTGAAATGTTTCGAAGAAGTTGATGTAACGGGGGGCGGCGAGGGGGTATCGTCATATATATATATATATATAGTGTTAGTATTTCGTTCTTTATGAACAGAAGAACTTCATCAGACTAAACGTATTTTGTGTTTTTCTACATTTTAGCAATTGGGGAAAATGATAAACTAATGCAGAATGTAAAAAGGTATAAAAGGAAAGTAAGGGTCAAAAGACAAGAGATAGATAAATGAAGAACAAGGAGGGAAATAAGTAAAGGTTTGAGTGATGGTTGTAGGGACTAATTTGTTTTTTGACGGTAACTGTCTGGCTAGCTGGCATGAAAGTGTATCAGATTTCATCAGAGATTTGAGCAAGGAAATGTGGATTAATTTCAGTGAGAAAGAGGGGAATATGAAGATGGGGAGTTTTTTTTTTTAAAGAAAAAACAATGAAAAAAGAAGAAATTAAGGGGCAAGGGTTTAGGCGTATCCCGTTCAGACAGAGACATTGACTATAATAGAGTATCTAAAATGAAAGGAAAGAGAAGGGAAAAGACAAAAGAAATTCGAGAAAAATTTATTCATACTATGGTAGTATTGAGTATAGAAAAATTTTAGTTTTGGCTAAAATGCTTTAAAGACATTTTTACACTCAATACTCCCATACTATAAACAGTTTTTTCCTTAATTTCTTTTTTCTTTTTTTGTCTTTTACCTTTCGTTTTAGATACTCTATTATATCCAATGTCTTTGTTGAAACGGTATACATCTGAACTGTTTCTCCCCTTCTCCTCCTTGCACAGTAGGCAGGCGCTGTAGAATACACCGACTGCTTCTCTGCAGAGGGGTAAGACTAACGAGTGTCCTAGATATGACACTAAACAATCTGATCTTGAAGTCTCCAGTGATGCTGGAGCTTTGGGGAATGCGGAGTACCCCTTCATTGCCATCGCTCCCAGGTCAACTCTGGCCCGGCGTAGTATCACCTGATAGGGCCCTATCTATGGGTTAAATAGAACTAACGGTATACTTATGCTAAACTGAACTGTTTGATTAAACTGAATAGCTTGAAATAGAAATATTTTTGACAATTAAACCATACTTACATTTAAACTGCGTGCAAATGCGAAACTGAATTATTTGAAATTGAAGTGTTTTTGACATTGAAACTCTTCTTACACTAAACTGAATAGCTATATAACTGCTTGAATAGTTTGAAATGGAACTGTTTTTGACAATTAAACTGTGTACATATACTAAACTGACTTGATTTAAATGAAACTGATTATTTACATAAAAATGGATTTGGCGTTAAATAACCTACAAAGGTTGATATGCCATAAAACCAAACCAAACCAAACCAAACCCTTCTCTTCCGTTTTCTTCTTTCTGATTACCTTTATCTCACTGAAATTAATCCACCCTGATCAGGTAAAATCTCTGATGAAATCCGATAACACTTTGGTGTCACCTAGCTACAACCATCTACCCTGTTACAGTCAAAAACTAAATAAGACCCTCCCCCCTTTATATGGTGTTACATTATCCGTTTATCGATTTCCTCGATCGCTAAATGATGTTGGGCCTTAGGGGAATGCAGAGCCCCCCCCTTCACTGTCATTGCTCCTATGTCCACTCTAGACCCGAGTGGTAGCACCTGATCTAGTTCCTATCAATTGGTTCAGTAGAACTAACAGCAAACTTATGCTAAACTGAATTGTTCGGCTAAACCAAATAGCTTAAAATAGAAATGTTTTTGACAATTAAACCATATTTACATTTAAACTGCGTGCTTATTGAAACTGTACTTACACAAAACTGAATTGTTTAATATAGAACTGTTTTGACATTTAACTGTGTAAACAAAATCTGCACTTATACTGAACTGAATTAGCTGAATCAGAACAGCTTGACTATACTGAATAGCTTGAAATAGAAATGTTTTTCACAATTAAATTGTACTTACATTAAAACTGCTTACTTATCCTAAACTAATTGTTTGAAATAAAACTAATTTCATGAAAATGGATTTGGCGTTAAATAACCTACGAAGGTTGATATGCCATGAAACCCAACCAACCAACCAACCAACCTCAATTGTTAAAATATAGAAAAATACAAAAAATGTTTCGTCTGAGGAAGTTCTTCTGTTAACAAAGAACGAAATATTAGCATTAAACCCTCTGTGTTTGATTTATCTTCTTTTCCACTTGTTTTTATTATCTTCTCAGATTCACAAAACTACAATCTCTCTCTCTCTCTCTCTCTCTATATATATATATATATATATATATATATATATATATATATATATATCAGCTGTAGAAGATATAGAGTGTAAAATGAAACTAAATGTTTCATAAATTTGATCGTCAAATGAGCTGACAATACAAACGTAACTGAGGGAAGTTTTTTTTCTTTACCCGAGTTCACATTTATCTACATGTGTATATATATATATATATATATATATATATATTGTTTTTTTTTTTCATGGACAGACTGTTTCGCTGTGCACAACTCTTCAGTATGGCCACGGACGCTGTGATCGAAACTCATCATCATCATCATGTCGCGCTGGTAGCACGGATATCCCTGACTCTCTCTCGCCACTCCTCCCTATCGTTCATCGCCCGAGGTAGGTCTTCAGGACAACATCCCGTATCCTCACATAGCTGCTGAACGTATGTTCGTGTTGGTCGTCCTGCTTTTGCACGGCCATGTGTGGGGGTCCATAAGAGTATATCTCTTATGAGTTCGTCCCTGCTTCTCCAGCAGTGTCCTGCATGTCTGGTTCGTCTAACTTGAATAGTTTTCGAGATAGGAGGCAGGTGGCCGTACAGTTGGTGTCTTGTGGGGTGTTGCCGCCAGGACTTGTTCAAGATTGCACGCAGTATTCTTGGGTAAAAATTAGCTGACTTTATGTCAGTCGGATATCTTACTAAGAGCTATTGTCATTCTCAACCTAAGCGAAGGAATATTTTACGTATTGGTGTTTATTGAGTTACATTTTAATCACAATATATATGTGTGTGTATGTGTGTGTGTGAGAGAGAGAGAGAGAGAGAGAGAGAGAGAGAGAGAGAGTGTGTGTGTGTGTGTGTGTGTATCTGTGTGTGTGTGTGTGTGTGTGTGTGTGTGTGTGTGTGTATCTTATATATTATTCTTATATTCTTTATATATTTTCTATATATTCTCAATATCATTTTTCTTTGTTATTTCTAATGGCGTACCAGCCTTCGTGGGTTATCTTGTTCGAAATCCATCCTTGACCAAGAATAGGACTGGTACAATTTAACTCATAGCATAGGAAGAAGTCTATTTATCTGAATGTTAACCTAATAGTACGACTGGAGTTCGAACTCGCTTACGACGATGATGCAGGCTAGCATTAGCCACAAAGTCAGATGGACTTCTTCGTATATATATATATATATATATATATATATATATATATATATGTTTGTGTGTGTGTGTGTATTTAGTATGGCCAACGAATACGTACACCCAAACAGTTTTTTTCTTAGGCTAGAATTTTATTATTTCTAGTTGACAACAATATAATCAAGATGGATATAATTAGATAGTATCTATTATCAGACTCTACATGATTCCACTACAACAATTCTGCCTCTTTGGGTGGTCGTCGCATTATTATTTTTTTCTATTATTGAACACAGAGATTCTATGCTGCAAATTCTCGTAATAAATAAGGCCTAAAACACGGTTTGGCTATATGATATTCCGCTAAAATAGTAAAATCCTGGTGACATTGATTTACAGGGACTATATATATATATATATATATATATATATATATATATATATATATATATATATGTATATAAAGTGAGCTAGAGAGACAGAAAGATAGAGAAATAGACAGAGAGATAGAAACTGTATTTGTCAGGATAAAAGGACAGGGATACGAATTCGGGGCAGATGTAAAGGTAAATATATGAATTGCAAATGGTTCTTCGTCATCATTTATATGTTCGGCACAGATAGATAGATAGATAGATAGATAGATGAAAAATAGTCTGCGATAGATTTATAGATTGATGATTATCGCCTGAGGTTGATGGGATTAGACTGAGATCGATAGAGCGATGGATTTTTTTTTTTTTAATGTGGATTATAAAATGAAATCGATAAATATTATGATACATTGATATAAATCCAATAAGACTTTATCCTATTTACCCAACCCCTCCGCTCGGGCAGGATATGACACAAGGTCAACTCTGAATTCAAACCTGTTAAACTCCACTTGGAGTTTAACAGGTTTGAATTCAGAGTTTTCCTTCTCCTAGACTAGTTGCCTCACCAAGGCTGAAGAACCTATCTAATAAGACTTTATAGCTTATAGAATATTTCAGACTATCCCAAGCATGTCCCATCCCGGATACCGAAAAGTTATGACCAAAAGGAACGAGAAAAAACTACTTTCCACTCAAAAAAGGCGTAACAAGGGTGATGTGATTGGGCATCATTATCATCATTGAGTAATGTGGAATACACTTTTATTGCCATCGCTCCCTGGTCTACTCTGGCTCGGAGTGGTAGCACCTGATAGTGTTCTATTTATGGGTCAAATAGAACTACACTGTCTAGTTATGCTAAATGAATTCCTTATAATAGAACTGTTTTCTCATTTAACTGCGTGTAAACTGAATTGTCTGAAATCATCATCATCATCATGTCGCGCTGGTAGCACGCATATCCCTGACTCTCTTTCTCGCCACTCCTCCCTATCGTTCATCGCCCTAGGCAGGTCTTCAGGACAACATCCCGTATCCTCACATAGCTGCTGAATGTACGTTCGTGCTGGTCGTCCTGCTTTTGCACGGCCATGTGTGGGGGTCCATAAGAGTACATCTCTTATGAGTTCGTCCCTGCTTCTCCAGCAGTGTCCTGCATGTCTGGTTCGTCTAACTTGAATAGTTTTCGTGATAGGGGGCAGGTGGCCGTACAGTTGGGTCCTTGTGAGGTGTTGCCGCCAGGACTTGTTCAAGATTGCTCGCAGCATTATTGTGTAATTGCTGTCTAGCTTCTTCTCCAGCCGTTTTGTTTGCGTCCATGTAGTGCATCCATATAGCAGTATCGATGCGACCGCTGTCTGGAAGAAACTGCGTTTCATTTTATTGCTTAGGTCTGATTTCCATATAGTTGATAGCCTATTGATAGCTGTCCACGCTTTCGTTAACCTCGTTTCGATGTCCTTTTCGGTTGTTTATTTGTATGAAAAATGATTTGGCACTTATTACCTACAATCGTTGAGGTGCCATGAAATCAAACCAAACCAAATCAGATATGTATTCGCACGTTTAATTAACAAAAGCAAGAGTTTATTAGTCCATTGTATTTTACGGCATATCAATTCTTGAAGGCTATCTAATGCCAAATTCAGTTAATACATATATATTAAATATATGATTTATGAACATTTTTTCGCAAATAGTTAAATGTTTCACGTATTTTCGTCTAATAGAAATAATTTTATTTGCACATAGTTAAATGATTTCAATCGTAGTAAATGATTAAACAGTTTTATTTGACAGATAGATATGACCAGAACTGATGCTCTCTCCAAACCAGAGTGGTTTTGAGAGTAATGTGCATGGTTGGCCGCTCCCCATTTTCAAAAACTCCCAGACTGGAGTGTCAGTACCAGATGGTTTAGTGTCATATCTAGGACACACGTTGGGGGAGGGCTCTTTGCCCAATGTCGAGATATAGTCGGGGTCTTCTACAGGCTCAGCTGAATGGGTTGAAAATCAAGAGATGGTTCTATTTATCCAATGATTTATTAAATACTGATGGCCCTTCTCAAAACCTTACTTTCCCCAAGCTTTTATGAACACTTTTAACAAGTCGTGGATGATTATCCTCATCTCTGGGTCGACTCTGACCCAAAGTGATAGGATCTGTTAGGGTCCCGTTTATGAGTCAAACAGGATTGTCTAACCATTTGACTGTGTGCAAACAAATGACAGATATTAGATTGAATTGTTAGTGTCATGTCGTATCATTTGAATCCTTTAACTGTGTGCAAACAAATGATGTATTTTAGATTCAATTGTTAGTGTTACGTCGTATCACTTGAACCATTTAACTGTGTGCAAACAAATGATTGATACTAATTAGAATTATTCCTGTTTGGTGAGAATACTTAAAACCATTAAACAATGTTCAAACAAATGAGCTCTGGCTAGTTTAAAATGTTCACCATGAACTATTCATATACACGTCGTATATATCTAATATATATTGGGTAACATGATTTGGCATTAAATAACCGGTAAGGGCTGATATTCGTTAAAATCTAACCAATCAACTAGCCTCTCTGTGTCTATTTCAGAATTTTAATATGTGTATATCTATCGATTAGTTTGTTCATATCTATTCATCAATCAAAAGTTTTTTCAAATCTCTGAGTTTCTCTATTATTTCATTTCCTCCATGTGTATATAAGGCCACATATCTCGCGGTCAAACACGTTTCCCTCAAAAAATCGGTTGGTTGGTTTGTTGGTTGGGATTTATAGCTTATGAACCGTTGTATGTTATTTAATGCCAAATTCTGTTCAAACCAGTTATACCCCGGCGAAAACTGGCCTTGCGTCACATCCTTTTCGTGAAGGGGATTTATTATATACATAAATATAGATTTTATTTTTGATTTATTTGTTTCTGTAGTTTTTTATGGCATATCAACCGTTGAAGGTTACATAATGCCAAAACCATTTTACACAAATACTCAGTTCTATTTCAAACAATTCAGTTTAGCATACGTACACAGTTAAATTATAAAAAAAACATTTCTATTCGAAGGTATACAGTTTAGTCTAACAGTTCTAATTCAAATAATTTAGTTTAACGTAAAGTACGCAGTTTAAATGTCAAAACATTTCTATTTCAAGCAATTCAGTTTATTTCAAACAATTCAATTTAGTGCAAGTACATTGTCAATGTCAAAACCACATTTATTTCTAAGAATTCAGTTTAGCATACAAAAATAGTTTTATTTCAAAAAATTCAGTTTAGCCAACAAAACCAGTTCTATTTCAAACAATTCCGTTTAGCATGAGTTCTCAGATTAGATGTCATAACAGATCTATTTTAAGCAATTCAGTTTAGCTGTAATACTCGGTTTAGTTCTATTTGACCCATAGATAGGACTCTATCAAGTGCTACAACTCCAGACCGGAGTGGACCTTGGAGGGGTGGCAATGAAGGGATACTCTGCATTCCCTAAAGCTCCAGCATTACTAGAACCTCACCAGGAGATTGTGTAGTGTCATATCAGGACACTCGATTGATGAGGCAGGGTCATTTCCCCCTGCCGAGTTACAGTCGGTGTATTCTACAGTTCCAGCTAACTGGGCAAATTTATTTTTGAATACACCTTTAAAAGATGGAGTGAAGTGAACGTGTATGTTTTTATCTTGCACAAGATTTTCTACCTATTGTCGGAAATCACTCGTGACATTTTAGGTCAATTGAGGGGTGATGACTGAGAAATGGATTCCAGGTCCTAAGAAACATTTCTATAATAATCGTGCAAGGGGAATCAGTTCTAAATATTTACTTAGTTTCGTGCAACAGGTCACGAGTTTTGGAATACGTGATTAATTTTGAGTTCATTATATTTTACAAAAAAACCTGTTCCATTCCATTGAGAGAAAACGTATGAGGAAGTTGATTAGTGAATAGACAGAGATAATGGGAATAAAATGTAGAAATGTGGCGATGGAAGGGGAAATATTGTAGAGGAAGCAAGAAAGATATAACAGATATATACATTGCTTTCCGTGCAATGTTTCACGCTTCACCGTACTCCTCGTAAAAAGAAAAAGAAAAAATATTTTTTTCTGAGATAAAAATAAAGGAACTCACACACACACACACACACACACACACACATATATATATATAGTTGGTTTCATAAGTCTAGTCGAAGAGGAATCAACCTATTGGGAACTAGTCAACTTACTTAACATGCAAAATGAACTGATGAATGTTCACCAATCTTTCCACTTCAAACCCAGTCTCTTTTATGTTCATTAAATCTCGCCGCTTCACGCGGGCTTATCACTCCATAAAACAAGTGACACTTCTTGCATCCTTTTCTTCTTCTGGTTTCCACGTGCCATAAGTAGAGAGGGTACAATTTCTGTTTCTTCAAGGTAAGATTGTTCCTAGCATTACAACCACAATATTTGACGGCTTAGAAGAAGCATAGACTTACAAGACACATCCCAATTTGGGCAAACATTAAAAGAATAAAACTAATAGGGTAGGAGAAATGATTATGGAAGGGAAAAGAAAAAATGTATTTAAATTATCAATAAAAGATTAAATGGGTTTTAAAGCTATTAGGTCAACCACCTTGTCCCTGCGTTGCCCAGTCGGCTGGGGCCGAAGAATACACCCACTGCATCTCTGCTGAGGGGTAAGACACCCCCAACGAGTGTCCTGGATATGACACTAAACAATCTAATGGTGAGGTTCCAGTGATGCTTGAACTTTGGGGAATACAGAGTACCACTTTATTGCCATCGCTCCCATGTCCACTTTGGCCCGGAGTGGTAGAAATTGATATGGGTCCTATCTATGGGTTAAATAGAACTAAACCGTGCTTCCTTCACTATACTGATTTCTGCATTTTTTATACTGCGTATTTATGCTAAACTGAATTGTTTAAAATAGAACTGTTTTGACATTTAAACTGCGTACTTATGCTAAACTGAATTGCTCGAAATAGAACTGTTTTGACGTCTAAAATGTGCACTTATGCTAAATTGAATAAATAAATAAATTGCCCAGTCGGTTGGGGTTGTAGAATACACTGACTACACCTGTGCAGAGGGGTAAGACCCCATCAACGAGTGTCCTGATATATGACAATAAAAAGTCTGATGGTGAGGTCCCAGTAATGCTGGGGCCATGAGGAATACGGAGCACCCCTTCATTGCCATTGCTTCCAGGTCCACTTTGGCTCGTGGTGGTAGCACCTGATGGGACCCTATCTATGGGTTTAATAGAACTAACAGCATACTTATGCTAAACTGAATTGTTTGATTAAACTGAATAGCTTGAAATAGAACATTTTTTCACAGTTAAACCGTACTTACATATAAACTGCGTGCTTCTGCTAAACTGAATTATTTCAAATAGAACTGTTTTTTGACATTAAAACTGGATTTAAACTAAACTTAATTGTTTAACAGAGCTGTTTTGACATGTAACTGTGTGTAAACAAAATCTCTACTAATGCTAAACTGAATTGTTTGAATTAGAACGGCTTGACTAAGCTGAATAGCTCGAAATAGAAATATTTTTCACAATTAAAATGTACTTATATTTAAACTGCGTGTTTATGCTAAAATGAATTATTTGAAATTGAACTGTTTTTGACATTGAAACTGTAATTACTCTGAACTGAATTGTTAAATATAACAGCTTGAATAATTTGAAATAGAAATGTTTTATGACAATTAAACTGTGAACTCCTGCTAAACTGAATTATTTTAAATAGAACTGATTATTTACATAAAAATGGATTTGGCGTTAAATAACCTACAAAGGCTGATATTGTTGTATTGCTACATAATACATCTGCATGCAGAATCATAACAACGACACAATAAAGACGAGCAACACAGTTCTTTAGAAAAATACACCTCTCACTTTATTGAAAGTGTTGTGTGTAAGAGGGAGTCGGAAACCGAGCAGAACCGCAACATATTGACCCCCCCACTCTATTGGCCATAACCATGTTTCTTTCCCGTTCTCCTGGGCTGCTCAACCGGGGGTCTGGGCGCCCAGCTTCTCAGGGACATGTTCCTCAATCCAGCATCTTTTCTCCAACTGATTCGAACTACCTGTGTACCGAGTTATATTATTGTTTTACGCCGACTCAATCTCTTCCAATAACTGGCCAATAGAATATGCAACTTCCACCGTCTTTGGAATGGCATGTTTTGATCATCATCGAGCGGAAATAACTGTTATGCAGTTAACAGGTCACCCTCAGTTTGTGACTGTACCGTGGGATTTTAACCCTGTCCCATATTGTCAGCCAAGCTAGCCAACGCAATCTTTTCTCATAACTGGCCAACGGAATATGCAACTTCCACCGTCTTTGGAATGGCATGTTTTGATCATCATCGAGCGGAAATAACTGTTATGCAGTTAACAGGTCACCTTCAGTTTGTGACTGTACCGTCGGATTTTAACCCTGTCCCATATTGTCAGCCAAGCTAGCCAACGCAATCTCTTCTCATAACTGGCCAACGGAATATGCAACTTCCGCCGTCTTTGAAATGGTATGTTTGGCCGGGTCGGAGGCCAAAATACAACAATATGCCATAAAACCCAACAAACCAATCCAAACCTATCCCAGCGGCCTTACCCCAAGCAATACCGGTTTGCCAGGGCAGATCTCATCACTTGGCACCAGAGATGCGCCAAAAATGATTAAACTCATTGGTATTCGACTGGACTAATTATTACATTTTTGGTGGTTGAGAATTGCAAACAATGTAAAACATATACTGAAGAATGTGTGATATGT
The DNA here is from genome assembly GCA_963585895.1 of Sepioteuthis lessoniana. Taxonomy (NCBI): domain Eukaryota; kingdom Metazoa; phylum Mollusca; class Cephalopoda; order Myopsida; family Loliginidae; genus Sepioteuthis; species Sepioteuthis lessoniana. The sequence goes on along the minus strand of OY757921.1, from coordinate 86,139,846 downwards.
ACAGAGAAGCATGACTTACGAAAGAAAATGTTTTCAAATGGTCAAAACATGGTTTTTTCTCTACCAGCCTGATTTGAAAAGATAGTGTATGCATAGAACACCCACTGACTCTCCTCTAAATAATGTTCCTAACGAAGGCAATTACAGCTATCGATAAGCCCTCAATGATATGGAAATCAGACTTGACCGATAAAATGAAACGCAGTTTATTCCAGACAGCGACCGTATCGATACTGCTGTATGGATGCACTACTAGGACGCTAACTAAACGGCTGGAGAAGAACCTAGACGGCAATTACACAAGAATGCTGCGAGCAATATTGAACAAATCCTGGCGGCAACACTCCACAAGGCACCAACTATACGGCCACCTGCCTCCCATCACGAAAACTATCCAAGTTAGACGAACCAGACATGCAGGACACTGCTGGGGAAGCAGGGACGAGCTTATAAGTGATGTACTATGAACCCCCACGTATGGCCGAGCAAAAGCAGGATGACCAGCTCGAACATACATACAGCCGCTCTGTGGGGATACGGGATGTAGCCCTGAAGACCTGCCAGAGGCGATGAACATTAAGGAGAAGTAGCAAGAGAGGGTCAGGGATATCAATGCTGGCGGTTCGATATAATGATGATGAAATAATGTCCACGCACAGCCTTCAGTCAAGATGATTATGCTGACATTTTTCAGAGACATCAAAGGATCCCTGTCAAATGATTTTCTAGAAAAACGTGCAACTTCATACAGAGTTTTCGACTACTAAATCCTTTGGAAATATTCACCTTATTTATTGAATGACCATCGTATAAGAAGAGGATGTCGAAAAAAATATGATATATGCAGTGGGTGCATAAAGAAGGAATCCAACGTCAATGAATTGTGGGAACAAACGGAAATGATTTACACCGGATGTGTGTGAAAGATTGGAATGAATAGCCACAAAGAAAAACGAGAAAATAAAAGAGAATAGAAAGTAAATAATTTTGTTAACGCGAACGGAAGGGAAGAAAGGTGTGATGGAGAGAGATGAAGAAGGAGAAAAAAATGGAGAGGGTGATAACAAAACAAAAAGGGAGAGTGTCAGAGTATCGATGAAAAGGGGATGGGTAAACATGAAAAATATAAATGAAATTATGTCGGGAATGCCAGAAAGGAAGGGGTGATGTTAGGAATGGGGTAGGAGAAATGAGTATGGATGGGAAAAGAAAGAAAAGAGTGCCAGAAGGGAAGGGGTGGTGTTGTCAAGAAAGAGATAGCTAGGGGTGCGGCTGGGAATAGAATAAAGGAACGAAGAATCCCATTAAATTTGGATGATCATAGAAAGATTGTGGTTATAAAGGGATTGGAGGAAACTAGCAATACGGCATGGAGGAAAGAAAGTGCATTGGTGGGAATTGTGTGGAAGAGGTTTTGAATTAGGAAAAGAATTGGCAAGTTTCTATCTCGGAGGAAAGGAAGGGATATTTGAGGGGAAAAAGCAGAGCTAATGCAATGAGTCTTGAGTTATTAAGATCACTAATTCCTTTTCTTAGTGAATTTCTCACTTTCAACTTATAGGAGTTGAAAGGGAGATATTCACAATGAGAAGGAATTGGTAATCTTAGAACAATACAGGAGTGGGAGAATAAACTGGATTGTAGAGATAGAAAACCTTGCTGAATGCAGGAAGGTATGAAAATAATCAGGGATAGTGAGAATTGATAACAGTGCTAGATGTTGGTAAAAATGGAGGATTGTTGGATACTAATAGCAACAGAGGAAATGTAAAGTGGTGGTGGGAATGGAGGTGCGGGTTGAATCATAGTGCGAAGGGAGGTAAATATTGAACGATGGTGGAAATGGGGGTAAGCAATCGATGATGGTGGGAATGGAGATAAGGAGCGGATAATGGTGGAAATGGGGGTAAGCAGTCGAAGGTGGTGGGAATGGAGATAAGGAGCGGATAATGGTGGAAATGGGGGTAAGCAGTCGATGATGGTGGGAATAGAGATAAGGAGCGGATAATGGTGGAAATGGGGGTAAGCAGTCGATGATGGTGGAAATGGGGGTAAGGAGCGGATAATGGTGGAAATGGGGGTAAGCAGTCGATGATGATGGGAATGGATATAAGGAGCGGATAATGGTGGAAATGGGGGTAAGCAGTCGATGATGGTGGGAGTGGAGATAAGGAGCGGATAATGGTGGAAATGGGGGTAAGCAATCTATGATGGTGGGAATGGAGATGAGGAGCAGATAATGGTGGAAATGGGGGTAAGCAATCTATGATGGTGGGAATGGAGATGAGGAGCAGATAATGGTGGAAATGGGGGTAAGCAGTCGATGATGGTGGGAAAGGAGAAGAGGAGCAGATAATGGTGGAAATGGGGGTAAGCAGTCGATGATGGAGTGAATGGAGATGAGGAGCGGATAATGGTGGAAATGGGGGTAAGCAGTCGATGATGGTGGGAAAGGAGATGAGGAGCAGATAATGGTGGAAATGGGGGTAAGCAGTCGATGGTGGGAATGGAGATGAGGAGCGGATAATGGTGGAAATGGGGGTAAGCAGTCGATGATGGTGGGAAAGGAGAAGAGGAGCAGATAATGGTGGAAATGGGGGTAAGCAGTCGATGATGGTGGGAATGGAGATGAGGAGCAGATAATGGTGGAAATGGGGGTAAGCAGTCGATGATGGTGGGAAAGGAGATGAGGAGCAGATAATGGTGGAAATGGGGGTAAGCAGTCGATGATGGAGTGAATGGAGATAAGGAGGGGATAATGGTGGAAATGGGGGTAAGCAGTCGATGATGGAGTGAATGGAGATGAGGAACGGATAATGGTGGAAATGGGGGTAAGCAGTCGATGATGATGGGAATAGAGATAAGGAGCGGATAATGGTGGAAATGGGGGTAAGCAGTCGATGATGATGGGAATGGAGATAAGGAGTGGATAATGGTGGAAATGGGGGTAAGCAGTCGATGATGATGGGAATGGAGATAAGGAGCGGATAATGGTGGAAATGGGGGTAAGCGGTCGATGATGATGGGAATGGAGATAAGGAGCAGATAATGGTGGAAATGGGGGTAAGCAGTCGATGGTGGGAATGGAGATGAGGAGCCGATAATGGTGGAAATGGGGGTAAGCAGTCGATGATGATGGGAAAGGAGATGAGGAGCAGATAATGGTGGAAATGGGGGTAAGGAGCGGATAATGGTGGAAATGGGGGTAAGCAGTTGATGATGGTGGGAATGAAGATAAGGAGCGGATAATGGTGGAAATGGGGGTAAGCAGTCGATGATGGTGGGAATGGAGATAAGAAGCGGATAATGGTGGAAATGGGGGTAAGCAATCTATGATGGTTGGAATGGAGATGAGGAGCAGATAATGCTGGAAATGGGTGTAAGCAGTCGATGATGGTGGGAATGGAGATGAGGAGCAGATAATGGTGGAAATCGGGGTAAGCAGTCGATGAGGGTGGGAATGGAGATAAGGAGAAGATAATGGTGGAAATGGGGGTAAGCAGTCGATGATGGTGGGAAAGGAGATGAGGAGCAGATAATGGTGGAAATGGGGGTAAGGAGCGGATAATGGTGGAAATGGGGGTAAGCAGTTGATGATGGTGGGAATGAAGATAAGGAGCGGATAATGGTGGAAATGGGGGTAAGCAGTCGATGATGGTGGGAATGGAGATAAGAAGCGGATAATGGTGGAAATGGGGGTAAGCAATCTATGATGGTTGGAATGGAGATGAGGAGCAGATAATGCTGGAAATGGGTGTAAGCAGTCGATGATGGTGGGAATGGAGATGAGGAGCAGATAATGGTGGAAATCGGGGTAAGCAGTCGATGAGGGTGGGAATGGAGATAAGGAGAAGATAATGGTGGAAATGGGGGTAAGCAGTCGATGATGGTGGGAATGGAGATGAGGAGCAGATAATGGTGGATATGGGGGTAAGCAGTCGATGATGGTGGGAATGGAGATAAGGAGAAGATAATGGTGGAAATGGGGGTAAGGAGCGGATAATGGTGGAAATGGGGGTAAGCAGTTGATGATGGTGGGAATGAAGATAGGGAGCGGATAATGGTGGAAATGGGGGTAAGCAGTCGATGATGGTGGGAAAGGAGATGAGGAGCAGATAATGCTGGAAATGGGTGTAAGCAGTCGATGATGGTGAGAATGGAGATAAGGAGCGGATAATGGTGGAAATCGGGGTAAGCAGTCGATGATGGTGGGAATGGAGATGAGGAGCAGATAATGGTGGAAATGGGTGTAAGCAGTCGATGGTGGTGGGAATGGAGATAAGGAGCAGATAATGGTGGAAATGGGGGTAAGCAATCGATGATGGTGGGAATGGAGATAAGGAGCGGATAATGGTGGAAATGGGGGTAAGCAGTCGATGATGGTGGGAATGGAGATGAGGAGCAGATAATGCTGGAAATGGGTGTAAGCAGTCGATGGTGGTGGGAATGGAGATAAGGAGCAGATAATGGTGGAAATGGGGGTAAGCAATCGATGATGGTGGGAATGGAGATGAGGAGCAGATAATGGTGGAAATGGGGGTAAGCAATCTATGATGGTGGGAATGGAGATGAGGAGCAGATAATGGTGGAAATGGGTGTAAGCAGTCGATGGTGGTGGGAATGGAGATAAGGAGCAGATAATGGTGGAAATGGGGGTAAGCAGTCGATGATGGTGGGAATGGAGATAAGGAGCGGATAATGGTGGAAATGGGGGTAAGCAGTCGATGATGGTGGGAATGGAGATGAGGAGCAGATAATGCTGGAAATGGGTGTAAGCAGTCGATGGTGGTGGGAATGGAGATAAGGAGCAGATAATGGTGGAAATGGGGGTAAGCAATCGATGATGGTGGGAATGGAGATGAGGAGCAGATAATGGTGGAAATGGGGGTAAGCAATCTATGATGGTGGGAATGGAGATGAGGAGCAGATAATGGTGGAAATGGGGGTAAGCAGTCGATGATGGTGGGAAAGGAGAAGAGGAGCAGATAATGGTGGAAATGGGGGTAAGCAGTCGATGATGGAGTGAATGGAGATGAGGAGCGGATAATGGTGGAAATGGGGGTAAGCAGTCGATGATGGTGGGAAAGGAGATGAGGAGCAGATAATGGTGGAAATGGGGGTAAGCAGTCGATGGTGGGAATGGAGATGAGGAGCGGATAATGGTGGAAATGGGGGTAAGCAGTCGATGATGGTGGGAAAGGAGAAGAGGAGCAGATAATGGTGGAAATGGGGGTAAGCAGTCGATGATGGTGGGAATGGAGATGAGGAGCAGATAATGGTGGAAATGGGGGTAAGCAGTCGATGATGGTGGGAAAGGAGATGAGGAGCAGATAATGGTGGAAATGGGGGTAAGCAGTCGATGATGGAGTGAATGGAGATAAGGAGGGGATAATGGTGGAAATGGGGGTAAGCAGTCGATGATGGAGTGAATGGAGATGAGGAACGGATAATGGTGGAAATGGGGGTAAGCAGTCGATGATGATGGGAATAGAGATAAGGAGCGGATAATGGTGGAAATGGGGGTAAGCAGTCGATGATGATGGGAATGGAGATAAGGAGTGGATAATGGTGGAAATGGGGGTAAGCAGTCGATGATGATGGGAATGGAGATAAGGAGCGGATAATGGTGGAAATGGGGGTAAGCGGTCGATGATGATGGGAATGGAGATAAGGAGCAGATAATGGTGGAAATAGGGGTAAGCAGTCGATGGTGGGAATGGAGATGAGGAGCCGATAATGGTGGAAATGGGGGTAAGCAGTCGATGATGATGGGAAAGGAGATGAGGAGCAGATAATGGTGGAAATGGGGGTAAGGAGCGGATAATGGTGGAAATGGGGGTAAGCAGTTGATGATGGTGGGAATGAAGATAAGGAGCGGATAATGGTGGAAATGGGGGTAAGCAGTCGATGATGGTGGGAATGGAGATAAGAAGCGGATAATGGTGGAAATGGGGGTAAGCAATCTATGATGGTTGGAATGGAGATGAGGAGCAGATAATGCTGGAAATGGGTGTAAGCAGTCGATGATGGTGGGAATGGAGATGAGGAGCAGATAATGGTGGAAATCGGGGTAAGCAGTCGATGAGGGTGGGAATGGAGATAAGGAGAAGATAATGGTGGAAATGGGGGTAAGCAGTCGATGATGGTGGGAAAGGAGATGAGGAGCAGATAATGGTGGAAATGGGGGTAAGGAGCGGATAATGGTGGAAATGGGGGTAAGCAGTTGATGATGGTGGGAATGAAGATAAGGAGCGGATAATGGTGGAAATGGGGGTAAGCAGTCGATGATGGTGGGAATGGAGATAAGAAGCGGATAATGGTGGAAATGGGGGTAAGCAATCTATGATGGTTGGAATGGAGATGAGGAGCAGATAATGCTGGAAATGGGTGTAAGCAGTCGATGATGGTGGGAATGGAGATGAGGAGCAGATAATGGTGGAAATCGGGGTAAGCAGTCGATGAGGGTGGGAATGGAGATAAGGAGAAGATAATGGTGGAAATGGGGGTAAGCCGTCGATGATGGTGGGAATGGAGATGAGGAGCAGATAATGGTGGAAATGGGGGTAAGCAGTCGATGATGGTGGGAATGGAGATAAGAAGCGGATAATGGTGGAAATGGGGGTAAGCAATCTATGATGGTTGGAATGGAGATGAGGAGCAGATAATGCTGGAAATGGGTGTAAGCAGTCGATGATGGTGGGAATGGAGATGAGGAGCAGATAATGGTGGAAATCGGGGTAAGCAGTCGATGAGGGTGGGAATGGAGATAAGGAGAAGATAATGGTGGAAATGGGGGTAAGCAGTCGATGGTGGTGGGAATGGAGATGAGGAGCAGATAATGCTGGAAATGGGGGTAAGCAGTCGATGATGGTGGGAATGGAGATAACGAGCGGATAATGGTGGAAATGGGGGTAAGCAGTCGATGATGGTTGGAATGGAGATGAGGAGCAGATAATGCTGGAAATGGGTGTAAGCAGTCGATGATGGTGGGAATGGAGATAAGGAGCGGATAATGGTGGAAATGGGGGTAAGCAGTCGATGATGGTGACAATGGAGATAAGGAGCGGATAATGGTGGAAATCGGGGTAAGCAGTCGATGATGGTGGGAATGGAGATGAGGAGCAGATAATGGTGGAAATGGGGGTAAGCAGTCGATGGTGGTGGGAATGGAGATAAGGAGAAGATAATGGTGGAAATGGGGGTAAGCAGTCGATGATGGTGGGAATGGAGATGAGGAGCAGATAATGATGGAAATGGGGGTAAGCAGTCGATGATGGTGGGAATGGAGATGAGGAGCAGATAATGGTGGAAATGGGGGTAAGCAGTCGATGATGGTGGGAATGGAGATAAGGAGCGGATAATGGTGGAAATGGGGGTAAGCAGTCGATGATGGTGGGAATGGAGATGAGGAGCAGATAATGCTGGAAATGGGTGTAAGCATTCGATGATGGTGAGAATGGAGATAAGGAGCGGATAATGGTGGAAATCGGGGTAAGCAGTCGATGATGGTGGGAATGGAGATGAGGAGCAGATAATGGGGGAAATGGGGGTAAGCAGTCGATGGTGGTGGGAATGGAGATAAGGAGAAGAAAATGGTGGAAATGGGGGTAAGCAGTCGATGATGGTGGGAATGGAGATGAGGAGCAGATAATGGTGGAAATGGGGGTAAGCAGTCGATGATGGTGGGAATGGAGATGAGGAGCAGATAATGGTGGAAATGGGGGTAAGCAGTCGATGATGGTGGGAATGGAGATAAGGAGCGGATAATGGTGGAAATGGGGGTAAGCAGTCGATGATGGTGGGAATGGAGATGAGGAGCAGATAATGCTGGAAATGGGTGTAAGCAGTCAATGATGGTGAGAATGGAGATAAGGAGCGGATAATGGTGGAAATCGGGGTAAGCAGTCGATGATGGTGGGAATGGAGATGAGGAGCAGATAATGGTGGAAATGGGGGTAAGCAGTCGATGGTGGTGGGAATGGAGATAAGGAGAAGATAATGGTGGAAATGGGGGTAAGCAGTCGATGATGGTGGGAATGGAGATGAGGAGCAGATAATGGTGGAAATGGGGGTAAGCAGTCGATGATGGTGGGAATGGAGATGAGGAGCAGATAATGGTGGAAATGGGGGTAAGCAGTCGATGGTGGTGGGAATGGAGATAAGGAGAAGATAATGGTGGAAATGGGGGTAAGCAGTCGATGATGGTGGGAATGGAGATGAGGAGCAGATAATGGTGGAAATGGGGGTAAGCAGTCGATGATGGTGGGAATGGAGATGAGGAGCACATAATAGTGGAAATGGGGGTAAGCAGTCGATGATGGTGGGAATGGAGATAAGGAGCGGATAATGGTGGAAATGGGGGTAAGCAGTCGATGATGGTGGGAATGGAGATGAGGAGCAGATAATGCTGGAAATGGGTGTAAGCAGTCGATGATGGTGAGAATGGAGATAAGGAGCGGATAATGGTGGAAATCGGGGTAAGCAGTCAATGATGGTGGGAATGGAGATGAGGAGCAGATAATGGTGGAAATGGGGGTAAGCAGTCGATGGTGGTGGGAATGGAGATAAGGAGCAGATAATGGTGGAAATGGGGGTAAGCAGTCGATGATGGTGGGAATGGAGATAAGGAGCGGATAATGGTGGAAATGGGGGTAAGCAGTCGATGATGGTGGGAATGGAGATGAGGAGCAGATAATGCTGGAAATGGGTGTAAGCAGTCGATGGTGGTGGGAATGGAGATAAGGAGCAGATAATGGTGGAAATGGGGGTAAGCAATCGATGATGGTGGGAATGGAGATGAGGAGCAGATAATGCTGGAAATGGGTGTAAGCAGTCGATGGTCGTGGGAATGGAGATAAGGAGCGGATAATGGTGGAAATGGGGGTACGCAGTCGATGAAGGTGGGAATGGAGATGAGGAGCAGATAATGCTAGAAATGTGGGTAAGCAGTCGATGATGGTGGGAATGGAGATAAGGAGCGGATAATTGTGGAAATTGGGGTAAGCAGTCGATGATGGTGGGAATGGAGATGAAGAGCAGATAATGCTGGAAATGGGTGTAAGCAGTCGATGGTGGTGGGAATGGAGATAAGGAGCGGATATTGGTGGAAATGGGGGCAAGCAGTCGATGATGGTGGGAATGGAGATGAGGAGCAGATAATGCTGGAAATGGGGGTAAGCAGTCGATGATGGTGGGAATGGAGATAACGAGCGGATAATGGTGGAAATGGGGGTAAGCAGTCGATGATGGTTGGAATGGAGATGAGGAGCAGATAATGCTGGAAATGGGTGTAAGCAGTCGATGATGGTGGGAATGGAGATAAGGAGCGGATAATGGTGGAAATGTGGGTAAGCAGTCGATGATGGTAAGAATGGAGATAAGGAGCGGATAATGGTGGAAATCGGGGTAAGCAGTCGATGATGGTGGGAATGGAGATGAGGAGCAGATAATGGTGTAAATGGGGGTAAGCAGTCGATGGTGGTGGGAATGGAGATAAGGAGAAGATAATGGTGGAAATGGGGGTAAGCAGTCGATGATGGTGGGAATGGAGATGAGGAGCAGATAATGGTGGAAATGGGGGTAAGCAGTCGATGGTGGTTGGAATGGAGATAAGGAGCAGATAATGGTGGAAATGGGGGTAAGCAGTCGATGATGGTTGGAATGGAGATGAGGAGCAGATAATGCTGGAAATGGGTGTAAGCAGTCGATGGTTGTGGGAATGGAGATAAGGAGCGGATAATGGTGGAAATGGGGGTAAGCAGTCGATGCTGGTGGGAATGGAGATGAGGAGCAGATAATGCTGGAAATGGGGGTAAGCAGTCGATGATGGTGGGAATGGAGATAACGAGCGGATAATGGTGGAAATGGGGGTAAGCAGTCGATGATGGTTGGAATGGAGATGAGGAGCAGATAATGCTGGAAATGGGTGTAAGCAGTCGATGATGGTGGGAATGGAGATAAGGAGCGGATAATGGTGGAAATGGGGGTAAGCAGTCGATGATGGTGACAATGGAGATAAGGAGCGGATAATGGTGGAAATCGGGGTAAGCAGTCGATGATGGTGGGAATGGAGATGAGGAGCAGATAATGGTGGAAATGGGGGTAAGCAGTCGATGGTGGTGGGAATGGAGATGAGGAGCAGATAATGGTGGAAATGGGGGTAAGCAGTCGATGGTGGTGGGAATGGAGATAAGGAGCAGATAATGGTGGAAATGGGGGTAAGCAGTCGATGATGGTTGGAATGGAGATGAGGAGCAGATAATGCTGGAAATGGGTGTAAGCAGTCGATGGTTGTGGGAATGGAGATAAGGAGCGGATAATGGTGGAAATGGGGGTAAGCAGTCGATGGTGGTGGGAATGGAGATGAGGAGCAGATAATGCTGGAAATGGGGGTAAGCAGTCGATGATGGTGGGAATGGAGATAACGAGCGGATAATGGTGGAAATGGGGGTAAGCAGTCGATGATGGTTGGAATGGAGATGAGGAGCAGATAATGCTGGAAATGGGTGTAAGCAGTCGATGATGGTGGGAATGGAGATAAGGAGCGGATAATGGTGGAAATGGGGGTAAGCAGTCGATGATGGTGACAATGGAGATAAGGAGCGGATAATGGTGGAAATCGGGGTAAGCAGTCGATGATGGTGGGAATGGAGATGAGGAGCAGATAATGGTGGAAATGGGGGTAAGCAGTCGATGGTGGTGGGAATGGAGATAAGGAGAAGATAATGGTGGAAATGGGGGTAAGCAGTCGATGATGGTGGGAATGGAGATGAGGAGCAGATAATGGTGGAAATGGGGGTAAGCAGTCGATGATGGTGGGAATGGAGATGAAGAGCAGATAATGGTGGAAATGGGGGTAAGCAGTCGATGATGGTGGGAATGGAGATAAGGAGCGGATAATGGTGGAAATGGGGGTAAGCAGTCGATGATGGTGGGAATGGAGATGAGGAGCAGATAATGCTGGAAATGGGTGTAAGCATTCGATGATGGTGAGAATGGAGATAAGGAGCGGATAATGGTGGAAATCGGGGTAAGCAGTCGATGATGGTGGGAATGGAGATGAGGAGCAGATAATGGTGGAAATGGGGGTAAGCAGTCGATGGTGGTGGGAATGGAGATAAGGAGAAGAAAATGGTGGAAATGGGGGTAAGCAGTCGATGATGGTGGGAATGGAGATGAGGAGCAGATAATGGTGGAAATGGGGGTAAGCAGTCGATGATGGTGGGAATGGAGATGAGGAGCAGATAATGGTGGAAATGGGGGTAAGCAGTCGATGATGGTGGGAATGGAGATAAGGAGCGGATAATGGTGGAAATGGGGGTAAGAAGTCGATGGTGGTGGGAATGGAGATGAGGAGCAGATAATGCTGGAAATGGGTGTAAGCAGTCAATGATGGTGAGAATGGAGATAAGGAGCGGATAATGGTGGAAATCGGGGTAAGCAGTCGATGATGGTGGGAATGGAGATGAGGAGCAGATAATGGTGGAAATGGGGGTAAGCAGTCGATGATGGTGAGAATGGAGATAAGGAGCGGATAATGGTTGAAATGGGGGTAAGCAGTCGATGATGGTGGGAATGGAGATGAGGAGCAGATAATGGTGGAAATGGGGGTAAGCAGTCGATGGTGGTGGGAATGGAGATAAGGAGCGGATAATGGTGGAAATGGGGGTAAGCAGTCGATGATGGTGGGAATGGAGATGAGGAGCAGATAATGGTGGAAATGGGGGTAAGCAGTCGATGGTGGTGGGAATGGAGATAAGGAGAAGATAATGGTGGAAATGGGGGTAAGCAGTCGATGATGGTGGGAATGGAGATGAGGAGCAGATAATGGTGGAAATGGGGGTAAGCAGTCGATGATGGTGGGAATGGAGATGAGGAGCAGATAATGGTGGAAATGGGGGTAAGCAGTCGATGATGGTGGGAATGGAGATGAGGAGCAGATAATGGTGGAAATGGGGGTAAGTAGTCGATGATGGTGGGAATGGAGATGAGGAGCAGATAATTGTTGGAAATGGGGGTAAGCAGTCGATGATGGTGGGAATGGAGATGAGGAGCAGATAATGGTGGAAATGGGGGTAAGCAGTCGATGATGGTGGGAATGGAGATGAGGAGCAGATAATGGTGGAAATGGGGGTAAGCAGTCGATGATGGTGAGAATGGAGATAAGGAGCGGATAATGGTTGAAATGGGGGTAAGCAGTCGATGATGGTGGGAATGGAGATAAGGAGCGGATAATGGTGGAAATGGGGGTAAGCAGTCGATGATGATGGGAATGGAGATAAGGAGCGGATAATGGTGGAAATGATGGGTAAGCAGTCGATGTTGGTTTGAATGGAGATAAGGAGCGGATAATGGTTGAAATGGGGGTAAGCAGTCGATGATGGTGGGAATGGAGATAAGGAGCGGATAATGGTGGAAATGGGGTTGAGCAGTCGATGATGGTGGGAAGGGAGATAAGGAGCAGATAATGGTGGGAATGGAGATAAGGAGCGGATAATTGTGGCAATGGGGTCGAGCAGTCGATGATGGTGGGAAGGGAGATAAGGAGCGGATAATGGTGGAAATGGGGTAAGCAGTCGATGATGGTGGGAATGGAGATAAGGAGCGGATAATGGTGGAAATGGGGGTGAGCAGGCGATGATGATGGGAATGGAGATAAGGAGCGGATAATGGTGGAAATGGGGGTGAGCAGTCGATGATGATGGGAATGGAGATAAGGAGCGGATAATGGTGGAAATGGGGGTAAGCAGTCGATGATGGTGGGAATGGAGATAAGGAACGGATAATGGTGGAAATGGGGTAAGCAGTCGATGATGGTGGGAATGGAGATAAGGAGCGGATAATGGTTGAAATGGGGGTAAGCAGTCGATGATGATGGGAATTGAGATAAGGAGCGGATAATGGTGGAAATGGGGGTAAGCAGTCGATGATGGTGGGAATGGAGATAAGGAGTGGATAATGGTGGAAATGGGGGTAAGCAGTCGATGATAGTGGGAATGGAGATAAGGAGCGGATAATGGTGGAAATGGGGGTAAGCAGTCAATGATGGTGGGAATGGAGATAAGGAGCGGATAATGGTGGAAATGGGGGTAAGCAGTCGATGATGGTGGGAATGGAGATAAGGAGCGGATAATGGTTGAAATGGGGGTAAGCAGTCGATGATGATGGGAATTGAGATAAAGAGCGGATAATGGTGGAAATGGGGGTAAGCAGTCGATGATGGTGGGAATGGAGATAAGGAGCGGATAATGGTGGAAATGGGGGTAAGCAGTCGATGATGGTGGGAATGGAGATAAGGAGCGGATAATGGTGGAAATGGGGGTAAGCAGTCGATGATGGTTGGATTGGAGATAAGGAGCGGATAATGGTGGAAATGGGGTAAACAGTCTATGATGGTGGGAATGGAGATAAGGAGTGGATAATGGTGGAAATGGGGGTAAGCAGTCGATGATGGTTGGATTGGAGATAAGGAGCGGATAATGGTGGAAATGGGGGTGAGCAGTCGATGATGATGGGAATGGAGATAAGGAGCGGATAATGGTGGAAATGGGGGTAAGCAGTCGATGATGGTGGGAATGGAGATAAGGAACGGATAATGGTGGAAATGGGGTAAGCAGTCGATGAAGGTGGGAATGGAGATAAGGAGCGGATAATGGTTGAAATGGGGGTAAGCAGTCGATGATGGTGGGAATTGAGATAAGGAGCGGATAATGGTGGAAATGGGGGTAAGCAGTCGATGATGGTGGGAATGGAGATAAGGAGCGGATAATGGTGGAAATGGGGGTAAGCAGTCGATGATGGTGGGAATGGAGATAAGGAGCGGATAATGGTGGAAATGGGGGTAAGCAGTCGATGATGGTTGGATTGGAGATAAGGAGCGGATAATGGTGGAAATGGGGGTAAACAGTCTATGATGGTGGGAATGGAGATATGGAGCGGATAATGGTGGAAATGGGGGTAAGCAGTCGATGATGATGGGAATGGAGATAAGGAGCGGATAATGGTGGAAATGGGGGTAAGCAGTCAATGATGGTGGGAATGAAGATAAGAAGCGGATAATGGTGGAAATGGGGGTTAGCAGTCGATGATGATAGGAATGGAGATAAGGAGCGGATAATGGTGGAAATGGGGGTAAGCAGTCGATGATGGTGGGAATGGAGATAAGGAGCGGATAATGGTGGAAATGGGGGTAAGCAGTCGATGATGATGGGAATGGAGATAAGGAGCGGATAATTGTGGAAATGGGGGTAAGCAGTCGATGATGGTTGGATTGGAGATAAGGAGCGGATAATGGTGGAAATGGGTTAAACAGTCTATGATGGTGGGAATGGAGATAAGGAGCGGATAATGGTGGAAATGGGGGTAAAGAGTCTATGATGGTGGGAATGGAGATAAGGAGCGGATAAAGGTGGAAATGGGGGAAAGCAGTCGATAATGGTGGGAATGGAGATATGGAGCGGATAATGGTGGAAATGGGGGTAAGCAGTCGATGATGATGGGAATGGAGATCTGGTGCGGATAATGGTGGAAATGGGGGTAAGCAGTCGATGATGATAGGAATGGAGATAAGGAGCGGATAATGGTAGAAATGATGGGTAAGCAGTCGATGTTGGTTTGAATGGAGATAAGGAGCGGATAATGGTTGAAATGGGTGTAAGCAGTCGATGATGGTGGGAATGGAGATAAGGAGCGGATAATGGTGGAAATGGGGGTGAGCAGGCGATGATGATGGGAATGGAGATAAGGAGCGGATAATGGTGGAAATGGGGGTGAGCAGTCGATGATGATGGGAATGGAGATAAGGAGCGGATAATGGTGGAAATGGGGGTAAGCAGTCGATGATGGTGGGAATGGAGATAAGGAACGGATAATGGTGGAAATGGGGTAAGCAGTCGATGATGGTGGGAATGAAGATAAGAAGCGGATAATGGTGGAAATGGGGGTAAGCAGTCGATGATGATAGGAATGGAGATAAGGAGCGGATAATGGTGGAAATGATGGGTAAGCAGTCGATGATGATGGGAATGGAGATAAGGAGCGGATAATTGTGGAAATGGGGGTAAGCAGTCGATGATGGTTGGATTGGAGATAAGGAGCGGATAATGGTGGAAATGGGTTAAGCAGTCTATGATGGTGGGAATGGAGATAAGGAGCGGATAATGGTGGAAATGGGGGTAAAGAGTCTATGATGGTGGGAATGGAGATAAGGAGCGGATAATGGTGGAAATGGGGGTAATCAGTCGATAATGGTGGGAATGGAGATATGGAGCGGATAATGGTGGAAATGGGGGTAAGCAGTCGATGATGATGGGAATGGAGATCTGGTGCGGATAATGGTGGAAATGGGGGTAAGCAGTCAATGATGGTGGGAATGAAGATAAGAAGCGGATAATGGTGGAAATGGGGGTAAGCAGTCGATGATGATAGGAATGGAGATAAGGAGCGGATAATGGTGGAAATGATGGGTAAGCAGTCGATGTTGGTTTGAATGGAGATAAGGAGCGGATAATGGTTGAAATGGGTGTAAGCAGTCGATGATGGTGGGAATGGAGATAAGGAACGGATAATGGGGGAAATGGGGTAAGCAGTCGATGATGGTGGGAATGAAGATAAGAAGCGGATAATGGTGGAAATGGGGGTAAACAGTCGATGATGATAGGAATGGAGATAAGGAGCGGATAATGGTGGAAATGATGGGTAAGCAGTCTATGTTGGTTTGAATGGAGATAAGGAGCGGATAATGGTTGAAATGGGGGTAAGCAGTCGATGATGGTGGGAATGGAGATAAGGAGCGGATAATGGTGGAAATGGGGGTGAGCAGGCGATGATGATGGGAATGGAGATAAGGAGCGGATAATGGTGGAAATGGGGGTGAGCAGTCGATGATGATGGGAATGGAGATAAGGAGCGGATAATGGTGGAAATGGGGGTAAGCAGTCGATGATGGTGGGAATGGAGATAAGGAACGGATAATGGTGGAAATGGGGTAAGCAGTCGATGATGGTGGGAATGGAGATAAGGAGCGGATAATGGTTGAAATGGGGGTAAGCAGTCGATGATGGTGGGAATTGAGATAAGGAGCGGATAATGGTGGAAATGGGGGTAAGCAGTCGATGATGGTGGGAATGGAGATAAGGAGCGGATAATGGTGGAAATGGGGGTAAGCAGTCGATGATGGTGGGAATGGATATAAGGAGCGGATAATGGTGGAAATGGGGGTAAGCAGTCGATGATGGTTGGATTGGAGATAAGGAGCGGATAATGGTGGAAATGGGGGTAAACAGTCTATGATGGTGGGAATGGAGATAAGGAGCGGATAATGGTGGAAATGGGGGTAAACAGTCGATGATGGTGGGAATGGAGATAAGGAGCGGATAAAGGTGGAAATGGGGGTAAGCAGTCGATAATAGTGGGAATGGAGATATGGAGCGGATAATGGTGGAAATGGGGGTAAGCAGTCGATGATGATGGGAATGGAGATAAGGAGCGGATAATGGTGGAAATGGGGGTAAGCAGTCAATGATTGTGGGAATGAAGATAAGAAGCGGATAATGGTGGAAATGGGGGTTAGCAGTCGATGATGATAGGAATGGAGATAAGGAGCGGATAATGGTGGAAATGGGGGTAAGCAGTCGATGATGGTGGGAATGGAGATAAGGAGCGGATAATGGTGGAAATGGGGGTAAGCAGTCGATGATGATGGGAATGGAGATAAGGAGCGGATAATTGTGGAAATGGGGGTAAGCAGTCGATGATGGTTGGATTGGAGATAAGGAGCGGATAATGGTGGAAATGGGTTAAACAGTCTATGATGGTGGGAATGGAGATAAGGAGCGGATAATGGTGGAAATGGGGGTAAACAGTCTATGATGGTGGGAATGGAGATAAGGAGCGGATAAAGGTGGAAATGGGGGTAAGCAGTCGATAATGGTGGGAATGGAGATATGGAGCGGATAATGGTGGAAATGGGGGTAAGCAGTCGATGATGATGGGAATGGAGATCTGGTGCGGATAATGGTGGAAATGGGGGTAAGCAGTCAATGATGGTGGGAATGAAGATAAGAAGCGGATAATGGTGGAAATGGGGGTGAGCAGGCAATGATGATGGGAATGGAGATAAGGAGCGGATAATGGTGGAAATGGGGGTAAGCAGTCAATGATGGTGGGAATGAAGATAAGAAGCGGATAATGGTGGAAATGGGGGTAAGAAGTCGATGATGATAGGAATGGAGATAAGGAGCGGATAATGGTGGAAATGGGGGTAAGCAGTCGATGATGGTGGGAATGGAGATAAGGAACGGATAATGGTGGAAATGGGGGTAAGCAGTCGATGATGATGGGAATGGAGATAAGGAGCGGATAATTGTGGAAATGGGGGTAAGCAGTCGATGATGGTTGGATTGGAGATAAGGAGCGGATAATGGTGGAAATGGGTTAAACAGTCTATGATGGTGGGAATGGAGATAAGGAGCGGATAATGGTGGAAATGGGGGTAAACAGTCTATGATGGTGGGAATGGAGATAAGGAGCGGATAAAGGTGGAAATGGGGGTAAGCAGTCGATAAGGGTGGGAATGGAGATATAGAGCGGATAATGGTGGAAATGGGGGTAAGCAGTCGATGATGATGGGAATGGAGATCTGGTGCGGATAATGGTGGAAATGGGGGTAAGCAGTCAATGATGGTGGGAATGAAGATAAGAAGCGTATAATGGTGGAAATGGGGGTAAGCAGTCGATGATGATGGGAATGGAGATAAGGAGCGGATAATTGTGGAAATGGGGGTGAGCAAGCGATGATGATGGGAATGGAGATAAGGAGCAGATAATGGTGGAAATTGGGGTGAGCAGTCGATGATGATGGGAATGGAGATAAGGAGCGGATAATGGTGGAAATGGGGGTAAGCAGTCGATGATGGTGGGAATGGAGATAAGGAACGGATAATGGTGGAAATGGGGTAAGCAGTCGATGATGGTGGGAATGAAGATAAGAAGCGGATAATGGTGGAAATGGGGGAAAGCAGTCGATGATGATAGGAATGGAGATAAGGAGCGGATAATGGTGGAAATGATGGGTAAGCAGTCGATGTTGGTTTGAATGGAGATAAGGAGCGGATAATGGTGGAAATGGGGGTAAGCAGTCGATGATGGTGGGAATGGAGATAAGGAGCGGATAATGGTGGAAATGGGGGTGAGCAGGCGATGATGATGGGAATGGAGATAAGGAGCGGATAATGGTGGAAATGGGGGTAAGCAGTCGATGATGGTGGGAATAGAGATAAGGAACGGATAATGGTGGAAATGGGGTAAGCAGTCGATGATGGTGGGAATGGAGATAAGGAGCGGATAATGGTTGAAATGGGGGTAAGCAGTCGATGATGATGGGAATTGAGATAAGGAGCGGATAATGGATGAAATGGGGCTAAGCAGTCGATGATGGTGGGAATGGAGATAAGGAGCGGATAATGGTGGAAATGGGGGTAAGCAGTCGATGATAGTGGGAATGGAGATAAGGAGCGGATAATGGTGGAAATGGGGGTAAGCAGTCAATGATGGTGGGAATGGAGATAAGGAGCGGATAATGGTGGAAATGGGGGTAAGCAGTCGATGATGGTGGGAATGGAGATAAGGAGCGGATAATGGTGGAAATGGGGGTAAGCAGTCGATGATGATGGGAATTGAGATAAGGAGCGGATAATGGTGGAAATGGGGGTAAACAGTCTATGATGGTGGGAATGGAGATAAGGAGCGGATAATGGTGGAAATGGGGGTAAACAGTCTATGATGGTGGGAATGGAGATAAGGAGCGGATAAAGGTGGAAATGGGGGTAAGCAGTCGATAATGGTGGGAATGGAGATATGGAGCGGATAATGGTGGAAATGGGGGTAAGCAGTCGATGATGATGGGAATGGAGATAGGGAGCGGATAATGGTGGAAATGGGGGTAAGCAGTCGATGATGGTGGGAATGGAGATAAGGAGCGGATAATGGTGGAAATGGGGGTAAGCAGTCGATGATGATGGGAATGGAGATAAGGAGTGGATAATTGTGGAAATGGGGGTAAGCAGTCGATGATGGTGGGAATGGAGATAAGGAACGGATAATGGTGGAAATGGGGTAAGCAGTCGATGATGGTGGGAATGGAGATAAGGAACGGATAATGGTGGAAATGGGGTAAGCAGTCGATGATGGTGGGAATGGAGATAAGGAACGGATAATGGTGGAAATTGGGTAAGCAGTCGATGATGGTGGGAATGGAGATAAGGAGCGGATAATGGTTGAAATGGGGGTAAGCAGTCGATGATGATAGGAATGGAGATAAGGAGCGGATAATGGTGGAAATGGGGGTAAGCAGTCGATGATGGTGGGAATGGAGATAAGGAGCGGATAATGGTGGAAATGGGGGTAAGCAGTCGATGATGATGGGAATGGAGATAAGGAGTGGATAATTGTGGAAATGGGGGTAAGCAGTCGATGATGGTTGGATTGGAGATAAGGAGCGGATAATGGTGGAAATGGGTTAAACAGTGTATGATGGTGGGAATGGAGATAAGGAGCGGATAATGGTGGAAATGGGGGTAAGCAGTCTATGATGGTGGGAATGGAGATCTGGTGCGGATAATGGTGGAAATGGGGGTAAGCAGTCAATGATGGTGGGAATGAAGATAAGAAGCGGATAATGGTGGAAATGGGGGTAAGCAGTCGATGATGATAGGAATGGAGATAAGGAGCGGATAATGGTGGAAATGATGGGTAAGCAGTCGATGTTGGTTTGAATGGAGATAAGGAGCGGATAATGGTTGAAATGGGGGTAAGCAGTCGATGATGGTGGGAATGGAGATAAGGAGCGGATAATGGTGGAAATGGGGGTAAGCAGTCGATGATGGTGGGAATGGAGATAAGGAGTGGATAATGGTGGAAATGGGTGTAAGCAGTCGATGATGGTGGGAATGGAGATAAGGAGCGAATAATGGTGGAAATGGGGGTAAGCAGTCGATGATGATGGGAATGGAGATAAGGAGCGGATAATTGTGGAAATGGGGGTAAGCAGTCGATGATGATGTGAATGGAGATAAGGAGCGGATAATGGTGGAAATGGGGGTAAACAGTCTATGATGGTGGGAATGGAGATAAGGAACGGATAATGGTGGAAATGGGGTAAGCAGTCGATGATGGTGGGAATGAAGATAAGAAGCGGATAATGGTGGAAATGGGGGAAAGCAGTCGATGATGATAGGAATGGAGATAAGGAGCGGATAATGGTGGAAATGATGGGTAAGCAGTCGATGTTGGTTTGAATGGAGATAAGGAGCGGATAATGGTGGAAATGGGGGTAAGCAGTCGATGATGGTGGGAATGGAGATAAGGAGCGGATAATGGTGGAAATGGGGGTGAGCAGGCGATGATGATGGGAATGGAGATAAGGAGCGGATAATGGTGGAAATGGGGGTAAGCAGTCGATGATGGTTGGAATAGAGATAAGGAACGGATAATGGTGGAAATGGGGTAAGCAGTCGATGATGGTGGGAATGGAGATAAGGAGCGGATAATGGTTGAAATGGGGGTAAGCAGTCGATGATGATGGGAATGGAGATCTGGTGCGGATAATGGTGGAAATGGGGGTAAGCAGTCGATGATGATGGGAATGGAGATCTGGTGCGGATAATGGTGGAAATGGGGGTAAGCAGTCAATGATGGTGGGAATGAAGATAAGAAGCGTATAATGGTGGAAATGGGGGTAAGCAGTCGATGATGATGGGAATGGAGATAAGGAGCGGATAATTGTGGAAATGGGGGTGAGCAAGCGATGATGATGGGAATGGAGATAAGGAGCAGATAATGGTGGAAATTGGGGTGAGCAGTCGATGATGATGGGAATGGAGATAAGGAGCGGATAATGGTGGAAATGGGGGTAAGCAGTCGATGATGGTGGGAATGGAGATAAGGAACGGATAATGGTGGAAATGGGGTAAGCAGTCGATGATGGTGGGAATGAAGATAAGAAGCGGATAATGGTGGAAATGGGGGAAAGCAGTCGATGATGATAGGAATGGAGATAAGGAGCGGATAATGGTGGAAATGATGGGTAAGCAGTCGATGTTGGTTTGAATGGAGATAAGGAGCGGATAATGGTGGAAATGGGGGTAAGCAGTCGATGATGGTGGGAATGGAGATAAGGAGCGGATAATGGTGGAAATGGGGGTGAGCAGGCGATGATGATGGGAATGGAGATAAGGAGCGGATAATGGTGGAAATGGGGGTAAGCAGTCGATGATGGTGGGAATAGAGATAAGGAACGGATAATGGTGGAAATGGGGTAAGCAGTCGATGATGGTGGGAATGGAGATAAGGAGCGGATAATGGTTGAAATGGGGGTAAGCAGTCGATGATGATGGGAATTGAGATAAGGAGCGGATAATGGTGGAAATGGGGGTAAGCAGTCGATGATGGTGGGAATGGAGATAAGGAGCGGATAATGGTGGAAATGGGGGTAAGCAGTCGATGATAGTGGGAATGGAGATAAGGAGCGGATAATGGTGGAAATGGGGGTAAGCAGTCAATGATGGTGGGAATGGAGATAAGGAGCGGATAATGGTGGAAATGGGGGTAAGCAGTCGATGATGGTGGGAATGGAGATAAGGAGCGGATAATGGTGGAAATGGGGGTAAGCAGTCGATGATGATGGGAATTGAGATAAGGAGCGGATAATGGTGGAAATGGGGGTAAACAGTCTATGATGGTGGGAATGGAGATAAGGAGCGGATAATGGTGGAAATGGGGGTAAACAGTCTATGATGGTGGGAATGGAGATAAGGAGCGGATAAAGGTGGAAATGGGGGTAAGCAGTCGATAATGGTGGGAATGGAGATATGGAGCGGATAATGGTGGAAATGGGGGTAAGCAGTCGATGATGATGGGAATGGAGATAGGGAGCGGATAATGGTGGAAATGGGGGTAAGCAGTCGATGATGGTGGGAATGGAGATAAGGAGCGGATAATGGTGGAAATGGGGGTAAGCAGTCGATGATGATGGGAATGGAGATAAGGAGTGGATAATTGTGGAAATGGGGGTAAGCAGTCGATGATGGTGGGAATGGAGATAAGGAACGGATAATGGTGGAAATGGGGTAAGCAGTCGATGATGGTGGGAATGGAGATAAGGAACGGATAATGGTGGAAATGGGGTAAGCAGTCGATGATGGTGGGAATGGAGATAAGGAACGGATAATGGTGGAAATGGGGTAAGCAGTCGATGATGGTGGGAATGGAGATAAGGAGCGGATAATGGTTGAAATGGGGGTAAGCAGTCGATGATGATAGGAATGGAGATAAGGAGCGGATAATGGTGGAAATGGGGGTAAGCAGTCGATGATGGTGGGAATGGAGATAAGGAGCGGATAATGGTGGAAATGGGGGTAAGCAGTCGATGATGATGGGAATGGAGATAAGGAGTGGATAATTGTGGAAATGGGGGTAAGCAGTCGATGATGGTTGGATTGGAGATAAGGAGCGGATAATGGTGGAAATGGGTTAAACAGTGTATGATGGTGGGAATGGAGATAAGGAGCGGATAATGGTGGAAATGGGGGTAAGCAGTCTATGATGGTGGGAATGGAGATCTGGTGCGGATAATGGTGGAAATGGGGGTAAGCAGTCAATGATGGTGGGAATGAAGATAAGAAGCGGATAATGGTGGAAATGGGGGTAAGCAGTCGATGATGATAGGAATGGAGATAAGGAGCGGATAATGGTGGAAATGATGGGTAAGCAGTCGATGTTGGTTTGAATGGAGATAAGGAGCGGATAATGGTTGAAATGGGGGTAAGCAGTCGATGATGGTGGGAATGGAGATAAGGAGCGGATAATGGTGGAAATGGGGGTAAGCAGTCGATGATGGTGGGAATGGAGATAAGGAGTGGATAATGGTGGAAATGGGTGTAAGCAGTCGATGATGGTGGGAATGGAGATAAGGAGCGAATAATGGTGGAAATGGGGGTAAGCAGTCGATGATGATGGGAATGGAGATAAGGAGCGGATAATTGTGGAAATGGGGGTAAGCAGTCGATGATGATGTGAATGGAGATAAGGAGCGGATAATGGTGGAAATGGGGGTAAACAGTCTATGATGGTGGGAATGGAGATAAGGAACGGATAATGGTGGAAATGGGGTAAGCAGTCGATGATGGTGGGAATGAAGATAAGAAGCGGATAATGGTGGAAATGGGGGAAAGCAGTCGATGATGATAGGAATGGAGATAAGGAGCGGATAATGGTGGAAATGATGGGTAAGCAGTCGATGTTGGTTTGAATGGAGATAAGGAGCGGATAATGGTGGAAATGGGGGTAAGCAGTCGATGATGGTGGGAATGGAGATAAGGAGCGGATAATGGTGGAAATGGGGGTGAGCAGGCGATGATGATGGGAATGGAGATAAGGAGCGGATAATGGTGGAAATGGGGGTAAGCAGTCGATGATGGTGGGAATAGAGATAAGGAACGGATAATGGTGGAAATGGGGTAAGCAGTCGATGATGGTGGGAATGGAGATAAGGAGCGGATAATGGTTGAAATGGGGGTAAGCAGTCGATGATGATGGGAATTGAGATAAGGAGCGGATAATGGTGGAAATGGGGGTAAGCAGTCGATGATGGTGGGAATGGAGATAAGGAGCGGATAATGGTGGAAATGGGGGTAAGCAGTCGATGATAGTGGGAATGGAGATAAGGAGCGGATAATGGTGGAAATGGGGGTAAGCAGTCAATGATGGTGGGAATGGAGATAAGGAGCGGATAATGGTGGAAATGGGGGTAAGCAGTCGATGATGGTGGGAATGGAGATAAGGAGCGGATAATGGTGGAAATGGGGGTAAGCAGTCGATGATGATGGGAATTGAGA
Organism: Sepioteuthis lessoniana; assembly: GCA_963585895.1. NCBI lineage: Eukaryota > Metazoa > Mollusca > Cephalopoda > Myopsida > Loliginidae > Sepioteuthis > Sepioteuthis lessoniana. Next base: position 86,115,955 of record OY757921.1, on the reverse strand, counting down.
TAAGGAGCGGATAATGGTGGAAATGGGGGTAAACAGTCTATGATGGTGGGAATGGAGATAAGGAGCGGATAATGGTGGAAATGGGGGTAAACAGTCTATGATGGTGGGAATGGAGATAAGGAGCGGATAAAGGTGGAAATGGGGGTAAGCAGTCGATAATGGTGGGAATGGAGATATGGAGCGGATAATGGTGGAAATGGGGGTAAGCAGTCGATGATGATGGGAATGGAGATAGGGAGCGGATAATGGTGGAAATGGGGGTAAGCAGTCGATGATGGTGGGAATGGAGATAAGGAGCGGATAATGGTGGAAATGGGGGTAAGCATTCGATGATGATGGGAATGGAGATAAGGAGTGGATAATTGTGGAAATGGGGGTAAGCAGTCGATGATGGTGGGAATGGAGATAAGGAACGGATAATGGTGGAAATGGGGTAAGCAGTCGATGATGGTGGGAATGGAGATAAGGAACGGATAATGGTGGAAATGGGGTAAGCAGTCGATGATGGTGGGAATGGAGATAAGGAACGGATAATGGTGGAAATGGGGTAAGCAGTCGATGATGGTGGGAATGGAGATAAGGAGCGGATAATGGTTGAAATGGGGGTAAGCAGTCGATGATGATAGGAATGGAGATAAGGAGCGGATAATGGTGGAAATGGGGGTAAGCAGTCGATGATGGTGGGAATGGAGATAAGGAGCGGATAATGGTGGAAATGGGGGTAAGCAGTCGATGATGATGGGAATGGAGATAAGGAGTGGATAATTGTGGAAATGGGGGTAAGCAGTCGATGATGGTTGGATTGGAGATAAGGAGCGGATAATGGTGGAAATGGGTTAAACAGTGTATGATGGTGGGAATGGAGATAAGGAGCGGATAATGGTGGAAATGGGGGTAAGCAGTCTATGATGGTGGGAATGGAGATCTGGTGCGGATAATGGTGGAAATGGGGGTAAGCAGTCAATGATGGTGGGAATGAAGATAAGAAGCGGATAATGGTGGAAATGGGGGTAAGCAGTCGATGATGATAGGAATGGAGATAAGGAGCGGATAATGGTGGAAATGATGGGTAAGCAGTCGATGTTGGTTTGAATGGAGATAAGGAGCGGATAATGGTTGAAATGGGGGTAAGCAGTCGATGATGGTGGGAATGGAGATAAGGAGCGGATAATGGTGGAAATGGGGGTAAGCAGTCGATGATGGTGGGAATGGAGATAAGGAGTGGATAATGGTGGAAATGGGTGTAAGCAGTCGATGATGGTGGGAATGGAGATAAGGAGCGAATAATGGTGGAAATGGGGGTAAGCAGTCGATGATGATGGGAATGGAGATAAGGAGCGGATAATTGTGGAAATGGGGGTAAGCAGTCGATGATGATGTGAATGGAGATAAGGAGCGGATAATGGTGGAAATGGGGGTAAACAGTCTATGATGGTGGGAATGGAGATAAGGAGCGGATAATGGTGGAAATGGGGTAAACAGTCTATGATGGTGGGAATGGAGATAAGGAGCGGATAAAGGTGGAAATGGGGGTAAGCAGTCGATACTGGTGGGAATGGAGATAAGGAGCGGATAATGGTGGAAATGGGGGTAAGCAGTCGATGATGATGGGAATGGAGATCTGGTGCGGATAATGGTGGAAATGGGGGTAAGCAGTCAATGATGGTGGGAATGAAGATAAGAAGCGGGTAATGGTCGAAATGGGGGTAAGCAGTCGATGATGATGGGAATGGAGATAAGGAGCGGATAATGGTGGAAAAAGGGGTAAGCAGTCGATGATGATGGGAATGGAGATAAGGAGCTGATAATGGTGGAAATGATGGGTAAGCAGTCGATGATGGTTTGAATGGAGATAAGGAGCGGATAATGGTTGAAATGGGGGTAAGCAGTCGATGATGGTGGGAATGGAGATAAGGAGCGGATAATGGTGGAAATGGGGGTAAGCAGTCGATGATGGTGGGAATGGAGATAAGGAGCAGATAATGGTGGAAATGGGGGTAAGCAGTCTATGATGATGGGAATGGAGATAAGGAGCGGATAAAGGTGGAAATGGGGGTTAGCAGTCGATGATGATGGGAATGGAGATAAGGAGCGGATAACGGTGGAAATGGTGGTAAGCAGTCGATGATGGTGGGAGTGGAGATAAGGAGCGGATAATGGTGGAAATGGGGGTAAGCAGTCGATGATGATGGGAATGGAGGTAAGGCGCGGATAATGGTGGAAATGGAGGTAAGCAAACGATGATGATGGGAATGGAGATAAGGAGCGGATAATGGTGGAAATGGGGGTAAGCAGTCGATGATGATGGGAATGGAGATAAAGAGCGGATAATGGTGTAAATGGGGGTAAGCAGTCGATGATGATGGGAATGGAGATAAGGAGCGGATAATGGTGGAAATGGGGGTAAGCAGTCTATGATGGTGGGAATGGAGATAAGGAGCGGATAATGGTGAAAATGGGGGTAAGCAGTCGAGGGTGGTGGGAATGGAGATAAGGAGCGGATAATGGTGGAAATGGGGGTAAGCAGTCTATGATGGTGGGAATGGAGATAAGGAGCGGATATTGGTGGAAATGGGGGTAAGCAGTCGATGATGATGGGAATGGAGATAAGGAGCGGATAATGGTGGAAATGGGGGTAAGCAGTCGATGATGGTGGGAATGGAGATAAGGAGCAGATAATGGTGGAAATGGGGGTAAGCAGTCGATGATGATGGGAATGGAGATAAGGAGCGGATAATTATGGAAATGGGGGTAAGCAGTCGATGATGACGGGAATGAAGATAAGGCGTGGATAATGGTGGAAATGGAGGTAAGCAAACGATGATGATGGGAATGGAGATAAGGAGCGGATAATGGTGGAAATGGGGGTAAGCAGTCTATGATGGTGGGAATGGAGATAAGGAGCGGATAATGGTGGAAATGGGGGTAAGCAGTCGATGATGATGGGAATGGAGATAAGGAGCGGATAATGGTGAAAATGGGGGTAAGCAGTTGAAGGTGGTGAGAATGGAGATAAGGAGCGGATAATGGTGGAAATGGGGGTAAGCAGTCGAAGGTGGTGAGAATGGAGATAAGGAGCGGATAATGGTGGAAATGGGGGTAAGCAGTAGATTATGATAGGGAATGGAGATAAGGAGCGGATAATGGTGGAAATGGGGGTAAGCAGTCGATGATAGTTTGAATGGAGATAAGGAGCGGATAATGGTGGAAATGGGGGTAAGCAGTAGATTATGATAGGGAATGGAGATATGGAGCGGATAATGGTGGAAATGGGGGTAAGCAGTCGATGATAGTTTGAATGGAGATAAGGAGCGGATAATGGTTGAAATGGGGGTAAGCAGTCGATGATGGTGGGAATGGAGATAAGGAGCGGATAATGGTGGAAATGGGGGTAAGCAGTCGATGATGATGGGAATGGAGATAAGGAGCGGATAATTGTGGAAATGGGGGTAAGCAGTCGATGATGGTTGGATTGGAGATAAGGAGCGGATAATGGTGGAAATGGTGGTAAACAGTCTATGATGGTGGGAATGGAGATAAGGAGCGGATAATGGTGGAAATGGGGGTAAACAGTCTATGATGGTGGGAATGGAGATAAGGAGCGGATAAAGGTGGAAATGGGGGTAAGCAGTCGATACTGGTGGGAATGGAGATAAGGAGCGGATAATGGTGGAAATGAGGGTAAGCAGTCGATGATGATGGGAATGGAGATCTGGTGCGGATAATGGTGGAAATGGGGGTAAGCAGTCAATGATGGTGGGAATGAAGATAAGAAGTGGATAATGGTGGAAATGGGGGTAAGCAGTCGATGATGATGGGAATGGAGATAAGGAGCGGATAATGGTGGAAATAGGGGTAAGCAGTCGATGATGATGGGAATGGAGATAAGGAGCTGATAATGGTGGAAATGATGAGTAAGCAGTCGATGATGGTGGGAGTGGAGATAAGGAGCGGATAATGGTGGAAATGGGGGTAAGCAGTCGATGATGATGGGAATGGAGATAAGGCGCGGATAATGGTGGAAATGGAGGTAAGCAAACGATGATGATGGGAATGGAGATAAGGAGCGGATAATGGTTGAAATGGGGGTAAGCAGTCGATGATGATGGGAATGGAGATAAGGAGCGGATAATGGTGGAAATGGGGGTAAGCAGTCGATGATGATGGGAATGGAGATAAGGAGCGGATAATGGTGGAAATGGGGGTAAGCAGTCTATGATGGTGGGAATGGAGATAAGGAGCGGATAATGGTGAAAATGGGGGTAAGCAGTCGAAGGTGGTGGGAATGGAGATAAGGAGCGGATAATGGTGGAAATGGGGGTAAGCAGTCGAAGGTGGTGGGAATGGATATGAGGAGCGGATAATGGTGGAAATGGGGGTAAGCAGTAGATTATGATAGGGAATGGAGATAAGGCGCGGATAATGGTAGAAATGGGTGTAAGCAGTCGATGATGATGGGAATGGAGATAAGAAGCGGATAATGGTGAAAATAGGGGTAAGCAGTCGAAGGTGGTGGGAATGGAGATAAGGAGCGGATAATGGTGAAAATGGGGGTAAGCAGTCTATGATGGTGGGAATGGAGAAAAGGAGCGGATAATGGTGGAAATGGGGGTAAGCAGTCGATGATGATGGGAATGGAGATAAGGAGCGGATAATGGTGAAAATGGGGGTAAGCAGTCGAAGGTGGTGGGAATGGAGATAAGGAGCGGATAATGGTGGAAATGGGGGTAAGAAGTCAATGATGATGGGAATGGAGATAAGGAGCGGATAATGGTGAAAATGGGGGTAAGCAGTCGAAGGTGGTGGGAATGGAGATAAGGAGCGGATAATGGTGGAAATGGGGGTAAGCAGTCTATGATGGTGGGAATGGAGATAAGGAGCGGATAATGGTGGAAATGGGGGTAAGCAGTCGATGATGATGGGAATGGAGATAAGGAGCGGATAATGGTGGAAATGGGGGTAAGCACTCGAAGGTGGTGGGAATGGAGATAAGGCGCGGATAATGGTGGAAATGGAGGTAAGCAGTAGATTATGATAGGGAATGGAGATAAGGCGCGGATAATGGTGAAAATGGGTGTAAGCGGTCGATGATGATGGGAATGGAGATAAGAAGCGGATAATGGTGGAAATGGGGGTAAGCAGTCGATGATGATGGGAATGGAGATAAGGAGCGGATAATGGTGGAAATGGGGGTAAGCAGTCTATGATGGTGGGAATGGAGATAAGGAGTGGATAATGGTGGAAATGGGGGTAAGCAGTCGATGATGATGGGAATGGAGATAAGAAGCGGATAATGGTGGAAATGGGGGTAAGCAGTCGATGATAGTTTGAATGGAGATAAGGAGCGGATAATGGTTGAAATGGGGGTAAGCAGTCGATGATGGTGGGAATGGAGATAAGGAGCGGATAATGGTGGAAATGATGGGTAAGCAGTCGATGATGGTGGGAATGGAGATAAGGAGCAGATAATGGTGGAAATGATGGGTAAGCAGTCGATGATGATGGGAATGGAGATACGGAGCGGATAATGGTGGAAATGATGGGTAAGCAGTCGATGATGGTGGGAATGGAGATAAGGAGCGGATAATGGTGGAAATGGGGGTAAGCAGTCGATGATGGTGGGAATGGAGATAAGGAGCGGATAATTGTGGAAATGGGGGTAAGCAGTCTATGATGATGGGAATGGAGATAAGGAGCGGATAAAGGTGGAAATTGGGGTTAGCAGTCGATGATGATGTGAATGGAGATAAGGAGCGGATAATGGTGGAAATGGGGGTAAGCAGTCGATGATGGTGGGAGTGGAGATAAGGAGCGGATAATGGTGGAAATGCGGGTAAGCAGTCGATGATGATGGGAATGGAGATAAGGCGCGGATAATGGTGGAAATGGAGGTAAGCAGACTATGATGATGGGAATGGAGATAAGGAGCGGATAATGGTGGAAATGGGGGTTAGCAGTCGATGATGATGGGAATGGAGATAAGGAGCGGATAATGGTGGAAATGGGGGTAAGCAGTCGATGATAATGGGAATGGAGATAAGGAGCGGATAATGGTGAAAATGGGGGTAAGCAGTCGAAGGTGGTGGGAATGGAGATAAGGAGCGGATAATGGTGGAAATAGGGGTAAGCAGTCGAAGGTGGTGGGAATGGAGATAAGGAGCGGATAATGGTGGAAATGGGGGTAAGCAGTAGATTATGATAGGGAATGGAGATAAGGAGCGGATAATGGTGGAAATGGGGGTAAGCAGTCTATTGATGGTGGGAATGGAGATAAGGAGCGGATAATGGTGGATATGGGGGTAAGCAGTCGATGATGGTGGGAATGGAGATAAGGAGCAGATAATGGTGGAAATGGGGGTAAGCAGTCGATGATGATGGGAATGGAGATAAGGAGCGGATAATTGTGGAAATGGGGGTAAGCAGTCGATGATGATGGGAATGAAGATAAGGCGCGGATAATGGTGGAAATGGAGGTAAGCAAACGATGATGATGGGAATGGAGATAAGGAGCGGATAATGGTGGAAATGGGGGTAAGCACTCTATGATGGTGGGAATGGAGATAAGGAGCGGATAATGGTGGAAATGGCGGTAAGCAGTCGATGATAATGGGAATGGAGATAAGGAGCGGATAATGGTGAAAATGGGGGTAAGCAGTCGAAGGTGGTGGGAATGGAGATAAGGAGCGGATAATGGTGGAAATAGGGGTAAGCAGTCGAAGGTGGTGGGAATGGAGATAAGGAGCGGATAATGGTGGAAATGGGGGTAAGCAGTAGATTATGATAGGGAATGGAGATAAGGAGCGGATAATGGTGGAAATGGGGGTAAGCAGTCGATGATGATGGGAATGGAGATCTGGTGCGGATAATGGTGGAAATGGGGGTAAGCAGTCAATGATGGTGGGAATGAAGATAAGAAGCGGATAATGGTGGAAATGGGGGTAAGCAGTCGATGATGATGGGAATGGAGATAAGGAGCGGATAATGGTGGAAATAGGGGTAAGCAGTCGATGATGATGGGAATGGAGATAAGGAGCGGATAATGGTGGAAATGATGGGTAAGCAGTCGATGATGGTTTGAATGGAGATAAGGAGCGGATAATGGTTGAAATGGGGGTAAGCAGTCGATGATGGTGGGAATGGAGATAAGGAGCGGATAATGGTGGAAATGGGGGTAAACAGTCTATGATGGTGGGAATGGAGATAAGGAGCGGATAATGGTGGAAATGGGGGTAAGCAGTCTATGATGATGGGAATGGAGATAAGGAGCGGATAATGGTGGAAATGGGGGTTAGCAGTCGATGATGATGGGAATGGAGATAAGGAGCGGATAATGGTGGAAATGGGGGTAAGCAGTCGATGAATGTGGGAGTGGAGATAAGGAGCGGATAATGGTGGAAATGGGGGTAAGCAGTCTATTGATGGTGGGAATGGAGATAAGGAGCGGATAATGGTGGATATGGGGGTAAGCAGTCGATGATGGTGGGAATGGAGATAAGGAGCAGATAATGGTGGAAATGGGGGTAAGCAGTCGATGATGATGGGAATGGAGATAAGGAGCGGATAATTGTGGAAATGGGGGTAAGCAGTCGATGATGATGGGAATGAAGATAAGGCGCGGATAATGGTGGAAATGGAGGTAAGCAAACGATGATGATGGGAATGGAGATAAGGAGCGGATAATGGTGGAAATGGGGGTAAGCACTCTATGATGGTGGGAATGGAGATAAGGAGCGGATAATGGTGGAAATGGGGGTAAGCAGTCGATGATAATGGGAATGGAGATAAGGAGCGGATAATGGTGAAAATGGGGGTAAGCAGTCGAAGGTGGTGGGAATGGAGATAAGGAGCGGATAATGGTGGAAATAGGGGTAAGCAGTCGAAGGTGGTGGGAATGGAGATAAGGAGCGGATAATGGTGGAAATGGGGGTAAGCAGTAGATTATGATAGGGAATGGAGATAAGGAGCGGATAATGGTGGAAATGGGGGTAAGCAGTCGATGATGATGGGAGCGGATAATGGTGAAAATGGGGGTAAGCAGTCGAAGGTGGTGGGAATGGAGATAAGGAGCGGATAATGGTGGAAATGGGGGTAAGCAGTAGATTATGATAGGGAATGGAGATAAGGAGCGGATAATGGTGGAAATGGGGGTAAGCAGTCGATGATGATGGGAGCGGATAATGGGGGTAAGCAGTAGATTATGATAGGGAATGGGGGTAAGCAGTAGATTATGATAGGGAATGGAGATAAGGAGCGGATAATGGTGGAAATGGGGGTAAGCAGTCGATGATGATGGGAGCGGATAATGGTGAAAATGGGGGTAAGCAGTCGAAGGTGGTGGGAATGGAGATAAGGAGCGGATAATGGTGGAAATGGGGGTAAGCAGTAGATTATGATAGGGAATGGAGATAAGGAGCGGATAATGGTGGAAATGGGGGTAAGCAGTCGATGATGATGGGAGCGGATAATGGTGAAAATGGGGGTAAGCAGTCGAAGGTGGTGGGAATGGAGATAAGGAGCGGATAATGGTGGAAATGGGGGTAAGCAGTCGAAGGTGGTGGGAATGGAGATAAGGAGCGGATAATGGTGGAAATGGGGGTAAGCAGTAGATTATGATAGGGAATGGAGATAAGGAGCGGATAATGGTGGAAATGGGTGTTAGCAGTCGATGATGGTGGGAATGGAGATAAGGAGCGGATAATGGTGGAAATGGGGGTAAGCAGTCGATGATGGTGGGAATGGAGATAACAAGCGGATAATTGTGGAAATGGGGGTAAGCAGTCGATGATGGTTGGATTGGAGATAAGGAGCGGATAATGGTGGAAATGGGGGTAAACAGTCTATGATGGTGGGAATGGAGATAAGGAGCGGATAATGGTGGAAATGGGGGTAAGCAGTCGATGATAATGGGAATGGAGATAAGGAGCGGATAATGGTGAAAATGGGGGTAAGCAGTCGAAGGTGGTGGGAATGGAGATAAGGAGCGGATAATGGTGGAAATAGGGGTAAGCAGTCGAAGGTGGTGGGAATGGAGATAAGGAGCGGATAATGGTGGAAATGGGGGTAAGCAGTAGATTATGATAGGGAATGGAGATAAGGAGCGGATAATGGTGGAAATGGGGGTAAGCAGTCGATGATGATGGGAGCGGATAATGGTGAAAATGGGGGTAAGCAGTCGAAGGTGGTGGGAATGGAGATAAGGAGCGGATAATGGTGGAAATGGGGGTAAGCAGTAGATTATGATAGGGAATGGAGATAAGGAGCGGATAATGGTGGAAATGGGGGTAAGCAGTCGATGATGATGGGAGCGGATAATGGGGGTAAGCAGTAGATTATGATAGGGAATGGGGGTAAGCAGTAGATTATGATAGGGAATGGAGATAAGGAGCGGATAATGGTGGAAATGGGGGTAAGCAGTCGATGATGATGGGAGCGGATAATGGTGAAAATGGGGGTAAGCAGTCGAAGGTGGTGGGAATGGAGATAAGGAGCGGATAATGGTGGAAATGGGGGTAAGCAGTAGATTATGATAGGGAATGGAGATAAGGAGCGGATAATGGTGGAAATGGGGGTAAGCAGTCGATGATGATGGGAGCGGATAATGGTGAAAATGGGGGTAAGCAGTCGAAGGTGGTGGGAATGGAGATAAGGAGCGGATAATGGTGGAAATGGGGGTAAGCAGTCGAAGGTGGTGGGAATGGAGATAAGGAGCGGATAATGGTGGAAATGGGGGTAAGCAGTAGATTATGATAGGGAATGGAGATAAGGAGCGGATAATGGTGGAAATGGGTGTTAGCAGTCGATGATGGTGGGAATGGAGATAAGGAGCGGATAATGGTGGAAATGGGGGTAAGCAGTCGATGATGGTGGGAATGGAGATAACAAGCGGATAATTGTGGAAATGGGGGTAAGCAGTCGATGATGGTTGGATTGGAGATAAGGAGCGGATAATGGTGGAAATGGGGGTAAACAGTCTATGATGGTGGGAATGGAGATAAGGAGCGGATCATGGTGGAAATGGGGGTAAACAGTCTATGATGGGTGGAATGGAGATAAGGAGCGGATAAAGGTAGAAATGGGGGTAAGCAGTCGATAATGGTGGGAATGGAGATAAGGAGCGGATAATGGTGGAAATGGGGGTAAGCAGTCGATGATGATGGGAATGGAGATCTGGTGCAGATAATGGTGGAAATGGGGGTAAGCAGTCAATGATGGTGGGAATGAAGATAAGAAGCGGATAATGGTGGAAATGGGGGTAAGCAGTCGATGATGATGGGAATGGAGATAAGGAGCGGATAATGGTGGAAATGGGGGTAAGCAGTAGATTATGATAGGGAATGGAGATAAGGAGCGGATAATGGTGGAAATGGGGGTAAGCAGTCTATTGATGGTGGGAATGGAGATAAGGAGCGGATAATGGTGGATATGGGGGTAAGCAGTCGATGATGGTGGGAATGGAGATAAGGAGCAGATAATGGTGGAAATGGGGGTAAGCAGTCGATGATGATGGGAATGGAGATAAGGAGCGGATAATTGTGGAAATGGGGGTAAGCAGTCGATGATGATGGGAATGAAGATAAGGCGCGGATAATGGTGGAAATGGAGGTAAGCAAACGATGATGATGGGAATGGAGATAAGGAGCGGATAATGGTGGAAATGGGGGTAAGCACTCTATGATGGTGGGAATGGAGATAAGGAGCGGATAATGGTGGAAATGGCGGTAAGCAGTCGATGATAATGGGAATGGAGATAAGGAGCGGATAATGGTGAAAATGGGGGTAAGCAGTCGAAGGTGGTGGGAATGGAGATAAGGAGCGGATAATGGTGGAAATAGGGGTAAGCAGTCGAAGGTGGTGGGAATGGAGATAAGGAGCGGATAATGGTGGAAATGGGGGTAAGCAGTAGATTATGATAGGGAATGGAGATAAGGAGCGGATAATGGTGGAAATGGGGGTAAGCAGTCGATGATGATGGGAATGGAGATCTGGTGCGGATAATGGTGGAAATGGGGGTAAGCAGTCAATGATGGTGGGAATGAAGATAAGAAGCGGATAATGGTGGAAATGGGGGTAAGCAGTCGATGATGATGGGAATGGAGATAAGGAGCGGATAATGGTGGAAATAGGGGTAAGCAGTCGATGATGATGGGAATGGAGATAAGGAGCGGATAATGGTGGAAATGATGGGTAAGCAGTCGATGATGGTTTGAATGGAGATAAGGAGCGGATAATGGTTGAAATGGGGGTAAGCAGTCGATGATGGTGGGAATGGAGATAAGGAGCGGATAATGGTGGAAATGGGGGTAAACAGTCTATGATGGTGGGAATGGAGATAAGGAGCGGATAATGGTGGAAATGGGGGTAAGCAGTCTATGATGATGGGAATGGAGATAAGGAGCGGATAATGGTGGAAATGGGGGTTAGCAGTCGATGATGATGGGAATGGAGATAAGGAGCGGATAATGGTGGAAATGGGGGTAAGCAGTCGATGAATGTGGGAGTGGAGATAAGGAGCGGATAATGGTGGAAATGGGGGTAAGCAGTCTATTGATGGTGGGAATGGAGATAAGGAGCGGATAATGGTGGATATGGGGGTAAGCAGTCGATGATGGTGGGAATGGAGATAAGGAGCAGATAATGGTGGAAATGGGGGTAAGCAGTCGATGATGATGGGAATGGAGATAAGGAGCGGATAATTGTGGAAATGGGGGTAAGCAGTCGATGATGATGGGAATGAAGATAAGGCGCGGATAATGGTGGAAATGGAGGTAAGCAAACGATGATGATGGGAATGGAGATAAGGAGCGGATAATGGTGGAAATGGGGGTAAGCACTCTATGATGGTGGGAATGGAGATAAGGAGCGGATAATGGTGGAAATGGGGGTAAGCAGTCGATGATAATGGGAATGGAGATAAGGAGCGGATAATGGTGAAAATGGGGGTAAGCAGTCGAAGGTGGTGGGAATGGAGATAAGGAGCGGATAATGGTGGAAATAGGGGTAAGCAGTCGAAGGTGGTGGGAATGGAGATAAGGAGCGGATAATGGTGGAAATGGGGGTAAGCAGTAGATTATGATAGGGAATGGAGATAAGGAGCGGATAATGGTGGAAATGGGGGTAAGCAGTCGATGATGATGGGAGCGGATAATGGTGAAAATGGGGGTAAGCAGTCGAAGGTGGTGGGAATGGAGATAAGGAGCGGATAATGGTGGAAATGGGGGTAAGCAGTAGATTATGATAGGGAATGGAGATAAGGAGCGGATAATGGTGGAAATGGGGGTAAGCAGTCGATGATGATGGGAGCGGATAATGGGGGTAAGCAGTAGATTATGATAGGGAATGGGGGTAAGCAGTAGATTATGATAGGGAATGGAGATAAGGAGCGGATAATGGTGGAAATGGGGGTAAGCAGTCGATGATGATGGGAGCGGATAATGGTGAAAATGGGGGTAAGCAGTCGAAGGTGGTGGGAATGGAGATAAGGAGCGGATAATGGTGGAAATGGGGGTAAGCAGTAGATTATGATAGGGAATGGAGATAAGGAGCGGATAATGGTGGAAATGGGGGTAAGCAGTCGATGATGATGGGAGCGGATAATGGTGAAAATGGGGGTAAGCAGTCGAAGGTGGTGGGAATGGAGATAAGGAGCGGATAATGGTGGAAATGGGGGTAAGCAGTCGAAGGTGGTGGGAATGGAGATAAGGAGCGGATAATGGTGGAAATGGGGGTAAGCAGTAGATTATGATAGGGAATGGAGATAAGGAGCGGATAATGGTGGAAATGGGTGTTAGCAGTCGATGATGGTGGGAATGGAGATAAGGAGCGGATAATGGTGGAAATGGGGGTAAGCAGTCGATGATGGTGGGAATGGAGATAACAAGCGGATAATTGTGGAAATGGGGGTAAGCAGTCGATGATGGTTGGATTGGAGATAAGGAGCGGATAATGGTGGAAATGGGGGTAAACAGTCTATGATGGTGGGAATGGAGATAAGGAGCGGATCATGGTGGAAATGGGGGTAAACAGTCTATGATGGGTGGAATGGAGATAAGGAGCGGATAAAGGTAGAAATGGGGGTAAGCAGTCGATAATGGTGGGAATGGAGATAAGGAGCGGATAATGGTGGAAATGGGGGTAAGCAGTCGATGATGATGGGAATGGAGATCTGGTGCAGATAATGGTGGAAATGGGGGTAAGCAGTCAATGATGGTGGGAATGAAGATAAGAAGCGGATAATGGTGGAAATGGGGGTAAGCAGTCGATGATGATGGGAATGGAGATAAGGAGCGGATAATGGTGGAAATAGGGGTAAGCAGTCGATGATGATGGGAATGGAGATAAGGAGCGGATAATGGTGGAAATGATGGGTAAGCAGTCGATGATGGTTTGAATGGAGATAAGGAGCGGATAATGGTTGAAATGGGGGTAAGCAGTCGATGATGGTGGGAATGGAGATAAGGAGCGGATAATGGTGGAAATGGGGGTAAGCAGTCGATGATGGTGGGAATGGAGATAAAGAGCGGATAATGGTGGAAATGGGGGTTAGCAGTCTATGATGATGGGAATGGAGATAAGGAGCGGATAAAGGTGGAAATGGGGGTTAGCAGTCGATGATGATGGGAATGGAGATAAGGAGCGGATAATGGTGGAAATGGGGGTAAGCAGTCGATGAATGTGGGAGTGGAGATAAGAAGCGGATAATGGTGGAAATGCGGGTAAGAAATCGATGATGATGGGAATGGAGATAAGGCGCAGATAATGGTGGAAATGGAGGTAAGCAAACGATGATGATGGGAATGGAGATAAGGAGCGGATAATGGTGGAAATGGGGGTAAGCAGTCGATGATGGTGGGAATGGAGATAAGGAGCGGATAATGGTGGAAATGGGGGTAAGCAGTCGATGATGATGGGAATGGAGATAAGGAGCGGATAATGGTGAAAATGGGGGTAAGCAGTCGAAGGTGGTGGGAATGGAGATAAGGAGCGGATAATGGTGGAAATGGGGGTAAGCAGTCGAAGGTGGTGGGAATGGAGATAAGGAGCGGATAATGGTGGAAATGGGGGTAAGCAGTAGATTATGATAGGGAATGGAGATAAGGCGCGGATAATGGTGGAAATGGGTGTAAGCAGTCGATGATGGTGGGAATGGAGATAACAAGCGGATGATGGTGGAAATGTGGGTAAGGACTTGATGATGGTGGGAATGGAGATAAGGAGCAGATAATGGTGGAAATGGGGGTAAGCAGTCTATGATGGTGGGAATGGAGATAAGGAGCTGATAATGGTGGAAATGGGGGAAAGCAGTCGATGATGATGGGAATGGAGATAAGGAGCGGATAATGGTTAAAAAGGGGTAAGCAGTCGAAGGTGGTGGGGATGGAGATGTGGAGCGGATAGTGGTGGAAATGGGGTTAAGCATTTGATGGTGGTGGGAATGGAGATAAGGAGCGGATAATGGTGGAAATTGGGGTAAGCGGTCGATGATGGTGGGAATGGAGATAAGGAGCGGATAGTGGTGGAAATGGGGTTAAGCAGTCGATGGTGGTGGGAATGGAGATAAGGAGCGGATAATGGTGGAAATTGGGGTAAGCAGTCGATGATGGTGGGAATGGAGATAAGGAGCGGATAAAGGTGGAAATGGGGGTAAGCAGTCGATGGTGGTGGGAATGGAGATAAGGAGCGGATAAAGGTGGAAATGGGGGTAAGCAGTCGATGATGGTGGGAATGGAGATAAGGAGCGGATAATGGTGGAAATGGGGGTAAGCAGTCGATGATGGTGGGAATGGAGATAACGAGCGGATAATGGTGGGAATGGGGGTAAGCAGTCGATGGTGGTGGGAATGGAGATAAGGAGCGGATAAAGGTGGAAATGGGGGTAAGCAGTCGATGGTGGTGGGAATGGAGATAAGGAGCGGATAAAGGTGGAAATGGGGGTAAGCAGTCGATGATGGTGGGAATGGAGATGAGGAGCGGATAATGGTGGAAATGGGGGTAAGCAGTCGATGATGGTGGGAATGGAGATAACGAGCGGATAATGGTGGAAATGGGGGTAAGCAGTCGATGATGGTGGCAGTGGAGATACGGAGCGGATAATGGTGGAAATGGGGGTAAGCAGTCGATGTTGCTGGGAATGGAGGTACGAGGTAGATCAAATGAGAATGGAGGTAGGAAGAGGATGATGTTAAAAATGAAGATGAGTTCATGGGATAAGAAAAACGGATATAAGGACATGATGGTCAGAATGGAGGTAATGAGGGATCATATTAGTTGAGATAAAGTGTACCTAATGGTGGAATAAAGGTAATACCGGGTGATGGTGTGAGAGGAGGTAAATTTGGTTGGTTTGTTTGTTGGTTTGATTTTATAGCATATCAACCTTTGTAAATTATTTAACGCCAAATATTTAGTTCTATTTCAAACAATTCAGTTCAACGTGAGTACACAGTTTAATTGTCGTCAACATTTCTATTTCAAGCTATTCAATTTAGTCAATCAGTTCTACTTCAAACAATTCCGTTCACTTTAAGTACGCAGTCTCGAGTTCAAAACAGTTCTTTTTCAAGTAGTTCACTTTAGCATAAATACACTGTTTAGTTATCAAAAAGTATTTCTATTTCACGTTATTAAGTTTATTCAAACAGTTCTAATTCAGCGAATTCATTCTAAGTATAAATTTTTTACACACAGTTAAATGTCAAAAACAGTTCTATTTTAAACAATACAGTTTAGCATAAATATGCAGTGTAAATTTAAGAACACAATTTAATTGTCAAAAACATTTCTATTTCAAGCTATTCAATTTAGTCAATCAGTTCTACTTCAAACAATTCCGTTCACTTTAAGTACGCAGTCTCGAGTTCAAAACAGTTCTTTTTCAAGTAGTTCACTTTAGCATAAATACACTGTTTAGTTATCAAAAAGTATTTCTATTTCACGTTATTAAGTTTATTCAAACAGTTCTAATTCAGCGAATTCATTCTAAGTATAAATTTTTTACACACAGTTAAATGTCAAAAACAGTTCTATTTTAAACAATACAGTTTAGCATAAATATGCAGTGTAAATTTAAGAACACAATTTAATTGTCAAAAACATTTCTATTTTAAGCTCTTCAAGTTAGTCAAACAGTTCAATTTCAAACAAATCAGTTTAGCATAAGTATGCAGTTTAGTTCTATTTAACCGATTGATAGGGTCTTATCAGGTGTTACCATTTCAGGCCAGAGTGGAACTGAGAGCATTGACAATGAAGGGGTGCTCTACACCCCCCTAAGCTCGGACATCACTGGACCCTTACCATCAGATTGTTAAGAATCATATCTAGGACACTCGTTTGAAGAGGGGTCTTATCCCTCTGCTGAGGTGCAGTCGGTGTATTCTAAAACCCCCTCAGCCAACAGAGCAAAAAAGGAGGTAAAGGCTGGTGATGGTGAGTATAGCGGTAAAGAATGGAGGATGGTGGGAATAGAAATAAAACAGGTAAAGTCGAAAGGGCGGTAAGGACTGGATGATGGGGAGAAGGAAGGTAAACTGGATAATGGTGGGAATAATGGTAAGTTCTGGATGGTTGGGGAGATGTAGGTAAGAAATACAGGAAGAAGAAGGGGGTTGAGGCAAAGATTGGAGGATGGTAAGAAAGGGTATAAAAACTGAAAGACAGGAAGGGAAGTAAGGGGTATAGGGTGGTGAGAAAGGAAGTCAGGTCTGGGTGATGATGATGATGATGATGAGAATGGAGATAAGGAGTACATGATGGTGGGATTAAAAAAAAGCAATTAAGGAAATGAAACGTAACGAAAGAATGAGTCATATTGGAAAATGGGCCAGAAAAGAGAAAAGGGGGATCGTGAATATGGAATGTTGGAAATGAAGAAAAGTGGGTTCTTAGAAATGGAAAAATCGGAATGATTGTTTGAGAAATAAATGGGTAAAATAAGAATTACAGATGAGGAAAAGGCGTAATAGTGTGAATGAAGTAAAGGTATGTAGTATAGCACTAAGTTGAGCAAGGGGTATGTTTGTTAAAATGGAAGAGAGAAAGTTTTTTAAAATAGCCGAGGGATTTCGGTTCATGCCTTTGAGTTTAGTTAGGCTGAGAACCTTTCGGCTAAGCACATGGGTTGCTTAGGTACAACATTGAAGCAGGTGTTAACAAAGGTGCGCGCGGGCGGATGGAGGTGTCACTCAGATGTCATAACAGTCCGAGACGATACTGGGTGACAAGGTTCGGGTGACGTCACGCACCGGAAGCACGCTGAAGTTTGTGTGAGAATTTGAAGAAAATAAGAGTCGGGACCTAGACGCCAAACGAGAAGGATCGATTTTTGGAGCTCGTAGGCGCGAGGTGCCTGTGGTGTAATGGTTATCGTCGCAGGATGTGGACACGACGACACGAGTTCAAATCCTAGACGAGCCTGATTTCATTTCACATAGCAATACCCTTGGGAAAGGTATGAATCCAAATATTCTCCCTCCAGCTATGGGTAAATAGTAGAGCAGACTAGGTTCTTCAGCCTTTGTGAAGCGACTAGTCTAGAAGGAAAACTCTGAATTCAAACCTGTTAAACTCCGCTTAAAATTGACCTTGTGTCATATCCTGCCCGAGCGGAGGGGTTGGTAAATAGGGTAGGCGCGAGGCGAATGTGCGCCCTATGGGGCGGGCGCTCGAGTTGGGGGCCAAATGAATAAGACAGCATAGAAGATTGTGTTTCTCCTCCTTACGT
Source organism: Sepioteuthis lessoniana (assembly GCA_963585895.1). Classification (NCBI taxonomy): domain Eukaryota; kingdom Metazoa; phylum Mollusca; class Cephalopoda; order Myopsida; family Loliginidae; genus Sepioteuthis; species Sepioteuthis lessoniana. Next base: position 86,098,236 of record OY757921.1, on the reverse strand, counting down.
CGAAACCTTTAACTCAAAGTTAATAAAAAGGTTTCGTATCTGAACAAGAAGTCGTTACGTGTTTTCTAATTCCTATGTTCTTTATATATTCTATAGTAATGAACATTATATGTCCATTTCGCACATAGTGTTAATTGCGAATATGGTACAAAAGGAGTATTCTAAGTCCCGCTGAGTTGTAGAATCGTTTAGTTTAGTTTTGTGATTTTGTTGAATGACCAAGTGACTTGCTGGGTTCTTCATTGAACATCTATACTGGAGAGTTGTTTGCTGCTAATCATTCTCCCAATTAACATTAAATTGTTTTATTCAACTTTGAAACGATCCCCCGCAGTTACATTGTTTAAAGTATTCTTTTCTACTACGAGTAGTATGTATGTGGGTAGGGTTTTGATTCATATCACACCTTTTATATTTGTTATTTTCTTTTCTTATTCATTCAACTTCATGTTATCGTTCCTTTCTTTAACAAATCATCCCATCTATCTATCTATCAATCTATCTCAAATCCTTCAGATCTTTCTTTCTTTCATTCTTTCTTTCTTTCTCAGGCTGTTTATATCTATCTATCTATCTATCTATCTATCTATCTATCATTATATATATATATATATATATATATATATATATATATTACAATATCCTTCGGTTCTTTCTTTCTTTCTTTTTTTCTTTCTCAAACTGTTCATATCTATCTATCTGTCTATCTATCGTAATCATTCTTCCCATCCTTTCTTCAATTTTTTCTCCACCCTTCCTTCTCTTCATGCTTCCTTGTTTTTAAATCAAAAAGTAAAGTCGGCGACCTTAGTCAAAGGTGACCCCAAGGCTCCTTTTTGAATAAGTAATACACAGAGCTCTACTCCATTCCCTTGATCGCTTCGCTTTACCCTTGATCCTTAACTTATAATGCTGAGTGTTAAGAAAGGAAGCATCAAGTACCATTTTGTGAGTCTTTGGTTTGCCTCGACCTGGACTTGAACGCCAGTTTCCCGGACCACTAGCGAACACTCTACTCATAATGCCAAATCCCCGGTATATTTCAAATCAAAGAAGACAATGATCACTCGCTTATAGAGTTATCAATCTATTTGTCTCTATCTATCCATATTTACCGATCCCTCTGCTCGGGCAGGATATGACACAAGGTCACTTTTTAAGCGGAGTTTAACAGGTTTGAATTCAGAGTTTTCCTTCTCCTAGACTAGTTGCCTCAGAAGAACCTAGTCTGTCCTACTATTTTACCCATAGCTGGAAGGAGAATAATTGGATTCATACCTTTCCCAAGGGTATTAGTGCTATGTGAAATGCAATCAGTCTCGTCCAGGATTTGAACTCGTGTCGCCGTGTCTGTTTCCTACGACGATAACCAAACACTAAGGGGACATCTATCTATCTATCTATCTATCTATCTATCAATTCGATTTTTTTTTCATTTTATTTTTTTGCCTCTTCAATACTATCGTTTTGAGAAGAAGTAAATGAGGGAAAAGAGAAACAAAGAGAGGGAAAAGAGAATTGTAGAAAGCTGTCCTATCCACCAAATGAAAACATTATTTTTATGTTTATTAAGATCACACGAAGAATTAGATATAGAAAAGAAAAAGAAGGATTTGGAAGAAGAAAGATACATGAGGAAGTTTTGTCAAAAAGAATAAAAACAAAAAAAAAAAACGACAAAATAAACGGAAAATAAAACTAGGAAAAAAAAATAGGAGAGGGAGTTGAAAAAATTATGAATGACCAAACCTTACAAACTAAATTGAGAAGCCAAGTAAGATTAAAAAAAAACAAGGGGAGGGGTAATAAAGGAAAGATGAAAGGGAGGAAAAGAAAGGGGGTGGTGTAAGATTGGTGATTTTCTCAGAATACAAACTCGATTCTATTGGCTTAAATGACCCGAGATAACACAATCTGACCACAGGGTCAGCTTTTGTCGGTTATGACGTTAGTGGAAATAAAGAAGTTTTGACAGGAATGATCAGATGAATAAAAAAACTGACGATAAATTTTATAAGTGGGAAAAAAAAACTTAAAAGAAATGAAAAAACTGCAAAGGATATTAATGCAGAAAATATCATTTTTTAAAAAAAAAGAAAGTTATAAAGAAATGATGAAATGAAGAGGAAACCTAAACCAATCCCCAATACAGCAAAGAAAGAAAGAAAGAAAGAAAGAAAGAAAAAAGAAAGAAAGAAACAAGCAAACAAATAAACAAAGAGGTAACATAAAAAAGAAGTGATTAGAAGAATTAGAAGAAAAAAAGAAAGAAAATAGGAGCAGACAAGAAAGAAAGAAAGGAAGAAAGAAAGAAAGAAAGAAAGAAAGAAAGAAGTGTCAGCAAAAAAAAAGAAAACTTTAAATTCTGAAAGAAAAGAAAAAAGAAAGAATAAAAAAGAGAAACTGAGAGCCAATAAATGAAAGGGAGAAAGAAGAAAAGAGAGAAGAAAAGAAAAAGAAACATACGAACAAATTAACAGACAAATAAAGAGGAAACCTAAACTAATCATCACAGGAAAAGAAAGAAAGAAAGAAAGAAAGAAAAAAAGAAAGAAAGAAAGAAGTGAAAGAAAGAAGGATAAACGGAAAAAAAGAAACTAAGAAAAAAGGAAAGAAAGAACTAAGGTAACTAATAAAAAAGACGTTACAACAGAACGAAGGAAAGAAAGAAAGAAAGAAAGAAAGAAAATTGCAAAAAGGAAAGAAGGCATATAAGGAAAAGAACAGAAAGAAAGAAAGAAAGAAAGAAAGAAAGAAAGAAGCACAAACGAAGAATGAAAGAAGGCAAATTTAGGAAAAAAAAAGAAAGAAGGAAAGAAAGAAAGAAAGACGTGGCTGAAAAAAAAAGAGATAAATAAAAAAAACGTAAAAAAGAAATTAAAAAAATATAAAAAAGAGAAAATGACAGACGAATACGGGAAAGGGAGAAAGAAAAGCAAAGAAAGAAAGAAAGAATAAACAAACAAATAAAACTAGGATGTGACATTAAAAGCGAAAGAACGAGAAAAAAGAAAAAAAGAAAAAAGAAAACGATAGAAAAATAGAAATAGAAACAACAATATAAGAAAGAAAGAAAGAAAGAAAGAAAGAAAGAAAGAAAGAAAGAAAGAAAGGAAAAGAACAAAAAATATAAAAATTTGATTAATGAATAATAAAAATATAAAGAATGGAAAAAGAAAAAGAGAAAGAGATTGCTGAAAGAAAAAAAGATGAAAAGGATAAAATATTGAAAAAATGGAAAAATAAGCAAAAGAAATAAAACAAGAAAATAGAAACGAGAGAAAAACAGGAACAAGAAAAGGAAAAAAAAAATTATTAAAGAAAGAAAGAAAGAAATCAGAAGGAATAGAATAAAAAAAATGATTCAAGAAAAATATAAAAAGTTATTAAAACGGAAACAATTAAAGAAAAAGTGAAAGAAGGATAAAATAAACAAAACAAAACAAAATAACGAAAACCGATTGAAGAATAAAAAAGGATAACACAAAAAATGAAAAAGACCATTTAAAAAAAAAAGCAAGAAATAGACGCAAAGTTATTTTGATTCGGGGATAAGAGAAAAATATAATGCCGTTGAGAAAGAAAGAAAGAAAGAAAGAAAGAAAGAAAGAAAGAAAGAAATCTTTTAAGAAAGATTTAGAGAAAGAAAGAAAGATTTAGAGAAAGAAAGAAAGAAAGATTTAGAGAAAGAAAGAAAGATTTAAAGAAAGAAAGATTAAGAGAAAGAAAGAAAGAAAGAAAGACTTAGAGAAAGAAAGAAAGATTTAGGAAAGGAAGAAAGATTTAGAGAAAGAAAGAAAGATTTAGAGAAAGAAAGAAAGAAAGAAAGAAAGAAAAAAGATTTAGAGAAAGAAATAAAGATTTAGCGAAAGAAAGGGAGAAAGATTTAGAGAAAGAATGAAAGATTTAGAGAAAGAAAGAAAGAAAGAAAGATTTACAGAAAGAAAGAAAGAAAGAAAGATTTAGAGAAAGGAAGAAAGATTTAGAGGAAGAAAGAAAGATTTACAGAAAGAAAGAAAGAAAGAAAGAAAGATTTAAATAAATAAATAAAGAAAGATTAAGAGAAAGAAAGAAAGATTTAGAGAAAGAAAGAAAGAAAGATTTGAGAAAGAAAGAAAGAAAGATTTAGAGAAAGATGGAAAGGTTTAGAGAAAGAAAGAAAGATTTAGAGAAAGAAAGAAAGATTTAGGGAAAGGAAGAAAGATTTAGAGAAAGGAAGAAAGAAAGAAAGATTTCAAGAAAGAAAGAAAGAAAGAAAGATTTAGAGAAAGAAAGAAAGATTTAGAGAAAGAAAGAAAGAAAGAAAGAAAGATTTAGAGAAAGAAAGAAAGATTTAGAGAAAGGAAGAAAGATTTAGAGAAAGAAAGAAAGATTTAGAGAAAGAAAGAAAGAAAGAAAGAAAGAGAAAGAAATAAAGATTTACAGAAAGAAAGAAAGATTTAGAGAAAGGAAGAAAGATTTAGAGAACGAAAGAAATATTTACAGAAAGAAGGAAGAATTAGAGAAAGGAAGAAAGAAAGAAAGTTTTATTAAAAGAAAGAAAGATTTATTGAAAGAAAGAAAGATTTAGAGAAAGAAAGAGAGAAAGATTCAGAAAAAGGAAGAAAGAGAAAAGATTTAGAGAAAGATAGAAAGATTTAGAGAAAGATAGAAAGATTTAGAGAAGGAAAGAAAGAAAGATTTTGAGAAAAAAAGAAAGAAAGAAAGATTTAGAGAAAGAAAGAAAAATTTAGAGAAAGAAAGAAAGAAAGAAACATTTAGAGAAAGAAAGAAAGATTTAGAGAAAGAAAGAAAGAAAGAAAGAAAGAAAGAATGAAAGAAAGAACGATTTAGAGAAAGGAAGAAAGAAAGAACGATTTAGAGAAAGAAAGAAAGATTTATAGAAAGTAAGTGAGAAAGAAATATTTAGAGAAAGAAAGAAAGATTTATAGAAAGAAGGAAGGAAAGATTTAGAGAAAGAAAGAAAGAAAGAAAGAAAGATTTAGAGAAAGAAAGAAAGATTTAGAGAAAGAAAGAAAAAAGATTTAGAGAAAGAAAGAAAAATATTTAGAGAAAGAAAGAAAGAAAGAAAGAAAGAAAGAAAGAAAGAAAGAAAGAAAGATTTAGAGAAAGGAAAAAAGAAAGAAAGATTTAGAGAAAGAAAGAAAGATTTAGAGAAAGAAAGAAAGATATAGAGAAAGAAAAAAAGAAAGATTTAGAGAAAGAAAAAAGAAAAAAAACAAATGGAAGAAAATTTAAAATACATTTAAAAAAAGACAATTGAAGAAATTAAACAAGGAAAATGAAAGAAAAATACTCATTCATTTCGACCTTGTGGTAAGTACATAGCTTTCCTTTTGTTTTTGGTTTGGTTTGCTTTCTTTATTTAATGGAATATCAACCTTTGAAGGTTAATTAATGCCAAAGCTACCGTTGGATAAGTAGTGGTACTATTTAACCCATAGCTGGGGGGATAAGGGGCTCATATTTCTCCCAAAGGTAATTATCCAAAAGCAAACGCAATCACGTGACTTGAGTCCGCAGTCCAGTGCTTTAACCATTACACCACTTGGACACCCCCCCCTCCGTGTGTGTGTGTGTGTGTTTGTTTATATTTTGTTTTAAAGTTGTAAAGCGACAATTATAAGTTTGTTCAGAAAGGAACGACCTAAGCTCCTATGACAACGGCTGCCACGTTAAATAATTGGTAAGCAAGATATGTGAAGGGGAAAAATTATCTGATCAAAGGTCAATTCAGTTCACTAAACATGGACCACTCAAATAACGCAAAGGTTAAAAACAACAAAAACGACAAAAAAAAAAAGAAGGAAAGAAGGAAAGAAAGAATGAAAGAAAAAGAAAAATGAACTGGTAACATTAAAGAGATGTTTATATACTCTAGCTGTTGCCATGGAAATGCTATTATTTCATGAATTTTCTTTTTCCTTATATTCCATTTCTAACACATTTACAAATATTGATAATTAATGTATAGCAAAAAAAGTCTTATAAAAATTGATTAATTTGTTGATTTTCGAAAGATTTGACTAGTTTGAAATTCTATTTTGATTTTAAATGTCACAGCATTTTTAGACAAGTAAACTTCCCAAATAAATTATCAATATAAGCTTTTTCCCGCTTTCTCCACATCACAGTTGGTAATATCTATCTATCTATCTATCTATCTATCTATCTATCTATCTATCACAGTATCTGTAGATTCTTTCTTTCTTCCATTTGTTATATCCATTCATTTCTTTCTTTCTTTCTTTCTTTCTTTCTTTCTTTCTCGGTTAAAATCTATCTATCTATCTATCTATCTATCTATCTATCTATCACAGTATCCGTTGATTCTTTCTCTCTTTCCTTTGTTTGTTTGTTTGTTTGTTTGTTTGTTTGTTTCTTTCTTTCTTTCTTTCTTTCTTTCTTTCTGTCTTTCTTTCTTTCTCTGTGAAAATCTATCTAGCTATATATATATATATATATATATATATATATATATATATATATATATATGATTTTTAAACATGGGACAACAAAGTTAAATGGTTCTAAATATAGGTATGTGTCACTAACAATTCAATTAAACATCAGTCATTTGTTTACTCACTTTTAAATGATCAAACAGTTCTATTTCATACAATTCAGTTTAGCAAAAGTCATTTGTTTGCACTCAGTTTAAATAGTTGAACATTTCTATTTGACTCCTACATGGGACCCTTCCAGGTACTACCACTCCGGGCCAGAGTGGACCTGGGAATGATGGCACTGAAGGGGTATACTGCATTCGACACAGCTCCAGTATTACTGGAGCTTCACCATCGAATTGTTTAGTGTCATATCCAAGACACTCAATGGATGGGTGTGGGTCTAATCCCTCTGCAGAGATGTAGTCGGTGTATTCTACGACCGCAGCCGACTGGGATATATTTACTCAAGGTGATGAGAGGTTTCCAAATTTGAACATAAATATTCATACGTCATTCCATAAATAGAATAGGTTATTATTCTAATTTGAAGATTTTCACAGCGATTTTTCTCTGAAGGCCGGTCCTAATGTCTCCAGGACACTTTTAAGTATTCTAACTGATTTTCACAATGCCGTGTTCAGGTTGGTCACGATTCTTTTCTCTGATCTCCATCTAGTTTCTCTAGTTCCTCTTCCAGGTTTTTGGGAATTGATCCAAGGTTCTGACAACAATTGGTATCGGGCTTACTTTCATGTTCCACATCTACGAGGATCATTAAATAAGTTTCCAGACTTTTTTCGTATGGGCACATTTATTGATAGTACACACATGAAATTCTGGTCCCCTTCAAAGTAATCTCCTCCGGCTGCAATGCACTTTTACCGTTCCAACAACTTCTGGAAGGCCCCATGGAAGTCCTCTTGTGTGAGCGTGTCAATGACCTTCGTCACAGCGTCATTCATCTCCTCAATTGTCTCATAACGACAGCCTCTGAGCTTAGGGAATAACCAAAAGTCACCGGGAGAAGGTCTCGACTATAGGGACGGTGAGGAAAAGGTCTTGATGCCCATCTTGGTCAAATAGTCTGTGACAAGGATGGAGTTATGGACTGGTGTATGGTCCTCGTGGAAATGCCACTGACCCGATTTGAAGAGTGCTGGCCTCTTTCGACGGAATCTCTTCCTGAACTCCCTTAAAACCTAAACATAGTAACCCTAACCTTTTGGCCAATCAACTCTGGTGTATTAACTTCCTTACTCCTCCCAGACATCTCATGATCCCTGTCTTCCTTGAATCTCTTATGTCACTCAACAACTGATGCTCGATTCATACAAGATGCTCCAAAAGCAGTCTGAAGTATTCCATACGTTTTTGAGGCATTTTTTCCAAGTTTAAAACACAATTTTATTGCATATCGTTCTTCTAAAGTGTCCTCACGTCCAGGTTGCATTTTTGAAATTCACCAGCTGGGACAATTAGGTTTTAGTAGGGTGTATTTAAATTCCTAATGTAGCCGTTCATTTGAACCTGAAATCATAGAAATTGGTCAGTCATCTCATAAGATGTATAGCAATAACATTGTGAATTTTCAAGAGTCTACGCCAATTTTAAATGCCTGTACAAAAAAGGACTGGAAACTTATTGAAGGCGTCACGTACTTTACCTCTCAGTCAATATCCAACTATTCTCCCTTTCTATTATTTTCGTACGAAATTTTTCCAAAACGGCAAAATCCACAAAGTAAATGTTCTACTCAGTTATCACAAAGTCTGGTCTTTTTGTTGGAATTGGGTGGCCTGTTTGTATTTCAAAATACCTGAGAATTGAGTGCAGGTAATATTTTAAGACATTCTGGTTTGTGTAGGTACCATTTGTCAGCATGGCCAAACTCTTGCACATTTTCTTGTGGAAGAAAAGGAAGTTCTTATCCTGTACGAAGATTATTGATTTCGTCACATTCAACACCAGTAACATTCACGTACGATGTTTCATAATACTCTGCTCTCGGAAATCGAATATTTTTATTTATTCAACCAACACTTGGATTTCTTTGCAATATCGTTTAGTCCAGAATCCTTCCTTACCAAAACCGTCCTTTTTGAAACTCAGACAACTGCTTATTAACCATCTTTGCAAATTACGTCATCAAAGCCAAGGAATTATGATATCTAATCAAAGAAAAGAAAATTCTAAGAAATGTCCTATATTTTGGTATTTCTAAAATGTGTCCATTTCCGAACATCATGACATTTCGCTACAACTAATACAATTTTGACTACAATAATCAAAGAAAATAATCACTTCCTATGTGAATCTTAGCCGTTGATGTTTCATTAAAATTCTAAGCAATAATGAAGAAATTGGTTAAATTTTACTACAACCTATATTTGTGCAGTACTATATATATATATATATATATATATATATATATATATATCCAGTTGACGTCCGAGAAAAATGGGTGTGGATTTTTTCGTGTATAAGATATATGATGTATTCCATATAAATCTAGGTAAATGCTCGATGCATACCTCTTGTTATATTTTCCTTTTCAGGTTTATACCATAAAACTCACATTCACCCGCAAATTAAGTGTGTTTGTTATCTAAAGAAACGAAGATTATATTTTTCGCCGAAATAAATTTATAATGACAATTTTAACAGGTCTACATTTTCTTCCAGTTACATTATATATATATATATATATATATATATATATATATATATATATATATATATATATATATATATATGTGTGTGTGTGTGTGTGTCTGTGTGAATGAAAACAATCAATGCATTCAGAGGAAGGAATTATTTATAATTGAATATTCTACCTACGTTACGTTTTTTTTTTTTTAAATAGACTATCACTTGTGTAATGTTAATATGTGATGTTGTATCTTCTGATTATAAAAATCCAAATTTAGAAATGAAACGAAGAAAAGATAAAATTCTTCGCATTCTCTTACCCTTGGGAAGCGTTCTGTTTCAAATGTAATGTAATCCTAATTTAAAAGCTAGCGTATTTGCTCTTGATTTGAAAAATATTTAGACATTTTGTAAGAATGTGTTTTTGCTTTAGATTTATCTTTTCTTTTATCTTTGCACAAATATTTCCCTTTTTTTAATTTAACATGTATATATATATATATATGTGTAAGTTGGCGACCTTAGTCGAAGGTTGCCCGAAAGCCCCCTTTTCAATGGCTATTACACTGAGATGTAGGGGAGGGCTCTACTCCATTCCCTGGATTGCTCCACCTTACTCTTGATACATACCTTAGAGTGCTGAGTGCTATTTAATATCTTTTTATCAAGAAGATTTGTATTAAATAACGTACAATAATTGATATGCCATAAAACCCAACCAAACCAAATCTTATATATTTAATATACATGTGTAAAGAGGATTTGGTATTAAATAACCTAAAATGGTTGATATGCCATAAAAACCAACCAAACCAAATACTATATTTTTAATATATATGTATGCAGAGGATTTGGCATTAAATGACCTAAAATTGTTGATATGCCATAAAACCCAACCAAACCAAATCCTATATATCTAATATTCACGTATAAAGAGGATTTGACATTAAATAACATAGAATGAATGATATATCATAAAACCTAACCAAACCAAATCCTATTATCTATGTATAAAGAGGATTTGGCATTAAATAACGTACAATAATTGGTATGCCATAAAACCCAACCAAACTAAATGCTTTATATTTGTTTTCTATGTATTCAGATGATGTGGCATTAAATAACCTACAATGGTTGATATGCCATAAAAACCAACTAAACCAAATCCTATATATTTAATATACATGTATGAAGAGGATTCGGCATTAATTAACGTAAAATAATTGATATGCCATAAAACCCAACCAAACGAAATCCTATATATTCAATATACGTACAAAGAGGATTTGACATTAAATAACATAGAATGAATGATATATCATAAAACCTATCCAAACCAAATCCTATTTTCTATGTATAAAGAGGATTTGGCATTAAATAACGTACAATAATTGATATGCCATAAAACCAAACCAAATCAAACCAAATAGATATATTTCGGTTTTATAACTCAAGTTAAAGAAGACAAGTATGGAATACTTTCAAGTAAAGCAGGTGTTTGAACTGATGATCGTTGTTTATCCAGGCATTGCTGATAAAGGGAATAAAGAGAAATACGAACATTATTGAGTTATTGCAGGTGTTCAAACTGATGCTCATTTTATTTAACGTACTGCTGATAATTCTAACAGATGGAATTGCAAACTTCACAAATCCATTCAAATGATATTTGGATGCATTCTATTTCATTTGCTACTCTCAGCTTATTGATTTTTGTAAGTCTCCTGCTTTAAACTTAAATAGCTTAATTAAATGCTAAGATTACTACTGCTGAGCATCTCTGAATCCGCATGTTACATCCAAATACTAAATAAACTAACCAAGGTTTATAGTGTGGTTTTAATTTCCAGCGTTCCATGTAATTGGATCATGCCTTTATTTAATAGTCGCTGATCTTAGAGTATATAGCTTATTTTGACACACTATATATATTTTTCAGTACATGCTATATATATATATATATATATATATATATATATATATATATATTCATATATAAGTGTGTGTGTGTATGTGCTATATATACATATATATATATACATATATCATCAACCACAGACAGACTGTTTCGTTCTGTCAGACACACAGGACACTCCAAGCCGGGATCGAAACCCATCCAACTTTACGTTAGACTAAGTCTTAGACCACTCCGCCAACAAGCGGACCACGTTGGCTGAGGGAATTTTTAAGGTACATACGTTGCAACAGCAGCAGCGTCCGTTTGTTTTACATATATATATATATATATATATATATATATATATATATATATATATATATATATATATATATATATATATGTTATATCATATGGAAATTAGACCTGACTGATAAAATTAAACGCAGTTCCTTCCAGGCAGCGGTCGTATCGATACTGCTGTATGGATGCACTACTTGGACGCTAACTAGACAGCTGGAAAAGAGGATAGACGGCAATTACACAAGGATGCTGCGAGCAATCTTGAACAAGTCCTGACGACAACACCCCACAAGGCACCAACTATACGGCCACCTGCCTTCCATTACGAAAACTATCCAAGTTAGACGAACCAGACATGCAGGACACTGCTGGAGAGGCAGGGATGAACTCATAAGTGATGTACTCTTATGGACCCCCACATATGGACGGGCAAAAGCAGGATGACCAGCTCGAACATACATTCAGCAGCTATGTGAGGATACGGGATGTAGCCCTGAAGACCTGCCAGAGGCGATGAACGATAGGGAGAAGGGGCGAGAGAGGGTCAGAGATATCCGTGCTAACGACACGACATGATGATGATGATGATGATAAATGTTATATATATATATATATAAATATATGTGTGTGCGTGTGTGTATGTGTGTGTGATATAAACATAAATATGTGATATATATATATATATATATATATATATATATATATATATATTCGTGTATATGTGTGTGTGTGTGTGTTTTTCTGCAGAGTTTGAAAGGTTTGAATTCAGAGTTTTCCTTCTCTTAGACATTTTGCATAACCGTTATGGAGATATACCCCATGACGCCACTGCATGGACTCACCTCAACACCATGAAATAGTGACTAGTTGCCGGTAACTGTTACTGTCTACATTTCCGTAAATATATAGCTGCTTTAAACCTTACACCTCTTTGTGTTATTCATTTCTGGCCCTTCAAGACACAACACTAACCAAGGCAAAAAAAAAAACCCAGTCTGCCCTACTATATTACCTATTAGGGAAAATAAGAGGATTTATTTCTTTCAGATACTGATTGTATTTAGATAGAGCAGTTTGATTTTCTAATGTTTGATTTTTGAATGAGCGGAGGGGGTCGCAATGCCTTAAATTTCCAATTTAAAGAAGTAATACCTATGTATACATTTTCATTGGAATTAGCTTCTTCAGTTGAAATATTATATATATATATATATATATATATATATCATTGATTACTGGACTATTGGCCTAATGAATAGAGTGTTCATCCGGCAGACCGAGGTTCAATCCCATGTTGAGTCATACCAAAGACTTAAAAATGGTACCTGATGCCGCCTTGTTTAACACTCAGTATTACAAGGTAAGCATCAAGGATAAAATGGAACAATCAAGGGAACGGAGTAGTGCCTTCTCCTAGGTCTCAGTGTAGTAGCTATAGAAAAGGGAAACTTCAGGTCACCCTCGACTAAGGTCACCAACTTTTTACTTACTGATACTTTGATTTATGCATAATGTATTGATATATAGTATCATTTGGATATATATTCCCCAGGGAAAGAGATGGGGTTAGCACCTATTATAAATTGGAAAATCATTAAAAGATCTTCCTCCGCAAACATTTTATATGGTACGTGTAACTTTTGCTTAGATAAGAAAATATGAATATTGAAATAAAAAGTTTGAAATTTACTAAATACTCGAAATGAAATAATAATAAAATGTAGGCATAGAAATAAATTCGTTGTATAATTTGATTTTTTTATCTTAAATATAATAGATATATCTAACATTACTAAATAATTAGGTGATTTAAAATTTAATTCAAATATTGAAATAGCAATATACCATCATCATCATCATCTTGTACTATCAGCCCGGATATCCCTGACCCTCTCTCGCCACTCCTCTCTACTGATCATCGCTTCTGGCAGGTCTTCAGGAATACATCCCGTATCCTTACAGAGCTGCTGTATATAGGTTCGAGTTGGTCGCCCCGCTTTTGCTCGGCCATGTGAAGGGGGTCCACAGGAGTATATCATTTATGAGCTTGTCCCTACTTCTCCAGCAGTGTCCTGCATGTCTGGTTCATCTAATTTGGATTGTTTTTGTGATGGATGGTCGGTGGCTGTACAGCTGCTGCTTTGTAGGGTGTTGCATCAAGGACCTGTTCAATATTGCTCGCAGCATTCTTTTGTAGTTGTTGTCAACCTTTTTCTCCGGCCGTTTAGTTTGCGTCCAAGTAGTGCATCCATGTAACAGTATCGACACAATCGCTGCTTGTAAGAAACTGCGTTTCATTTTATCGGTCAGGTCTAACTTGCAGATGACCGATAGGCTATTGTTAGCTGTCCATGCCTTTGCTAGTCGCGTGTCGATGTCTGTCTCGGTCGATGAGACACTCCTTCTTAGGTAGGTGAAAATGTCAACTAGTTTCAGAGGGCTGCCCTTTTGTGTGGAAATGTCGCCTGTTTGATTAAAGCACATATATTCCGTTTTGTGTGCATCGACATGTAGGCCAATGAATTTGCAGTACACTTTTTTTTTTTTTTTAATAAAGTGCATATTTATTAAAAAGAGGACAGAATATAAATGTACTTCCTTTTTAAAACTGAAAATAATTAAATATAATATGTATTTTATAAAAGATTCAATATTAATAATATAGTCCTAAATTTTAGGGGAACTGTTCTATGTACGACACCGTTAAAGTATATATAAACAAATATTTAACAACCCGATTAAATAAATTTATATTAGAAACTACTTTTTGATTTAGTAATTATTTGAAAAGTTAGGAATTCTTTGATACATTAATCCAATATCTACTAATCCACTATCTATTACAATATTAATCAATTGCTTATTACAATTAACTTAACAAGCAATACGCTAATGCTTTAAATATAAATTTTTACGGTATGTGCTGTAATTGTTATAGTGTTTTTGGTTTAATCAATATTAACATCCATTTAAGTTTTTGGACTACATGAATTTTGTTATTTAATCCTTATAAGTAAAGTAAAGTTGGTGACCTTAGTCGAGGGTGACCAGAAGGTTCCCTTTTCGATAGTTACTAAACCGAGGTGTAGTGAAGGGCGCTACTCCTTTCCCTGGATTGCTCCACTTTACCCTTGATACGTACGTTATATTGTAAAGCAAGGAGGTATCCAGTACCATTTTAAAAGTCTTTGGTATGATGCGACCTGGGATTGAATCCAGGTCTCCCAGACCATTGGCGAACACTCTACACACGAGGCCAATGAGTCGGTTAATAGTGAAGATGGTGACTGTAGTCGAGGGGAACCAGAAGGCTCCCTTTTCAATAGCTACTAACCGAAGTGTAGGGAAGGGCACTTTGGTATGACGTGACCTGGGATTAAACCCAATCTCCCGGACCATTGGCGAACAGCAACTTAATCTTTGTCGTGTGCAATAATTTCAACAAAATTAGGAATTAATTGTTATTTATATTTTATTTAATAATTCTCAAGTTACTGTTAATATTTTTTTAATATTCATCGTTTTTTTATAATTCAGTGATGTTTTAAATGATACGTAAAGTTTCTTTTTCTTAAGAAAGCATAAACATCATATTTGTAATATATAATGATATTTCCACAGTAAAATATTTTTTTAGATTAAAAGAATTTTTTTAAATTCTTTTTTTGCCAGAAGCAATGTAAAGTTCTCTATATTATATTCAAATATATAACTGTATTTCGTCCATCGGAATGAGGTCATTTTATATGGCTGAAATAAATTTATAATGGAATTACAACGCTGAATATTTTTCGTTTGATATTATAAGAATATATATATATATATATATATATATATATATATATATATATATATATATATATATATATATATATATATATTCTAAAATGAGTTTTTTGTTTATATATATATATATATATATATATATATATATATATATATATATATATATATATATATATATATAAACAAAAAACTCATTTTGATACTATCAGAATGACTTAAACTGTCATGTAGCAAAAAGAAGCATTGCCACATGCCTCCAATCACAGCAACTGCCTAAGTCAGACGAACAAATCATGTTCTTCACATATGGTGAAGAATCAAGGATAAATTCACGAACGAAGTTCTATGGGCCCCACACATAGACACACTTATGTTCAACCATCCACAAAACCTCAATTGCCCAGTCGGCTGGGGCTGTAGAATACACCGACTGCTTCTCTGCAGAGGGGTAAGAACCCCCCCCCCCCAACGAGTGTCCTGGATATGACAATAAATAATCTGATGGTGAGGTTCCAGCAATGCTGGAGCTTTGGGGAATGTGGAGTACCCCTTTATTGCCATCGCTCCCAGGTCCACTCTGGCCCAGAGTGGTAGCACCTTATAAGGGTCCTATCTATGGGTTAAATAGAACAAAACCGTGCTTCTTTCACTATACTGATTTTTGCATTTTAACTGCGTATTTATGCTAAACTGAAATGTTTAAAATGGAACTGTTTTGACATTGGAACTGCGTACTAGTGCTGAACTGAATTGCTCGAAATAGAACTGTTTTTGACGTCTAAACTGTGTACTTATGCTGAACTGAATTATCTGAAATAAAACTGTTTGACATTTAAATCTGTGTATTGCCCAGTCAGCTGGGGCTGTAGAATATACTGACTGCACCTCTGCAGAGGGGTAAGACCTCCCCCCAATAACGAGTGTCCTGATTATGACACTAAACAATCTGATGGTGAGGTTCCAGCAGTGCTGGAGCTTTGGGGAATGCGGAGTACCCCTTCATTGCCATCGCTCCCAGGTCAACTCTGGCCCTGAGTGGTAGCACCTGATAGGGCCCTATCTATGGGTTAAATAGAACTAACAGCATACTTATGCTAAAATAAATTGAGTAAACTGAATAGCTTGAAATAGAAACGTTTTTGACAATTAAACCGTACTTACACTTAAACTGCGTCCTTATGTTTAACTGAATTATTTGAAATAGAACTGTTTTTCGACATTAAAACTGTATTTACACTTAACTGAATTGTTACATATAACTGATTGAATAGTTGGAAATGGAAATGTTTTTGACAGTTAAACTGTGTACGTATGCTAAACTGAACTATTTTCAATTGAACAGATTATTTACATAAAAATGGATTTGGCGTTAAATAACCTACAAAGGTTGATATGCCATAAAACCAAACAAACCAAACCAAACAAAACCTCAAAGAATTTGAAAGAAAGTTTAGGCTAATAGAAAAATTCAAAAATAAAAAAGATAGAGATGACTCCCTAGAAAAGGATAAGACCAAATTCTTCCCAGAAAAAAAAAGCAACACTAGTGAAATAGAGACATTCTTCGAAAAATAATGGAATATCAACCTCGAAGAAAAAAAAAAAAAAAAAAAAAAAGTAACCTCTCACAAAAACAAAAACAAGCTTTAAAATATACAGGATAATGAAAACATAATTATAAAAGAAGTAGGCAAGGGAAGTTATGTAGTCATATTAGATAAAACTTATTACAAAACAAAAATCCAAGAAATATTGAAAGATGAAACCAACCACAATTCATTAGATACAAACGTAGACAATAATATATAATACTCGTATCAAAAATCTTAAAGTTCTGCAAAATAAACAATAAATCACGAACTAAAAACGAAAAATAGTTCCTAACAAACTATATCTCAATAACCAGTAACTTCAGCGGACTACCAAAAATTCACCAGTCCAAACAAATAAAAAACACCGTAGAAACACAAAAATCCGAATATATAGAAATCCCAAATCCTAATGACCTCAAATTTAGACCCATTGTAGCAGGCCCGTCATGCCCGAATAGCAGACTTATTAAACTAATAGACCTTTCCGAAATAAAATAAAAAAACTATATAAAGGACAACATAGATTTTTTAAACTCCATACCAGAAAAAATAGATCCCGACACACTCATAGCCACATTTGACATCACAGACCTATATAACAATATTCCCTATATAGCAATATTCCCCTTTAATTAGTAAAACAAGATATCTCATTTTGGAGAGATAAATATCCAGACACATTTCACCCCATATTCAACAAAAACATTATCATAACGGGTATAGAAATAATCCTAAATGATAAGTGCTTCCAATTTAATAACATTAACTATTGACAGACCCTAGGAACAGCTATGGGAACTAAAATGGTGCCAACATACGCTACCGTAACTCAAGCATATTTAGAAGAAAACCTATATGAAATAATAGGTCAAAAATACGACGACATAAAAAAAGAATTTATCAAATCATGGAAAATATATTTGGATGATTGCTTTATATTCTGGAAATGACCATAGGGAGACATAAACGAATTACACAACCTACCACAAAAACCTACACCCCTAAAAAAATTTACAATGGAATACCGCTCAAAAGAACAAGTATTTTTAGATATCCTTATAGAAAACGTAAATGGCCAAATCATCACAGATATCTATCACGAACCAACAGACACCCAAGACTACCCCTACTTCAAAAGCTACCACCCACAAAACTCTATAAAATCCATTCCTTACACTCTAGCACGTATAATACGCACAATAATCACGGATAAAAACCTAAAGAAGACTCGTCTTAAAGAACTACACACAACCCTAAACCAGATAGTATATCTAACAATACTAATAAATAATGGATTGAAATTAGCAGAAAAATACCACAAAGAGAATTAAGTTACTTGAAAAAACGCAACGAGAAACCTTAGCATACGTCGAAACCTATAACAAAAACAACGTAGAACTATTCACAGAAATAATGACAAACCTAAAACTTAAAAAAATGACAAAATCAAAGGAATACTACACACAACAAAAACAATTAAAAGCCAGAGACAACCCAAAAACTTAAAAGAATACTCACCTCTTTTACATTCGGAGAAAACATAATAGAAGGGGTTACCAAATGTAATAATAAACGATGCAAAATATGTAATATAATCATAGAAGGAAAATCCCATACCTTTAAAAACCCGGAAAAAAATTCAAAATAAATAGACTTGAGCTGCAACTCAAAATACGTAGTCTACATAATTGAATGTAGCGAATGCAAAGAAATATACATAGGATCAACACAAGCCCTTAATACGGGGACACCACTTCACAGGAGAAATATCAAAATAGAAAAGAAAGAGAATTAAATGTATCGAAACACCTATACTAATGTAGACAGTGTAAATTCAAAATAATGCCAATATATCGAACGACTACATGCAACTTCAAATACAGGAAAAGAATTTTAGAGCTAAATTTTAACTAAAGATAAAAAAACATGAATCGTACAAACACACACACCCGTGTGCACACACACACACACACACACACACACACACACACACACACACAAATCCAAACATACATTCATACATATAAATATATATATATATACACACACACAAAATCTAAAGACACACATTTCCACACACTCACAGAAAAATAATTAGAGGTAAAATACGAAACCACTCCAACACACACACATATTCAACGTATCATATATCAAAAATAAATGAGGGGTAAAGCAGAGAACATATATGGCCAAGGCCTTTTTAATGGGGTACTGAATGAGATTTGAAAAACTAAAATCACGAGTGAATTCAAGTCTCATTGAGTACCCCATTAATTAAGCCTTGGGTTATACATGTTCTCAGACGAAAGCACCAAACTGAAAACATACACGTATGTAAGCAGAAAATAAATAAATTCTAAAAAAAATCTCTTCGTGGACCTACTCATTTATATATATATATATATATTGAAATTACAGTATGTATACATATATTTGTATATATAACACACGCGCAAGCGCGCGCGCACACACACACGATACACACACACATACACACACACACACACATATATATATAAATGAGTTTGATTAAATAATAAAGACACATTTTGTCTCTATAATTTTCTGAAGATCCTTTCAAGTTTCCTGATAAGTGTCTTGGTTTCACGTTGGAATTGGAGGATGAATTTACCAAAATTGTCCCGAGCGGTTTTGAACATTTCATAGGCCATCATCAGGGCTTTTTTGCATGTATAAAGAAAGATTTTAAAGAGTTTTTGAATGTCATCAATATATCATCTCAGTTTTATCCAACTCTGCCTTAATGTAATTTTGTAATGTTATAAAAAACCTAAATACTCTTTTAAAAACTTTATAAAGAATACTCTTTACACATGAAAGCGCTCGGGACAATTTTGGTAAATTAATCCACCAATTCCAAACTTTAACCAAAACACTTGTTAGGAAACTTGAAAGGATCTTAATAAAATTATATAGACAAAATGTGTCTTTAATTTTTAATCAAACATGCTTAAATGAAAGACTGCTGCATAAATACACTCACACACACACACACATATATATATATATATATATATATATATATATATATATATATATATAATTCTCTATTTGCTGTTTTGCAGCCTCAGATTTAATCGAGTAAGTCATGAAAAGAGACGAAGATTAAAGTATTCGTTGCCGAAACAAATCTATAATGAAAATTAAACCAGGTTTGGGTTTTCTTCTTATTGTATTGCTTTATGTGAGTTTTGTGATATAAACATGAAAAGGAATACATAACAATGACCGTAGATCAAGCACTCCCGTAGGTATATATGAATTACCTCATATAATATTCTATACATGAACAATCCATACCCATTGTCTTCGGACGCCAACTGGATAAATAAATAAATAAATATATATATATATATATATATATATATATTAAAACAGGTAGGTCAAAGGAGAGATTTATATTTTTTGAATTTATTTATTCATTTTGTTCTTATATTCGTGTATGTTTCCAGCTTGTTACTTTCGTCAGAGAACGTATATGGCACAAGTCTTTGTTAATGGGATACTCAATGAGACTTCAACTCACTCGTGTTTTCAGTTTTTCAAGTCTCAATCAGTAACCCATTAAGTAGGCCTTGGCCATATACGTTCTCTGACAAAATCAACAAACTGGAATCATACACGTATGTAAGAACAAAATAAATAAATGAATTTTAAAAAATACAAATCTCTTCGTGGACCTACCTATTCTAAAATATTTTTATTCTCTCTTTGGACCTACAACATATATATATATATATATATATATTACATCTGTCTTTATTTGCCTAAGAGTATTCATATCAATCTAAGTGCGTTCCTTACTTTCTGTCTGAATTTTTTTTTGTCTTCCGATATATTCATGCCCACGGGTTCCTATCTATCTATCTATCTATCTATCTATCTGTGTCAGCCTTTTCATATCTATCTATGAATTTATCACGTCGGGGGAACGATCTAGTCTTATATAATTACGTCTGTTTTAATCCTATTTCTTTTGTATTTTTATTTATATATAAGATATCTTTTTAGGTATTTCTCTCTTTTTTCTTTGTAATTTTTCCTTTGCTAAATAATGGTTATATTTCATTCGATATATCTTCATCTTCTCAATAATTTAGTCTTCTGAATCGTCTTTAAAAATAAATAGATAAGATGAAATGAACGACCAACAACAGACACAAACGCTATTGATACATGCTTATATATATATATATACATTTCCACACTAGTCCACGCACAGATTCATATTCACTTATAATCCCAGATACAGACACACGCCTACATAAACAAATATTTTCTGTTTTTATTTCTATTTTTTTGATGCAGATATAAACACAACTGTGTCTTTTTAACGCATACATAAGCATACGTATATGTATATGTATCTATATACGCATTAATACACACACACACACACACACACAGACTCACGCACACACACACATAATATTATACGTACATATATGATCATCATCATCATGTCGTGCCGCCAGCACGGATATCCCTGACCCTCTCTCGCCACTTCTCTCTATCACTCATCGCCTCCGGCAGGTCTTCAGGATTGCTTCCTGTGACCTCATATAGCTGCTGTATGTAGGTTCGGGCTGGTCGTCCTGCTTTTGCTTGGGCATATGTGGGGGTCCATTGAAGTACATCACTTACGAGCTCGTCCTTGCTTCTCCAGCAGTGTCCTGCGTGTCTGGTTCGTCTAACTTGTATAGTTTTCGTGATGGGGGGCATGTGGCCGTATAGTTGGTGTCTCGTACATATATATATATATATACACACATATATATATACCCATTTATATATATATATATATATAAACTTTGTAATACATCGGAAGATATGAAAAAAGGAAGAAAAACCGCAAAATTAAATTGATATGTTTTACAATAAAAATAACATCTTAAATTTAATTTTTATTTTGCAGGCATTAAGTCTACTCGTAACATGAGGAGATAAACAAATTCCTTTTTATTGTTTTTATGATTTACTCCCTTTCGAGTCTTTCACAGCAGTGTGTTAACCAATGAGTGACAGCACGTCTCCTCAAGACTCCAGGGCCCTTCTCAGTATTGTACTCGATCTCAAAAATGCTGTAGTTTTGATGTTCTCCACTCTTCTTCTTATTTCCAAGTTCTCCAGGCCTGGTACCAATTCTTTGGTGTTTGTACCAATGTTGCATATTGAACCTTGATCAAGCCGTTAATCAGAGATTTCTCAGAAAAGGACGCACCTGAGTAAATAAGTGGTAGCAGTCACGTGGTTGATCGGAAATCATTGGCCTGATTAAATGATCTATGCAGATGCCCATATGAGGGTTGGTCAGCTGGAGTCTGTGCGAGTCTTGGAGTCTCAGCTTGCAGTTATGGAGAGCGTCCCCCTGAGGAAGCAGCCCTCAGCGGACCTCCGGTTAAGTACTCCGTCTGAGAAGAAGAAGAAGAAGAAGAAGAAGAAGAAGAAGAAGAAGAAGAAGAAGAAGTGGTAAGCGGTGTCTTGGTATGGACAAGAGAAAAAATATAGGTCAGTATAGCAGCCTATCATCGTCTCCCTCCGTCCATCTCTCTGTCTCTCTCAACAGAAGCTTTGACTCCACGGAAGAATAAAGAGGCTTATATTTTTATATAACCAAGTGTTATGGTCATTCTTCCTCTGTCTACCATCATCTTCTCGTGCCATCAGCACGGATATCCCTGACCCTCTCCCGCCACCCTTCTCTATCATACATCACTTCCGGTAGGTCTTCAAGTTTACATCCTCTGTCGACACAGAGCTGTTGTTGGCTCGTTCTCTGCGAAGAACACCCCGGAACCTGTTCTGGACTTTGGTTCGGAGCGTAGCTCTGCAAAAGGAACAATAGCAGACTTGAGGCCTTAAGCCTCCTAGTTTCGACTAGGCTAGCTCCGGGTAGGTGAGCTGCATTTTTGTCTCCTTTGGAACAACTTGTATGGCACAAGACCTCGCGTCTAGTTTAAGCCATAAACCGGCATACGAACCCGGACCCACATTTGGGTTCGTGAAACCACTTGGCTCATCAGGCTCACATTGCATCAAGTGAGCCGATGAGCAACATAGACCAGCAGGGTTCAAGTCTCGGCTTGTTCCCGACTTCCCCCTCCCCTTTATCCCCACTTTAATCGGCCTTCGGGGTTTTGATCTTGTGTCAAGCCTTGTCTGGTGGGAAGCACAGGCAAATATCGACACAGAGCTGTTGTATGTACGTACTAGAAGGTTGTCCTGCCTTTGCTCGTCCATGTGAAGGGGTCCACAGGAGTAGGTCACTTATAAGTTCGTCCCTACTTCTCCAGAAGTGTCCTGCATGTTTGGTTCGTCAAACTTAGTTTTTGTTATGGACCAGTGAAAAGGTCAAGAAGAAAAACACGAAATCGGGATAACGTGAAACAAGTTTATTGAACGAAAGTATAAATACAGCATAGGTAAAAGAGTGTTAAAGTCTAGTCTGACTTCCATATGACCGATAACTATCGTAAGCTGTCCATGCCTTTGCTAGTCGCGTGTTGATGTCTTTCTCTGTCGATGAGACACTCCTTCTTTGGTAGGTGAACTTGTCATCTAGTTTCAGAGGGCTCCCGTTTAGTGTCGAGATGTCACCTGTTTGATTAAAGCAAATATATTCCGTCTTGTGTGTATTGACATGGAGGTCAATGCCTGCAGCTGCTTGTTCCAGATTATGTAGCAGGGTTTTTGGCTTGGGTGGGTGTATTTTCCAGAAGCGTTATTATATCGGTGTAATTGTTTGAGCGGAGAGTACTGCAAGGAGACACATTAGCTCCATTCTTCTTTATAATCTGTCTAGACTGCGTGCTTAGAACATCTATTGATAAAATCAAAGAAAATGGTTTCAAGCCAACAAAGGAAAGAAGTAGAAGGCACTCCTCCATCTTTATTCATTCGTTATAAGTATAGAGTATACCAATTAAAATTGGTATCACCGTAACTTTCATGTTCCATATTTTTTTTCAATTCTCTAGCAAGGTCTAGGTAGTTATCTTTCTTTTCGATATCTTTCAATTTTACTCTATGGTTTGCCGGGTCAGCAAAGTTGACGATTCGGCAAGTTCTCTTTTATCTCCGCTCGTTTGATGGTGTCAGCTTCCAATATCCCCAAGTATTTGTAGGTTTGGTAATTCTATTCCGTCCGCCAGGTGTTGTTTGCCGCTTTTCATTAATTGTATGGCACATTTTTCTATGTCATATTCCATCCCTATGTCCTGACTATATATTTTCACAACATGTATTTTAGTTTCCAGTTCTTTTTCATTTTTGCAAAGAGTTGGATGTCGTCCATGTACATTAGGTGATCGATCTTTTCCTGCGATTTACAAATTTAGTATCCGGCTGAGCATTTTTTTAAGTATGGGGTTAAGTGGCATCATCGCAATTATAAACAGTAATTGTGATAGTACATCTCCTTGAAATATACCTCTTTGGATTTTCGTTTCAGCCGAGATTTTCCCTCCTGTTATCAATTCCATTTTCCAGGTTCTCATGGTTTTCTCGATATAGTTTATGTCTTCATCTGATATTTTGTACATTTTGAAGCAGTCTAGTATCCAGCTTTGCAGGATATCTTTTTGTAGTCAAACTAGGCCATAGCCAGATATTTTAGCCCAACATTATTCGCTTTCTCTTGCATCCGGTTGTTGGTATGTTTTCGAGTAATCTCTACCAACTTGTTGATAGATTTTTTTTCATTGTTTTGGAATGTCCGGTTTTGTCTGGATTGCTTGACTCTTTTTCGATATCTTTTTAATCTTCCTTCTTTCACCTGTACGTTCTGGTTTAGTTCCTCAAGTTGTATTGTGATTTTTCTTGTATTTCTTTTTTTTTTTTTTTTGTTCCTGTTTTCAGGCTTTTTTCTTTTGTTTTATAATTTTAACCTGTTTTCGTATGTTTTTTGTCTGTGTTTCCAATCAAATTTCCTATCCAGGTTTTGATTTTTTCTTCATGCTTTCAGGGAACCACAATTTTCTCACAAACTAATTTAGCTCCTGCATGAATTAGTTTCTTTAATTCGGTTATATTATTTGTTAATATATATATATTAGAGCTCGATTTATTTTTTCGGGTTGACTGTTCTCCAGTCTATGTTTCTTTTGATGGTAAGGTAGTCTTTTTTCCATTCATAATTCTATTTAAATTTTCTAAAATTATTTTTACTTCTTGTATTAGTGTTGCTCTGTAATGTTTGGTTGAGTCGTGTCTCTACTTTCAGAAGTTGGTCGTTCACTTCGGTTAGACTGTTCTTGTTTCTCAATACTTGATGTGTCTGTTATTGTATTACCATATTTCTCATTATCCGTTTTCTGGTGTATTTCTAGTATTTCACGGTCAAAAAACCAACTTTTCTGTATTATTGTCCTAACTTGGTCAGCAATCTTTTGCTTGTCTGAAAACTCGTGCATTCTTCCCAGATCTCTATCATTCTTTTAACATATTCTTTTTTGTTTAGGGTTGCTCCTAAAATATCAGTGCAGTGCAAGTTAGTTGTCCTCCCTACTCTATGTTTTGTGTTTGCGTCTCTGATTTGTGTGGTTTCTTTGATCGTCATTCGCGTACCTAAAAAAAAAAGGCAACGTTCGCAGGATGACGTTTGGGTCTCCCATGTTGGTTATCAGGAGAGCACCTACCGATCATGACATCCAGGACTATTCCCTGGGTCCCACGTTGTGTTATATTTTGATTTCATATTTTTATCATGGGTGGTATATTGTGGCTACACTGGACCCAGGGGTTGTTTAAAATCTGTATGCCTGACACAGATGTGACCTGGTTTTCTTAAATAAAAGAGCTTTAAGCGGGTCACACACCAGTGGGTTCGTCCGCCCTGCACCTCATGAAGCGTGCTGTTGATACGTCACTGGATTCAACTAACCAGAAGGTTGAGGCTGCAGAATACACCGACTGTATATCTCTGCAGAGGGGTAAGACTACCCCAACGAGTAGTCCAGTCGGCTGAGGTAAACCCTCCACCAACAACAGCCTGGATATTACATTGAACAACCTGGTGGTGCGGCCCCAGTAATGTTGGAGCTTTGGAGTACCCCTTTATTGATATCACTCCCGAGTCCATTTTGACTCAGTCGGCTAGGGCTGCAGAATGCACCGACTGCATCTCTGTAGAAGGGTAAACTCCACTAAGTAGTGTACTGAATATAACACTAAACAATCTGATGGTAAGCCTCCAGTAATCCAGGAGATTTGGGGAGGACGGAGTCCACACTTTTAACCATTACTTCGAAGTCCAGTCCATTTTTATACATATTAGCAATTTAATTTTAGCCAACTCGATTTAGTATTAGAACAGTTTTTGTTTCCACACAGTTAAATGTAAAAACAGTTCTATTTTAAACACTTCCATTTAACATAAGCATGCCGTTTAAAAGTTAAAACAGTTCTATTTCTAACAGTTCAGTTTAGCATAAGTACACAGTTTAACTCTATTTGACCCATAGAGCTCAGATCAATGGCAATAAATGACGACTCTAAACCTTCAGCATGACTGGATCCTCACCATCAAATTGTTTCGTGTTATATTAGGACTCTCGTTGGGTGGGGAATCTTACCTCGCAGCAGAGATGCAGCATGTGTATACTACTGCTCCAGCTGACAGAGCCACTTGTTGCAGGAGTCTTACTCCTCTGCAGAGATGCAGTCCGTGTACTCTATAGCCCCTGCCGACTGGGATATTTGTTGGGGAAATCTTACCCCTCTGCAAAGTTGCAGTCTGTGTACTCTAGAGCCCCACCCGACTGGTCAACTTGTTGGGGAAGTCTTACCTCTTTGCAGAGATGCAGTCTGTGTACTCTACAGCCCCAACTGACTGGGCCACTTGTTGGGGAAATATTACCCCTCTGCAAAGATGCACTTTGTGTACTCTAGAGCCCCAGCCGACTGGTCAACTTGAGTTGCAGTCTGTGTACTCTATGGCCCAAACTGACTGGTCAACTTGTTGGGGGAGTCTTACCTCTTTGCAGAGATGCAGTCTGTGTACTCTATAGCCCCAGCCGACTGGGCCACTTGATGAGAAGTCTAATACCTCTGCAGAGATGCAGTCGGTGTACTCTATGGCCCAAACTGACTGGGCCACTTGTTGGGGGAGTCCTACAGAGATGCAGTCTGTGTACACTACAGCCCTAGTCGATTAGGTAACCCAGAGTCTTAGTCTAAAACTTAACGTAACAATTCAACTGAAATCTGAAAATGTTTACTTCGAGCTTTTAGTATTTTACCACTAAGCCACGGTAGCTTTCTGATATGTGGAAATTAAGTATCGACTCTAAAACATAGAAACATCCAATATGCATAAAAAAGAATTATATTGAATTTCAGAGCAGATTGCAAAACATTGTCAGCAAACATGTGTCAGAAAGAAAACTGGAAATACAATAAAAACTAAAATCAAATTGACTGAGGTTTAACGACAGTAGAACATGACGATTCGCATCATGATTACCGAAAGATCGTAAACGAAACTGCGTCAATCAGAAAATGAATATCGTGATGGTCTGATCAAATAAATGTCTCACAATTTGACCTGTAATTATAAACCACCTTCCACGTCACTTCCTTTAAAAAACAAAAAATATTCGATCGAGAATGCCATGTAGAAAATAGGGATAATTCTCGTCACAAATTAACAACAGTAATAGCTCATTAGGAATTCAACAACCGCTATAAAGGATCAATCTAATTTCGATTTTTTTCCAGATCGATTGGCATGAGTCCGCAACTAAATAAATGTCGAGCGAAGTTTCTGTAGACACCTACTAAAATCTATTCATTATATGTAAGCAATCTGAAACTGGTCGTTTCAATAACTTACATAAAGCATCAGCCCTCATTTTTCCATTTGTAGCATTGTAGGTGTAACTGAATTCTTGAATCACTTGGATTCTAAAGGATTGTTCTATGAAAAAGCTAGCAGGGAACTACACATAGATTCTTCGTGCTGCTTGAAACTGATCCTGGAAGCAGCATCAGAGAAAGTAGTTTGACGGCCACTTACCTTCCATCCTACAAACCATCCAAGTAAGAGGAACAAGATATGCTGGGTACTGCTGATGAATTAAGGAGGAATGATGTTTACTTTCACGTAAATATACCAGTATGGGCAGACCAACAAAAATTCACCTTCACCAGATGTGTGCGCACCCTGAGTATCGTCTCAAGGACTTATCTCGAGGTCTTACTCTACCTAAATGATTGGAGAAAAGGCTAGATGTAAACTACGCGAGGATGCAGTGTATCGTTTTAAACAAATCTTGGAAGACTCCCTTCAAAATAGATGCTATACGATCAATTACTTCCCGGTTGTCAAACGATCCAAAAAAGGCAAGAAAATATACAGAAAATAGTTGGTGAAAATAAAAATAATCTTAGAAGCGACGTTCTCTGATGGACTCCTACACATGGACACAACAGTGTCAGCCGACCAGCAAAAGATTACATCTATCAACTGTGTTTGGACACTGGGTGCCATTTTGAGAACTTAAAAGAGGCGATGGCTGATAAGAACGGATAACGAGAGACAGTCAAATGAATCCGTGCTCTCGTCACGCCTTCATAAACGTAATATATCAAAGAGAACAAAACAGAATATTCTTCTTTTTATATATATATTTTTTTAGGTGGGGTTCTCTGAATATTCACGTAAAAATGACACCAGAACCAAATGAAACATTTAACTGATTTATTTAAAAAGTTACGCTTAGAGATGATGATGAATGAACGACTGGTTGTGCGATGATAAGTCTCCCGTTCTATCCTTTTTGGCATTAAATGACCCACAGGGGTTGATATAGCGTTAAACAAAACTCAAACTCAAACTCGTTCTATCACTCCATGATCTACACCAAAGGTGTGATGGCCGACCTCGTAAACCCAAGGGCGATCACTCCCTTGTCAGTCAAAAGGGAAGTAATTATTTTCTTAGGATTGATCCTAACACTTCTGCGAGACTCGTTGACATACTAAGGTTTAAGAGCCCTGTCTGCCCTTCTATTTTCCCATAGCAGGAGGAAGAATAGTTTTAGAAAGATACTAGAACTATGTGAAATCGAAATAGCCTTGTCCAGGATTTGAACTCTGGTTGCTTAGTCTATTACTTGCAATAAACGTTACTCCATGATGATCTATTTTATATTGTAGTACCAGCAGTAATGTTGCTGCCTTCAGATGCAGGATGGTCTTGCATAAGATAAGGTGCACCGTAACATGACTGAGCTACATTCGTTACGGTGATTTCATGATAGAAAACAGAAAGGTTTCTGGTGATCCAAAATGTTCTCAGCATTACTTCTCAGCCTGTTAATTATCTGCCAAGACTACGTGCTTTAGAACGCATATAGATTTAATGAAAGAAAACGGTTTAAAGATGGCAAAGGAAAGAAGCAGAAGATACCCCGCACAAACTATTACGTACGCGGACTACGCCGATGCCGCAGAACTTCTAGCAAATACACCCGTCCAAGCCGAAACCCTGCTACATAGTCTGGAATGAGCAGCAGCATAGTCCTCCATGTCAACACATACAAGACGGAATACGTGTATTTTAATCAAAGAGATGATATCTCCACACTAAAGGGTGGCCCTTTGAAACTAGTGGAGAAGTTCATCTACCTCGGAAACTGTGTCTCATCAACCGAGAACGACATTAACACGTGACTAGCAAAGGCATGAACAGCTATCGATAGGTTATCGGTTATATGGAAGTTAGATATGACTGATAAAATGAAACGCAGTTTTTTTCCAGGCAGCGGCCAGGTCGAGACTGCTATATCAATGCACTACTTAGACGTTAACTAAACGTATGGAGAAAAAGCTTGACGGAAATTATACAAGAATGCTACGACTTTTATTGGACAAGTACTGGAGGCAATAGCCCACAAAACAGTAGCTGTATGGCCACCTACCACCTATTACGAAAACTATCAAAGTTAAACGAACCAGACATGCGGGACACTGCGGAAGAGTAAGGACGAACTCGTAAGCGATGTATTCCTGTGGATCCCTTCACATGGACGACCAAAAGATGGACGACCGACTACAACTTATATACAACTACCCTGTTCCGATACAGGATGTAGCCTGGAGGACCTCGCGGGAGCGATGGATGATAGAGACGGGTGACGAGAGAAGGTCAAGTTGATCCGTGCTTGTAGCACGACATGATAATGATGATATTTGATAGTTTTTACCCAGACAGAAAAAACGGAACTGCTGCTTCTCACAATAAACGTAACTATCGATGGCAACCTTGATTAATAGATAGATATATATGGTTGGTTTTTCGGATTATTGTCTTCAGCTTTATTGTTATATTTACAACACATCGGCCTATTTTTTCTCTGGCCTTCTTCAGGTGTTAACTATGTGTCCTGTTGGACACATATCGTAACTGTTATAGGCGTTGGTTCCCTAAGATTCTAAATGACAATCATCTTGAGTTTACAGAATTGAACCTGTAAACTCCAGATGATTGTCACAGGTGACAAACAATATAGGAATACTTAACACTTGTATCCGGTTATGGTAAACGGAATCTGAGCGAGTGACCCCCGGAGATTACAAGTTCCGTGTAGGCTCCCAGTTTCAATGAGAAACGCTTAAAGACCGGAGGACATATCGTCCGAAACATTATGTTTGATAAATAGATAGAACATTAACAAGTACTACCACTCCGTGTAAGTGTGAAACTAAGAATAATGGTAATAAAGGACTCCTCCACAATCTCGAAACTCCAGGATTGGAAACTCACTATCCGATACAGCTTTGTGTTATACCCCGGGTACCTTTTTGTTTATCTTATTTACCAACCCTTCCGCTAGGGCAGGATATGACACAAGGTCAATTTTTTAAGCAAAGTTAAAATTTTAAGCGAAGTTTAAATTTTAAATTTAGGTTTGAATTCAGAGTTTTCCTTCTAGACTAGTCACCTCAGCAAGACTGAAGAAATCAGTCTTCCCTACTATTTACCCATATCTGGAGGGAGAATAATTGGATTCATACCTTTCCTAAGGGTATTAGTGCTATGTGAAATGCAATCAGTCTCGTCCAGGATTTGAACTCGTGTCGCCGTGTTCATTTCCTAAGACGATAACCATTACACCACGGGCACCTTTTTGTTTATTGTCCGTTATTTGTTGTATAATATTCAATTTTCTTACCCTTACAGGTTGTACATATTTATCGTTGCAAGTATTTCTAATTATCCCAAATAATTTATACATTATTATTTTAGTTATCACGTAATCCAATCAACTGTTGATATTTTAGACCCAATTATACGATTTCCAGATACCATTACTATTTGAAAAATCAATAAGTACTTGTTTTGACGATGATATCATTTCAACCGTTCTTATTCAATAGGCGCCTCTGGTGGTGTAATGGTTAGCAAACTCGACTAGCAAACCTACACGAGTGAGTTCGAGTCTCATTGGGTGCCCCTTTCATATGACCTTGTGCCACATCTAAGCAAAAGGCTTAGTAAATTTCCATTCTTATTCAATACGATTAATTTTCAAAATGATTGATTTGACCTGGGAGTAAGTGCAACGGAAAGGTATTCAACGTATCTCATCTTCTCAAAGCCTCACCATCCGATCTTAGTTAGCGTCCTAACTAGGGTACCCTTTTGGGAATACTTACCCTTCAGCAGAGGAGTATTCAAAAAATTGTGAAAAAAAAAAAAAAATCGTAGTAATTTGGTTTCTTTGCTTAATGGCATATCAACTTTCATGGGTTTTACAAAGTTTATGTGTCCTTGCAGAAGTGAAACAGTGAGGCTATTTAATCCATATCTTCGGGGAAAAGAAGGTTCACATTTCCCAAAAATATGAGAGAGAGGAAGTGAACATGATTGCATGACTGGAGTTCGAACTCGCTTACTTCGAGCTCGCAGGGTAGCACTTTGGCCGTTACGGCATTATGTCTCGAAGACTTCCAAATGAGTTGTAGAATTGTAAGGTAAACGAATGTACGAATGTATTTACGCGGCCTCTCGGTCAGAAAACAACGCAAAATCATTTTTAAGTCTTGTACAAATGGTTTAAATTCAAATTTTTCCTTCTCGTTGACTGATTGCCGTACTATGTCTAAAGATTCCATTCTACCCTAAAGGAAGAGCAATTTATGTTCGCCTACCAAGAGAGAAAGCCTGATTTGAAAATTTCTATTCGAAACCATTTTTTAAAGTCTTGGTTTTATCTTTGGTCGTGGCACTCTAGCTAAAAATGTCAACCACCACTACAAAAAAGTCATTGATGTGTTTACCATATTTACCCAACCACTCCGCTCGGGCAGGATATGACACAAGATCAATTTTTTTTTCAAGCGGAGTTTAACAAGTTTGAATTTTGAGTTTTCCTTCTCCTAGACTAGTTGCCTCCTCAAGGCTGAAGAACCGAGTTTGCCCTACTATTTACCCATGGCTGGAGGGAGAATAATTGGATTCATACCTTTCCGAAAGGTATTAGTGCTATGTGAAATGCAATCAGTCTCGTCCAGCATTTGAACTCTTGTCAACGTGTCCATTTCCTATGACGATAACCATTACACCACGGGCACCTCCGTCATGGAGGTGTTTACGTAAGCTCTCCACCACGGACGGAGCGTGACACACCTTTAATTTTTGAGATGTTTTAAATAAATAAGGTCGCCAACTTTATATACTTTATAAATGAGGATCATTAAATAAGTTTCCAGACTTTTTTCGTACGGGCACTTTTATTGATAGTACACATATTAAACTCAAGTCCCCTTCGACATAATCTCCTACTGCTGCAATGCACTTCTGGTACCGTTCCAAGAACTTCTGGAAGGACCCATGGAAGTCCTACTGTGTGAGCGTGCTAATGACCTTCGTCACAGCCTCTTTCATCTCCTCAATTCTCTCGTAAAGACAGCCTCTGGCTTAGGGAATAACCAAAAGTCACAGGGAGCAAGGTCTGGACTAGAGGGAGGGTGAGAAACTGTCTTCATGCCCATGTTGGTCAAATAGTCTGTTGCAAGGATGGAGTTGTGGACTTGTGCATTGTCCTGGTGGAAATAACACTGACCCGATTTGAAGAGTGCTGGCCTCTTCCAACGGAATCTCTTCCTGAATTCCCTTAAAACCTCAACTTAGTAACCCTAAGCCTAAGCCTTTGGCCAATCAACTCTGGTGTATTGACTTTCTTACTCCTCCCATACCTCTCATCATCTTTTACTGACTCCCTGCCTTCCTTGAATCTCTTATGCCTCTCAAAAACTGATGCTTGATTAATGCAAGCATTTTGAAGCGTTTCATACGTTTCTGTGGCATTTTTTCCAAGTTTAAAACAGAATTTTATTGCATATCGTTCTTCTAAAGTGTCCTAGCGTACAGATTACATTTTTGAAATTCACCAGCTGTGACAGTCAAGCTGTAGTAAGGTGTATTCCAATTCCTTCTGTAGCTGTTGATTTGAACCTGAAATAATAAAAATTGATCAGCCATCTCATAAGATGTATAGCAATAACATTAAATTGTCAAGAGTCTACGATAATTTTAAATGCCTGTACAAAAAAGTCTGGAAATTTATTGAATGCACCAAGTAACCAAGGATTTGAACCCGAGTCGGCCATTTCATTTCCTTCGATGATCCTATTTACCCGCTCGGCAGGATATGATACAAGGTCAATTTTTAAGCGGAGTTTAACAGGTTTGAATTCAGAGTTTTCCTTCTCCTAGATTAGTTGCCTCACCAATGCTGAAGAATCTAGTCTGTCCTACTATTTACCCATAGCTGGAGGGAGAATAATTGGATTCATACCTTTCCCAAGGGTATTAGTGCTATGTGAAATGCAATCAGTCAGGTCTAGGATTTGAACTCGTGTCGCCGTGTCCATATCCTGCGACGATAACGTTACCTAACCTGTCTAAATTACTTTCTCTCTGTATTTTCTCCTTTTTAACCGAGCCCAGTCAGCTGGGGCTGTGCTATAACATAGCTTTACAAATTCTGTTTACTATTCATATAGACTCGACTGCTGCTTGCAAAGAAAATGAATTTGATTTTATCGGATATGTCCGTCTCCCAAGCATCAGTCGTGGTATACAACTATATGGACGCTGACGAAGTGCACAAAGAAAAATCTTGATGGCAATAGCATAAAAATGCTACAAACCATATTGAACAAGTCCTGGAAGCAACATCGCACAAAACATCAACTGAACAGCCACCTACATCCCATCTCTAAAACCGTCCAAATCAGATGAACAAGAAATGCGGGACACTGCTGAAGAAGTCAGAACGTATTCATAAGCGAAGTTATCCTATGGACTCCTTCACACGGACGAGCAAGTGTTGGACATCCAGGCAGAACCTATCTACAATAGTTCTGTACAGACACAAGACATAGTCCGGAGGACATACTGAATGCAATGCACGATAGAGGCGGGTGGAGAAGGAGAGAGCGAGAGTTTTTAATACATTAACGAGTGTTATATTATTTCCCGTGTTGTTTAAGTGAATCATGAAGTGTTTGTCATCTTAAAGAATTTAAAGGGCAAGGTAAACAATGCACTTATATAGTGTTCATTATTATTAAAATAATGTGTCTAAAATGCCTTTTTTGGCCCACTCGACTGGGGCTGTAGAATACACCGACCATACCCTTGCCGAGGGTAAAAGCCTCCAAACGAATGTCCTGGTATGACACTAAAGAATCTGATGTTGAGGTTTCAGTGATGCTAGACCTTTTGGGAATGCGGAGTAACCCTTCATTGGTATAGATCCCAGGTCCACTGCGGCCCGGAATGGTACCACCTGATAAGGCCTTATCTCTGGGTTAAATCGAACTAAACTGCGTATTTATACTGAACTGAATTGTTTGAATTAGAACTGTTTGACTAAACTGAATAGCTTAAAATAGAAATATTTTTGACAATTAAACTGTGTACTGTGACTATGAAACTGCTTGAAATAGGACTGTTTTGATACCGAACTTGCGTACTTATGCTGAACTGAATTGCTTGATGTAGAACTGTTTTTGACATTGAGTGGCTTGAAAAAGAACTGTTTTAACATTAAAATTTTACTTACACTAAACCGAATTGTTTGAAACAGAACTGTTTTGACATTTAAGTCTGTGTGAACAAAAACTACACTTATACTGAGCTGAATTGTTTGAATTAGAAGTTTAACTAAACTGAATAGCCTTGAATAGAAATATCTTTGACAATAAAATTGTGTAATAATGGCAAACTAAATTGTTTGAATTAAAATTGATTATTTGTCTAAAAATGAATCTTGTGTTAACTAACCTACAAAGGTTGATATGCCATAAAACCTTAACAACCAAACAATCAACCAACTAAAATGCTTTTTATTGTTTCTTAACATTTGGAAATAACTCATTTCATGTGTTATTTACGCTAGTGACACTGTGTTGGAGTTAGTATAACATTTGAATTTAAGACTAACAGCAACAAATAAATGAATTAAAACTTAGTTCAATTCTAACTATTTATTAAAAAACAAAACAATGATTAACAATATAAAGCACTTTCCTGTGTATCGAGTCAAGTTTGAGAGATTTACCGGTGTGATGGATAGCATAGCGGGTATTTTCTGACAGTAATTTCTTGAGGAGAATTTCTCGTTGACGTGTGGCTGGAAGATGGTTCGGAATATATCAGCTGATTTTTTGTATATTGCGTAAAAACTTCTGGGCTGTTCACGTGATTGGTTTAGAGAGACTTTCTTTCACTTAACCCCACACACAGGAATAAACATTTTATTGACCCATCAACTGTTCTTTCTCATTTACAGGCATTTTTGAGGAATTATGATGGTTTTACTTAAAAAATAAAGATACATCATATCTTTTGAAACCAAATAATGACCTAGAACGGAGTGAGCACTCTGGCGAAGGAATTTTCGGCTGCCGCTTGCATGATGCAAAGCTCTTCGAACGAATTGAGCACTCTGGTGTCCGGTAAGGTATAATATGAAAACAAACGAACGCTACTACTTAATACCTTATGATTCCCCAGCTGCCGTGGTACGCTTGTTAGCTGAGCGGTCTGATACTATGTCTAACGTAAAGTTGGACGGGTTTCGATCCCAGGTTCAAGCGTCCTACGTGTCTAGCCACACTGAGGAGTTGTGATACAACGAAACAGTCTTTCTGTGGTTGTCAATATATACATATGTTTTGACGAGAGTTATATTCTTCAGCATGTTTCTTACACTAATTTCACGGTGTTCGTCATAAAAATTTATTGATTTGATTATTCTTTAAAAATATAATCAAATTGATTCTGTAGAATTTTTTTAATATTCAGTCAGCCCAGTCGACAAGGTTCCGGGAATTGACACTAAACAATCTAATGGTGAGACTCCAATAATGCTGGAGCTTTGGGAAATGTAGAGTACTTCTTCATTGCCATCGCTCCCAAGTCAAATCTGACCTGGAGTGATACCACCTGAGAGGCTCCTATCTATGGTTCAAATAGAACTGTTTGACATTTAAACTGCGTGCAAACTTATGCTGAAGGGAATTATTCAAAATAGAATTGTTTGATCATTTAACTGAGTGGAAATGGTTGACTGATGTTTAAATGAATAATTAGTGATGAAGATAAATACTAGGAAACCTTATCTTGGGAAATTAGATTGTTTGTATTAAACAGAAATACTTGAAACCGTTTAACTGTGTGCAAACCAATGGCTTACATTAAATGGAATTTTTGGAAAAAAAACCATTTGACCAATTTACTGTGTGTAAACGAATTTTTAATGTTTAATTAGATTGTTAGTGATTCATAGAAGTACTTCGAACCCTTATTTTGCTGGTGTCTTAAAGTTTTATGGCATTTTTATACAAATGAACAGTTCTATTTCAAACGATTCAGTTTAGCATAAGTATATTTTTTCCATACACAGTTAAATGTCAAAAGTAGTTTTAATTCAATCAATTCAATTTGGCTTAAGTACGCAGTATACATATCAAAACAGCCATATTTCAAGTAGTTAAGATAAGCATTAATACGAAGTTTAACCATCGAAACAGTTCTATTTCAAGTAATTCAGCTTATCATAAGTAAACAGTTTAGTTCTTTTTGACCCATAGACAAGACCCTATCTGGTGCTACCATTCCAGGCCAGAGTGGACCTGGGAACAATGGCATTGAAGGGGTGCTCCGTATTCTCCAAAGTTCCTGCATTACTGGAACCTCACCATTAAATTGTTTAGTGTCCTACCAGGACACTCATTAGTGGGGGTGCAGCCCACACCGACTGGGCCACTGCTGCATATTGGCCTCCGGCCGAGCTGTCAAAATAAGAAATGCACCTCTGTAAATAACAGGTGCATCCGGTCGAATATATCATGGGATAACCTTCAATGTCGACGGGTTGAATTGAGTGCAAACGTGACGCTCGCAAGAACTAGGTGGACGTCAAATTATTATATAACCCAGTGCGACAGGAAGTTCAGAGCAGTTGGAGAGAAGATGCTGGAATGAGAACCATGGCCCAGCCGAGACTGGGCCCCCAGGCCCCCGGTTGAGCAGCCCAGGAGAACAGGAAAGAAATGCTGCTGTAGCTGGAAGAGCTGGGGTCAATATGTTACAGTCTTTGTTCAGTCTCCAACTCACCTCTCACTCACAACCCTTTCAATAAAGGTGTATTTTTCTAAAGAACAGTGTCCGCTCGTCTTTATTGTGTTGAATATGTTTCTACGTGCATCTGCATATGAGTATGCAACACAACCATTATCTTCTGAAATTAAATTGCTAGTGTTAAATAGCAATAATTGAAATCATTTGTGTGCAGACAGATGAGGACTGACGAGTTTTAAAATGTTACCAAGGAACTATTTGAGCAAAAGTTATATATATATATATATATATATATATATATATATATATATATATATATATATAAACAGATTTTGGTATTGAATAAACTACCATTGTCTATATGTAATAAAACCTAACCAACCAACCTTTTCTAACTCAAATTACATTAAATAAATCTCCAATTCTTGCCGTCTAACTTCTCCGAGTTTTTCTTACTTCATTCAGACTTTAATCATATGAAATAATTATTATTTACATTGTCTTCGATTCTAACGGTATACTTCTGCACCGTTCCATATTTCTATTGTCACTGTCTCCGAAAATATCGCCATTTTATGTCTGGCCTCCGTCCTGACCTGATCAAAATGTTCAGCTTTTTATACCAGAGGCTATGGTTGGCGTCTGTGACCCAAAACATTTGGGGATCAAGAATTATTCGTTTTTATTGTCATAATCAGAGGTATCACCGGTGAGCAGTGGCGGGAAAATAATGAGTAACTTGATTCGAACAAAACAAATGAATCAGACGTCTACGCATAATAAAAGTAATATATGTATATATATATATATATATATATATAGAGGGAGAGAGAGAGAAAGAGAAAGAGAGAGGGTGAGTGAGAGAGAAAGAAAGAAAGAAAGAAAGAGAGAGAAAGAGAGAGTAAAAAGCTGAAATTCATAAAGATAATAACTAAACGTGATAAACTGAAAGACAGATTAACAGTCTTTCTTCATAACTCTTTCTTTTCTACCTTCTCCTACTCTCTCTCTCTCTCTCTCTCTCTCTCTCTCTCTCTCTCTCTTTATATATATATATATAAAACACACAGGCATTTATATATATATATATATATATATAGAGAGAGAGAGAGAGATAAATATCTAGCAAATAACTAGACTGATGAGCATTCTCTCTCTCTCTCTCTCTCTTTCTCTCTCTCTCTCTCTCTCTCTCTCTCTCTCTTACACACACACAATAACACACACACATATATATACACATACTCCACAAACATAGTGGAAGCAATGTCAACATTCGATCAGCAAAATAATTGACTGCAACAAACAGATTATCAACCATCATCATCATAACCACTATCGAAAGTTGTGCTGTCAGCTCGGATTTCTCCGACTCTCTCTCTCCATTCGTCCCTATAGTCCACCACTCCTAGTTGGTTCTTCTTACTACATCCAGTGTCTGCGCATAATAATTATTTGCTGGTCGACCAACACCAGCATGTCCACATCACTTATGCTTCTGCAGGACTCCCAGCATGTCTTGTTCATCCTTCTTCAATGGTTTGTGAGAGTGGGGGCAAGTGACCGTGCAGCTGCTCTTTTGACGGGTATCGCTTCCCGGAGTTATTCAAAACAGCACGTTGCATGGGCATCTTGGTTTTTCTCCATGCATCTTGTTAGCGTCCACGCAGTGCATCCCTACCTTAGCATTGACTCAGAAAGAACTTGAAAGAAATCCTATTTTATTCTATCGGAGAGGTAAGATTTCAATAAGATCGATAAGCTCTCAATAGCTATCCATGCCTTCGCTGAGCGTTTATAGATATCACTTTCAGTAGATGAGATATTGCTACCGCTAATTTTAGAGGCCTTCCACTTAAAGTGAAGATAGCTCCTTCTTGTTCAAACCACATTTTTTGTTTTAGTTGTCTAAATTTCTGTGACGAAGCTTGTCGATTTTTATCGTTAAGGGTTTTCGGGCTATTGTCTTCATATCTATTTCCACAACGTTTCGGCCGATATATCCTCCAGCCTTCTTCAGGTGTTTGTCGAACTCGGGAACCTTCACGGAACTTCAAACTTCGTCCTTTATTGAAACTACGGGGGTCGCCTGTTCTGATTCCGTTAGCCATAACCGGGTACAAGTGTTAAGTATTCCTGTATTGTTACTCGCTGTAGTGAGGATAGAACCTGCAACCCCCAGATGATTGTCTCATCTAGCTTCCTAGAAAATGACATCTTTTTCTATTCTTTTATTCTATCTTTTATTTCTTAATATATCCTTTCCATCTGCTTCAGTTTTTATTTTGTGATGATAAACATATTACCTTTTTTTCCAAGTGTATTACTTCCGGCTGTTTCCGATTTTCATCTTTTTTGTTTCTAAACCTATTATTTTCTGCTGCTTTCGTTTTGATATTTTGTTCTTTTTTTTTCTAAACTTACCAATTCCGGCTGCTTCCGACTTAATCATTTTTTTATCTAAACATATAACTTCTGATTACTTCTGTTTTAATCATTTTTATTTTTTTTCTAAACATATGACTTCCGGCTGCTACTGTTTTAATCATCTTTTTTTCTAAACATAGCACTTCCGGCTGCTTCCGTTTTAACCATTTTTTTTATCTAAACATATCACTTCCTGTTGCTTCTGTTTTAATTCTTTCTTTTTTTCCCCTAAGGATATTACTTCCAGCTGCTTCCGTTTAAATCGTTTTTCTTTTTCTTTTCGAAGCATATCACTTCCGGCTGCTTCCGTTGTAATCATTTTTCTTCTTTTTCTAAACATATAATTTACAGCTGTTTCCGGTTCATTCCTTTTTATTCCTAATCATATTACTTCCGGTTATTCCGTTGAAGTACTACTTCTTTTTTTTCTAAACATTTCACTTCTCTTGGGCACCTTTGGTGGTGTAATGGTTAAAAAGCTTGTACTAGCAAAGCTATACAAGAGAGTTCGTGTCTCATTGGGTGCCCCATTCTTTCGGCCTTGTGCCACATCGAACCAAAGAGCTTCGTAAATTACCATTTCACTTCTCTTCTGTGAGGTCACTGTATAGATAACTGAAAGGGGGCACTTTGAAGAAGGTAATCGAAATTTATCACGGTCATATCCTCCCGTTTGGAGAAAAAACCTTTTACACACACACACACACACACACACACACACACACACACAAATCCAAATGTATTCCAGCTTTTAAATTTAAACGGACGTATTGGTTTTTTAAAAAATAATTTTTTTAAACTTCTGTCAAAAATAAATAATATGCGAACGTAAGTTGCTACCAGTTGGCTGGTTGTATATGGAGGCATATCGACCCTAGAAGCTTATTTAATGCCAGATACTGGCTATACTAATTTAAGAGATGTATATTACTTGTAAGCATATAGTTTGTTTGGTTTCTTTGTTTAATGGCATATCAACCTTTGTAGGTTATTTAAGGCCAAAGCCATTCTCATCGAAGAACAGTAGTGGTACTATTTAACCAATAGCTGGGAAGATAAGGGGGTTCATACCTTTCTCAAGGGTATTTGGCCGAAAGTTAACGTAATAGCGTGACTGGAGTACGAACTCACTTACTACAATTCCGCAGTCCATCGCTTCAACCATTACACCACGAGGACACCCCCCCATATAGTTTATAGATAAAAATTTCTACTCAAGAAGCGGCCCATTTGTTTGGTTTTGGTTTCGTTTCGTTTTCTCTCATATCAACCATTGTTGGTTAGTTAATGCCAAATCCTGTTTTTACATATACGTTTGATATATATGATTTGTAAATACATTTTTTGATACATACAATACTTGAAACTAAGAAAATTGCAACCCAGTCGGCTGGGGCTATAGAATACACCGAATCTCTGCAGAGGTGTAAGACTTCCTCCAGAGATTGTCCTGTATATTACATTAAGCAATCTGATGTTGAAGCTTCAGTAATTCTGGGGCTTTGGGGAATGCGGTGTACCTCTTCGTTACCGATGCTTCTAGATCCACTCTGGCCCACAATGGTAGCACCTCTTAGGGTCCTATCTACGGGTCATATAGAACTGTTAGACATTTAAACTGAGTACGAACAAGTGACTTATGCTAGATTGAATTGTTAGAAATAGATCTGTATGAGCATTTAGCAGTGTGTAAACTAATAACTGATGTTTAATTGAATTTTTTGTGATAATTAGGAATACTTGGAACTATTTAACTTTGTTGACTAATATGCTAAATTTAATTGTTAAAAATAGAACTGTTTTGACATTTAACAGTGTATAAAGAAAGACAATACTTATACTAAAATGAATGGTTTGAAATAGAACTCTTTTTTACATTTAAACAATGTATTTATGTTCAACATTACGCGTTTGAAATAGATATATTTTGACATATAACTGTGTGTGAACAAAAACTATACTTATACTAAAGTAAATTGTTTGAAATAGAACTGTTTGTATGTTTAAAAAGGGATTTGGCATTAGATAGCCAATAATGGTTGATGCGAGTAAAAAAAATACAGACGTTTAGTTTTGAAAAGTGAAGCAAAACAAGTAAGCTTTAATGATATAAATTAGACTCTCTCTCTCTCTCTCTCTCTCTCTATCTATCTATCTATCTATCTCTAAATTTACACAATGAGTTCAGCGCAAATTCGAATATTGTTTCCAACAAAGCCTTTATTTGATAATATTTATATCAGGCATGTTTTCGGGGCCAAAGTATCATTACCTCAAACACGGAGCTCTCGAGAAGTACCCCAGGAAACCACTAGGCTCTGTTGGTTTGTCGTCACTCTGTGACACTGCCATATCCATACTAATGTAATTAGCGCTTTATTCTGGATCCTTTTTTATTCAATTTTTTAATATATATTTCCTCTTATGTAAGGAGGAAAGCCCAAGATTTGTCTGGTATGCAGAGATTGGGTTGGTAGTGAAACACTAACATCTGACCTTGATAGGAAATATATGTGTTATTCAACTATTCGTGACACATTGTTCTCACAGATCTTTCCAACTTACGCTGCTGTATTTTGTCGAAAAAGGAATGTGAATTCGACAACGACAGTTTTCCTTAATTTGATTAATTACCTGGTAAGTTAGAATTTGTCAGTCTGTACAACCATCAATTAGTAAATCTTGACAAGTCACTTCTTCGTACAGAGGCTTTTTCAGCTGACGGTCAATGTTCCATGATAGACTTGATGGCGAAAGGCCACCGGTTTCGGGTTGGCCACCTTCGGGTGGGCCATCTGCATCATAGACATATTTGTCACCGATGTATAGCACTGAACCTTGCTGTCAAGTTTAAGCTATAATCAAGCATACGTGCCTGAATCCAGATTTGTGTCCAAGTCCAGCTAGGCTCATTAGGCCCACATTGCACTAAGAAGGCTGCACTAAATCCAGCTGCTCGCGAACCTCGGCTCACACCCGATCTTCCACTCCCCTAAAACCCTACTATAATCGACCTTCGGTTCATTGACCTCGTGACAAGTCCTGTCTGGTGGGAGACAGAGACAAATATCAAGCAGTGAAGATTTTTCTTTCGAGTTGCCTTTCTTTTCACATTGGGTTATAAATGGTGCAAGCAGTATCTCTCTTTCTCTCTGTCTCTCTCCGTCTCTCTCTCTCTCTCTCTGTATATATGTGTGTGTGTGTGTGTTTTCATCCGGTGTCGGTCTGTTTCGTTGTAGTACAACACTTCAGGGTGGTTAGTATGCGGGATGTTTCAAGCAGGAATCAAAACCCTACTGACTTTACGTCAGTCGGATATCATACCAGCGGAAGTGAAGGAATTTTATGCTTATATTTATTTAGATTCATGCTCAT
Source organism: Sepioteuthis lessoniana (assembly GCA_963585895.1). NCBI lineage: Eukaryota > Metazoa > Mollusca > Cephalopoda > Myopsida > Loliginidae > Sepioteuthis > Sepioteuthis lessoniana. The sequence continues at coordinate 86,055,141 of OY757921.1, read as the reverse complement.
TGGCTACTGGAGTGATCGACTCATGGAAAGATTTTTTTTATATTTACGCGTACGTAAAGTGCTAACTAAGGTTGGAAATGGACACGGTGACCCGAGTTCAAATCCTGGACGTGGTTTTTTGGGGGGTGGTTTTCATATAGCACTAATACATTTAGGAAAAGTATATATGCAATTATTGTCCCTCCAGCTGTTGGAGAATATTACGGTAGAATAGGTGCCGTGGTGTCAGGGTTATCGTTGTAGGAAAAGGACACGGCGACACGTGTTCAAATCCTGGATGAGACTGATTGCATTTCACATAGCGCTAATAACCTTGGGAAAGGTATGAATCCAATTATTCTCCCTCCAACTATGAGTGAATAGCAGGACAGACTGGGTTCTTCAGCCTTGGTGAGGAAACTAGTCTAGGAGAAGGAAAACTCTGAATTCAAATCTGTTAAACTCCACTTAAAAATTGACCTTGTATCATATCCTGCCCGAGCGGAGGGGTTGGATAAATAGGATTACGGTAGAATAGGCTCTTTAACCTTGATTTGGCAACTAATATAGGAGAAATAAAACTCTTGGGGAGAAAGCGCTCTTATACGTTCGTATGGCAACCGGTGGTGGAGAAGGAAAACTTTGAGTTCAAGCTTTTTAACGTTTGCTTAAGATTAACCTTGAGTCGCATCTGGCTTGTGTTGAGTAGTTGGTATATATATATATATATATATATATGTGTGTGTGTGTGTGTGTGTGTGTGTGTAAAACAGTGTTTGCAAAGTAATTATGGTTTACCAGACAAGACATAAGATCAATAAAACATTTGCATATATATATATATATATATAGAGAGAGAGAGAGAGAGAGAGAACGAGAGAGTGAGAGGGTAGAAAGTGTGTGTGAGAGAGAGAGAGAGAGAATTATAAAAAAAAAAAATTTTTTTAAGATATAATCATCAAAAATATAATCACCATCGGTTACCACAAACACAAGAAAAAAACCTTTTGATGGGAGTTTTTTTTTTTTTTTCCACATTCTCCATACTCACCACACTTAACACCGACATATTTTCATTTGTTACGCTTATTATGATCAATAGAACATTTATTGAACATCAGAACAATCTGAAGCAAAAGAAGTTGGAAACGATCGTTCTGCCATTGTTTTTTTTCGGCGAACACCCTAGATTTCTTTAAACCTCAAATCGAAAATTTACTTTGCCGTTTTGTATTTGAAACGAGGGTGATTAGATTTTCACGATACTATTTGAAAAAGTTATACCTGCTTTTGTTGCTATATAGGCATGCTTCTTATGACAGTTATCTACGTCAGAAATGGAATCATCGACACGGCTTCATACCCCTGACGAGTGTACTTTCGTTTCCTTTCCCACTAATTGCCTTAGGAAAGGCATGAACCCATCATTACCCAACCCTCTGTGCCTAAATACTTGGACAGATAGTGTTATTTGGCCTTAGCAAGGCAACGAATCTAAGTGTTCGAGGTGCCCGTAGTGTAATGGTTACCGTCGTAGGAAATGGACAAGGCGACACGTGTTCAAATCTTGGGCGAGACTGAATGCATTTCACGTAGCACTAATACCCTTGGGAAAGGTATGAATCCAGTAATTCTCCCTCCAGCTATGGGTAAATAGTAGTGCAGACTAGGTTCTTCAGCCTTGGTTGAGGCAACTAGTCTAGGAGTAGGAATACTCTGAATTCAAACCTGTTAAAGTCCGCTTAAAACTGACCTTGTGTCATCCTGCCCGAGCGGAGGATTTGGTAAATATGGAATCTAAGGGTTGGAAAACTCTAAATTTAAACCCCCCAACACAGTTGAACTTGTCTTTCACCCCCTAGTCGGAGTAGAAGAGTAGTATCAATACATTAGCCTCTTTTTTTTTCTCTGGGAAAACAAAAGAGCGTTTGTATTGTTGTATTGTGTAGCGTTTACTTTTCGAATTTGTTTCCGTAAATAACGTCAGTAGCTAAAGACATTTAAGTACATTAGCACTGGTTTTAAAATTAATTCTTTTAAGTTTGGGTTGTATGTCCCTAATACGTAATGCCTCGAGATTCTGTAGTTTTTGCTTGTTATTTTGATGTTCTGATATTGTTGTGTTTTCGGTAAGAATTTTCCGTAAATCTGTTGTTGAGCATGAATGTTTTTTTAAATGCTGTGCTACGGAACTTGAATCAGAAAGGTGCATTGCAAATCTTCTCGATAGGGTTGTACAAATAGGTAGATAACAGTACAAAAGCTCTTCCTACAGAGTAGTAATGTACGTACAAAAGTTGAATCACTTTTGTAATACATCCTCCCCTGATGATGGCCCAAAGTCGGGCAGAAAGTACTTGCGAAATAACTAATTATGGAAAGTTTATCAACCAATTCCCGCTGAATATCATAAGATCAATACGGCAATTCGAAAGGATTAACAAACAAATATGTAGAAAAGTACCTATTATATTCAACCAAATATGTATCAATGAAGATATACTGACAATATATATATATATATATATATATATATATATATATATATATATATATATATATATGTTAATATAAAATAAAAGGAACTGCATTACAAATTAAGTATTTTATAAACGTTATATCACACGCCGTTTCCTGTAGCAAATGCATAGACTGGAAACAGTAGCTGGAACTTCATAGCACCCAGACGCTGAGTCAGACTAATACGTATTTTTATCCACGCAATATCATGATAGCGCAAAAGACTGTAAATCCATATGTATGAAATATGTTTGTAAGATTTGCTTGTTTCATATATAACTGATGTAATTCTGGTATCAGAGAAAAATTACATAAACCATATATCATGAAAATTTATTTCTAAAAAAAAAATCAAACCGACCATGTGCGGGTTTGATTTGGCCGGAGTGGAGAAGTAATCCCAGACAGTGCTGCCCTAAAAAGCTTCTTTCACTTTTTGACAAGAACTACTATTCAGACCCTCAGTACGAAATCGGGGACCGAACTGATAGTATGAAAAACTTAAGCTAGCAGATGGGTTTTAGTCACTCGCTTCGTGAATGGATCTTTCCAAGAAATAAAGGTTGAATAAAAATAAAATCGACTACCCAAATTCTATCAAGTTAAACAACAGAAAGAAAATTCAACCGATAATTCTGCTAAAAAGAACTTTAAAGATCATTTGCCAGTAAATGAACCCTGAAACATTTCTATAAGACAAAAAAGAAATGAAAAATACTCAAATTCAAAGAACTTTATTTCCCGGACACTCTGTCTGGTAAGTTCCGGGAAATTGCACCAAAATTTGCAGGGCTTTATCTTTTCTATCCCTTTCTTTCTAGTTTCTTTGAAAAACTTTATTGTCTGTGTTATCTTTTCGAATCGGTATCCGAACTAGAAAGCTGCAAAACTTACTGTTTAAACTTACTGTTGAAGTTACCGGTTAATTTTGCACACTAAACCCCTTAAAAACATTACCCATTTAAATACTAAATTTGCCTTTAGTATCACTCACTGCATATCAAATTTTATCACTCAAATTCCTTCATATTGCTCATTTTATCCTTTTTTCTTTTAATATTCCTGGAGTAATATTATGAAACATAATAATAGTCAAATGAATATACACACATTGACTTTATTACTGTAATTTTATAGAACAAAATTCTAAAAAAAAAGATTACCTAGCCTACAAGTGCCGTACAGTGTGTTTGATGGTTGACATAAAACGCAAGTATAGGTATAACAAAGAATTTAAAGATAAAACCTTAACAGTCGGTGTCCTCGTGGTGTAATGGTTAAAGCGATGAACTGCGGAATCGTAGTACGCGAGTTCGTACTCCAGTCGCGCTATTACGTTCACTTTCGGGCAAATACCCTTGGGAAAGGTATGAACCCCCTTATTCTCCCTTTTTTGTTTTCTAAAACACAACGTAATCAAAGTGGTTAGGGTATAGGCTTCATCATCATCATCATATCGTGCTGGTAGCACGGATATCCCTGACCTTCTCTCGCCACTCCTCCAGCTATGGGTAAATAGTAGGACGGACTAGGTTCTTGGTGAGGCAACTAGTCTAGGAGAAGGAAAACTCTGAATTCAAACCTGTTAAACTCCGCTTAAAAATTGACCTTGTGTCATATCCTGCCCGAGCGGAGGGGTTGGTAAATAGTACCTTAACAGTCGACTCGTATGACATATTGATGCCGCAACATACACTATGCATATAAATCAGAAACTGCGGCGTCAATCTAGTATATATACAGTATGCTGAAGCAAAATTAGGAATATTCTAGTACAATAATAAACGGCTCTATTATGAAATAAGATTGATGTTAATTTAAATAAAACAAACGACAAAATAAGATAGACACAAAAGTGTAAATTTACTCAATATAGCCACCATTTTTTTTCAAGTATTTTATCAACACAGCTTCGAAATGATTTGCATGCCTTCAAAATACATTCTTCAGGCATTTTATTCCATTCCTCTTTAATAGAAGTCTTAAGCACGCAATACTTCGATGGACATTTGCATTTTTTTGTTTTCTAAAACACAACGTAATCAAAGTGGTTAGGGTATAGGCTTCATCATCATCATCATATCGTGCTGGTAGCACGGATATCCCTGACCCTCTCTCGCCACTCCTCCCTATCGTTCATCGCCCTAGGTGGGTCTTCAGGACATCATCCTGTATCCTCACATAGCTGCTGAATGTACGTTCGTGCTGGTCGTCCTGCTTTTGCGCGGCCATGTGTGGGGATCCATAAGAGTACATCTCTTATGAGTTCATCTCTGCTTCTCCAGCAGTGTCCTGCATGTCTGGTTCGTCTAACTTGAATAGTTTTCGTGATAGGGGACAGGTGGCCGTACAGTTGGTGTCTTGTGGGGTGTTGCTGCCAGGACTTGTTCAGGATTGCACGCAGCATTCTTGTGTAATTGCCATCTAGTTTCTTCTCCAGCCGTTTTGTTAGCGTCCATGTAGTGCATCCATATAGCAGTATCGATGTGACCGCTGCCTGGAAGAAACTGCGTTTCATTTTATCGGTTAGGTCTGATTTCCATATAATCGATAGCCTATTGATAGCTGTCCATGCTTTCGTTAACCTCGTTTCGATGTCCTTTTCGGTTGATTCGACGCTGCTTCCTAGGTACGTGAATTTGTCTACTAGTTTAAGTGGGGTTCCTTCTTCTTTAATTGGGTTCCTCGCTATTTTCTCGTTGATTTTCAATTCATTTACGCCCTTTCTTGTGGCGGGGCCCTTTTTAATCGCCGTCGCAAGAACAGTTAAACAGCCTTTGTTTCATTTATTCTTCCATCCCCCCCCATTGCTCCTTTTCCTTAAAAAGCTCTTTTTCAGTAAAAAAAATTCTTTGCTTTATGTACAGTAGATAAAGAAATGTCTTGTTTACGGCGTTAAGCAAATCATCGGTTCCTTGTAATTTCTTTTATTGCTCACTCACACTGGGCTGAATATCAATTCAAAAAAGTGCTTGAATAATAGAGCTAATCATAAAAAGTAGAACTTTTTTTAAAAAAGTAGAACTTTTTAAAAAAAGTAGAACTTTAAAAAAAAAAAATGGACAAATCAGACTTTTTTAAAAGTAGAACTTTTTTCAAAAATAAAAATTGGACAAATCAGACGAAAGAGTGATAAAAACTTATTCCATATTTTGTTTCCGCTGGCTATATATATATATATATATATATATATTGTTGATCAATACAAAAAATGGCAATACAAAAAATTATCCATTGTCAATACAAAAATATCACAAAGTCAATACAAAAATGTTATATAGTCAATAAAAAATGTCATATAGTCAATACAAAAATGTCAAATAGTCAATCAAAAATGTCATAAAGTCAATAAAAAATATCATATAGTCAATAAAAAATGTCATATAGTCAATGTAAAAATGTCAAATAGTCAATAAAAGATGTCATAAAGTCAATACAAAAATGTCAAATAGTCAATAAAAATGTTATATAGTTAATACAAAAATGTCAAATAGTCAATAAAAATGTCAAAAATCAATAAAAACCGACATAAAGTTAATATAATAGGGATGATAAAATTGTCGAAGAAAGAAAAAAAATCGAGTGACTCGCTGTTTTATTTTTAACACTCTTCTGATTATCAGATAAGTTTTGATGATTAAACACGCTTACAATGGTAACCTGATTTATATTAGACTCGTTGATAATTGATTTTTAAAAAATCTGAACTAAAAACAAAGTAATTACCATGTCAATCAGTGCTAAATAAATATTATTGCTCATGTGATGTAGCCTCATGACAATGGAATGCGTACCAGTTGACTTGTAAATCAGGTCATCGCCATATAAATGTTTGATCAACAAAATTTACCTGATGATCAAAAGATTTGAAGTGTTGGCTTTCTTTTCTTCTTCTGCATTCAATGTTGAGGAGCCAGTTCAGGAATCCTAGAGAATTGAGTAGAATCCTCCTTCAATTCCTCCCAAGAACACTCAAAAGAATAATTGTGTCAATTGTGTGTTGATAATACGCAGAAGAATATCAAGTGTAAACAAACAAGAAACAGATAAAATTGCATAATAACCGACAGAAAAAGAAACGGATACAAATGAAATATAAGACAAGGTACCGCTTGATGGGAAAGGTCATTCACTGGGAATTGTGCAAGAGACCAAAATATGGTGATTCACTAGGAAGTCTGCTAGAAACTATAATTGGTAATTCACTGGGAATTATAAAAGAGATTAACATTTATGCATTCACGAGAAATTGTACAGGGTGGAACGATAAAATTGTCGCCCTAGAAAAGACGACATGATTCAATTTCTATTTAATGAAAACCGTTTTTCTTTTTTTTTTCTTTTTTTTTTTGGATTGCAGACCATCTACTAGTTGGCCAGTTGTGTACAAATCCCAAGAGCGATAAGAGCTTTCTATCATGTCTGAAAGTGACACAATATTCAACGAGCGAGATCGGAGATGCGCCGCTGTACAACTCATGCCCCTACCGGTCCAAGTTATGACAACAGGACCATGCCCAGCACTCTCAAAATTCAAATCCGGACGGTTCAACGTCTGAGGGCACAGCTCAACGCATCGTAAGACTTTCTGGAGGTGGCTGAGCGGAAGGACACCGCCAGGAAGACCCGGACGAAGGAGTTCATCAAAAAGGTCCAGGCAATCATTAATGATACTCCCCAGTGGCCTATTCGGCAGATCACCAGAGATTTAGGCGTCTCACACACAACTGTGAATGTATGTGTGAAGGAGGACTTGAAGTGTAGGTCCTACAGGCGCCAGACAAGCCAGATCTTGACTGAGAAGACAAAGAACCTCAGGCTAATCAAGTCCGTCAGGTCTCCTCCTCCCCCAACCTGAACCCATTGGACTACTTCGTTTGGTCATAGGTCAAGAACATCACCAACATGACCTCCCACAACACTAAAGCCAACCTGATCGCCGCCATCTCCGAGCTCCCGCCGGCGCTGTTGGAAAAGGCATGCTCCTTGTTCCAGATCTGTATCGAGGCGGTGATTGAGGCTGAAGGCGGCTACATTGAATAGATGTCAGCTATACTCCATAATCAAGTTGCCTGAATTGATTTTTTTCAATAAAAGTTTTAAAATAAAGCTGTAGCGTTGTTTTCTTTAAGACGACAATTTTATCGTTTCACCCTGTACATGATATTAAAATTTGGGGATTCTCTTAAAATTGTACAAGAGACTAAAATTTGTTGAGACATAAGGAATTACGTGATGCTTTCAATAAGTTTCTACACTTTTTTGTATAGGTATTTAAATTTGTCGTAGACTCTTGAAAATTAACTATGTTTTTGCTATACATCTTATGAGATGACAGACCAATTACTTAGTATTTCAGGTTCAAATGAACAGCTACAGCAGGAATTGGAATACACCATTTTCACAGCTGACGAATATCAAAAATACAATCTGGACGTAAGGACACTTTAGAAGAACGATATGCAATAAAAATCTGTTTAAAACTTGGAAAAAATGCCACAGAAACGTATGGAATGCTTCAGACTGCTTTTGAAGCTTCTTGCGTGAATTAAGCATCAGTTTTTGAGTGGCATAAGAGATTCAAGGAAAGCAGGGAGTCTGTGAGGGATGATGAGAGATGTGAGAGGAGTAAGGAAGTCAATACACCACAGTTGATTGGCCAAAGGTTTATGGTTAGGGTTAGGGTTACTATGTTGAGGTTTTAATGGAGTTCAGGAGAGATCCTAGGGAAGAGGCCAGCACTCTTCAAATCGGGTCAGTGGTATTTTCACGAGGACAATGCATCAGTCCACATCTCCATCCTTGTCATTGACTATTTGACCAAGATGGGCATCAACACAGTTCCTCAGCCATCCTATAGTCCAGACCTTGCTCCCTGTGACTTTTGGTTATTCCGTAAGCTCACAGGCTGTCGTTATGAGACAATTGAGGAGATGAAAGAGGCTGTGACGCACATAAGAGGACTTCCATGGAGCCTTCCAGAAGTTAGCTGGAACGGTACAACAAGTGCATTGCAGCCGGAGGAGATTACTTCGAAGGGGACTAGAGTTTCATGCGTGTACTATCAATAAAAGTGCCGATACGAAAAAAGTCTGGAAACTTATTTAATGATCCTCTTATACAGTGTAACGTGATATAAGAGACCCTTATATAAGAGAAACTCGGGTATAAGAGAGATCTTATCTGGTCCCCAGTTAGAGCCTGTGTTACCAAAACAAAATAGACCAAACCCGAAAATAAGAGAAACCCGGATATAAGCGGCTTCCGGTCCGACAACTCTCTTATATGCAGGCTTCACTGCATAAGAGACTATAAGTTTGTCTTAGCATGACCAATGGAATATGTACAAAGCACAACCTTTCCTACAAAATGAAATTTATAAAATAATCTAAGACTTTGAAAGATAAGTGTATCCCTCATTTTCAGCTAGAACACTAGACCTACTATTAGTTACCACGAACAAATAACCCATCTTCTTGTAGATTTGGCTTTCCAGTAGACCACAAAGAGGAAAAGAAATGAATGTGAGAAGAGAGTTAGATATTTGGATCTTGCCAGAGAACTGGAGTATCTTTGGAACATAAAGGAGACAATGATATTATTAATAGATGTTGCTCTCGGAACAATGAACGAAGATCTGGAAAAGGATAAGAGGGACTGGAGTTCAACGTAAGAATCGAAACCATTCTTACCACAGCTATTCAATTAGAATACTACGAAGACATCTGGATACCTGAGCTAACTTGTTGTCACTCTGACCTCTGCGAAAAAATTACCAGTTTTAACTCGTGTGAAAAAGTCATGTGGAGTGAAATGCTAATAAAAATAAGATACCTTATCAATTGGTAGATTTTGCCGTTTTAGCAGACCACAGAATAAAAAGCAAAGGAAAATGAAAAATTAGATAAATATTTCGGTCAAGCAAAGCGTCTGGAACATGAAAGCCACCGTGATTCCTTTCAGAGTTGAAACCCTTTGAACAATCTCGAAGAACATTGAAAAGAGACTGAGGGGACTGGAATTCAGAGGAACAATTGAGACCACACTGCGAAGATTAGCAAGAATACTTAGAAGAGCCTGCGCAAGCTGAGGAAATTTCCTGTCGCTCGAACTTCAGTGAAAACCACCATTTTCCACTGTTGTGAACCTGGCAAAAAGTAAAACAACAACAACAACAACAGTAACAACAACAACAACAACAACAATAATAATAATAATAACATTAAAAGAACTTTCAGAATGGTGGAGTTTGCGGTCCCAACTAACCACGGAGTAAAATTGAAAGAAAGTGAAAAGGATAACTATCTCGAACTTGCTAGGGGATTCTAAAATAATGTGGAATATGAAAGGGACATCTTGGTCTTGGTACAGTCACCAAATGATTCATATTAGGACTGGAGGACTTAAAAATAAGAGGACGAGTGGAGACCATTGAAACTACTACAGTACTGAGGTCGGCCAGGATGCGGAGAAGAGTCCGGGAGACTTGAAGATTCTTGCTGTCACTCAAACTCCAGTGAGAGACCATCAGAAAAACTCTCAAGGAGTAAAATAATAATAATAATAATAATAATAATCAATCATATCACAGTGAGGATAGATAAGCCGCAACAAAATAGCAAATGTAGACTATTTACCCTTGATTAATCCCTTAAAATGCTGAGTGTTAAGCAAGGAAGCATCAAATACCATTTTTTGAGTCTTTGGTATGACTCGACCTGGGACTGAACGCCAGTCTTCCAGACCATTGGCGAACAATCTACCCATTAAGCCAATGGCCCGGGTAAACAGAAAACAAAGCTGAAAATTAAACAACGGCAATAATAATAATTAGTGTAGGTTATATGTAGAAAAGCAACCTGCTCATTGGCCTAGTGAGTAGAGTGTTCGCCAATGTTCCGGGAGACAGGGGTTTGATCATTGGTTGAGTCATACCAAAGACTTTTAAAAAAGGGTAATTGATACCTCCTTGCTTAACACTCAGCATTATATGGTACGTATCAAGGGTAAAGTGGAGCAATCCAGGGAAAGGAGTAGCGCCCTCTCCAACACCTTGGTGCAATAGCTATTGAAAAGGGAGCCATCGGGTCGCCCTTGACGGCATCCGCCAAATTTTTTTATATGTAGAAAAAGATGAAATGGTTAATCACATAGTAAGTGATTGCAGAAAGCTGGCAAAAGAGTACAAGATCAAACATATTTCGGTGGGAAAATTGATCCACTGGGAATTGTGCAAAAAAAAAATGAAATTCGATCATATTACCAAGTAGTACGTGAAAAAGCTAGAATCTATCCTAGAGGAAAGAAAGAGATAGAATTCTTTGAAATTTTGAGATAAAAACGATCACCGAATCCCGGTCAGAAGACCACGGTTAGTGTTAAAAAAGAGTATTTACACTATAGAGAATTCTGCCATTCAAATGGACCACAGATTTGAGATAAAAGAAATATGAAAGATAAACAGTTACTTGGACTTTGCTTGAGAACTAAGCAAGCAAGTCCTGGAACATGTGGTTGACGGTGATACAAATTTTAATTATTCCACTTGGAACGGTCTCAAAAAGATTTGTTTCTTTGTTTCATGGTATATCAACTATTTAATATCCAAACTATTCTTTTCAGAGAAAAGGAGTGACACTATTTAAACCACATCACCAGGAGAAAAAAGTTGTATATCAGAGAGAGAATCGATACCATCAAGACTATGTAATTGTTGAGAATGGCCAGAAAACTTAAACGAATCTAGGGGACCAAAGAACACATACTGCCTCTCAGATTCCACAGAAAGACCACCGGCTAACTATGGCGTGAATAATAATAATAATAATAATAATAATATAAACACCATCTCACACGAGAAAACCTGGACATGGCTAAGAAAAGGAAACCTTAAGAGAGAAACGAAATCTCTCCTAATTGCAGCACAGGACAACGCCATAAGAACCAATCATATCAAAGCGAGAATAGACAAGACTCAACAAAATAGCAAATGTAGGCTATGTGGTGACAGAGACGAAACGATCAATCAAATAATAAGCGAATGCAGCAAATTAGCACAGAAGGAGTGTAAAACGAGACACGACTGGGTCGGCAAGGTGAGCCCCTGGGAAATGTGCAAAAGATTTAAATTTGACCATACGACCAAATGGTATATGCACAATCCAGCACCTGTCGATTAAAATGGCACACATAAACTCCTATGGGACACTGATATACACACGGATCACATAATTTCGGCCAAAAGACCAGACCTTATAATAATCAACAAAAAGAAAAAGAGAAATTGCAAAACTGTCGACTTTGGTGTCCTGGCTGACCACAGAATAAAACTGAAAGAATAGAAAAAAAAGAAGAAGATAAGTACCTCGACCTTGTTAGAGAATTGAAAAAGCTGTGGAACATGAAAGTAACGATTGTACCAATTGTGATCGGTGCTTTGACAAAATAACTAAAGGGTTATTAAAAGCTCAAGAGAACTGGGAAGTTGCCGAACGGGTAGAGACTATCCAAATGACATTACTGATAACAGCCAGAATACTGAGAAGAGTCCTAGAGACTTGAGGAAACTTGCTGTCACTCAATCTCCAGTGAAAAACCATCAATTAAAATTGATGTGAAAAACTCTAAAGGAATAAATAAAAAATGATTTCTACAATGGATGCTCTCTGTTCGTCCTCTGACTTCCAACTTTTCTAGCCCCCCGTTACCAAGCTTTTACGAATCGATCCGATCATACCAATCGTAATTGGTATGATCGGATCGATTCGTAAAAGCTTGGTAACGGGGGGCTAGAAAAGTTGGAAGTCAGAGGACGAACAGAGAGCATCCATTGTAGAAATCGGTCAGAATACTGAGAAGAGCCCTGGAGACTTGAGGAGGATTGGTGTCACTCAGGCTCTAGAGAAATAACAACAATTACTGCTGGTGTGGAGAACTCAGATGGGGCAATTTAATGATAATAATAATAATGCCCGTGGTGCAATGGTTATCGTCGTAGGAAATGGACACGGTGACACGAGTTCAAATCCTGGAACAGACTAATTGCATTTCGGATAACACTAATACTCTTGGGAAAGGTATGAATCCAATTATTCTCCCTCCAGCTATAGGTAAATAGTAGGACAGACTGTTTTCTTCAGCCTTGGGGAGGCAACTAGTCTAGGAGAAGGAAAACTCGGTATTCAAACCTGTTAAACTCCGCTTAAAAATTGACGTGTCATGTCCTGCCTGAGCGGAGGGGTTGGTGAATAATAATAATAATAATAATAATAATAATAATAATAATAATAATAATAATAATCCCGGCCAGAAGACCAGACCTAATAATAATCAACAAAAAAGTGAGAATTTGCAAAATTGTCGACATTGCTGTCCCGGCGGACCACAGAATAAATCTGAAGGAAAGTGATAAGAAGGATAAGTACCTCGACCTTGCTAGAGAATTGAAAAAGTTGTGGAACATGAAAGTAACGATTGTACCAATTATGATTGGTGCGTTAGGCACAATAACTAAAAGATTATTAAAAGGCCTGGAGGACTTGGAAGTTGGCGGACACCGGGTAGAGACTATCGAAATGACAGCATTGCTAAGAACGGCCAGAATCCTGAGACGAGTCCTGGAGACTTGAGGAAACTTGCTGTCACTCAAACTCCAGTGAAAAACCATCAGCTAACACTGACATGAAAAACTCTAAAGGAGTAAAAAAAAAATAAATAATATTGTGTTCATATGTGTGTGTGTGTGTGTGTTCTGGTAATGTTTGGCGTATTCTTAAAGCCACTGTCACTGTTGTATATGTTGATTTGATTTCTGTCAGAATTAAATGAGAAAGAAACATATTTTGTGCAATGAATAATACATAAGAAAGAAAAATATTTTGCAAAATTGCAGAAAAAGGAAAAGGTTGGATTAAAAATCATTTCGCAAAAGCCTTTTGCTATTTAAAATATTCCTTACCTCTTTCTCTCTCTCACTTTATATATATATATATATATATATATATATATATATATATATATATATATATATATATATGTGTGTGTGTGTGTGTGTGTGTGTGTGTGTGTTGTTGTTGTTGTTGTTGCGCAGCAGTCTTTCATTTAAGCAGGTTTGATTAAATAATAAAGACACTTTTCGTCTGTATAATTTTTTAAAATCCTTTCAAGTTTCCGGATAAGTGTCTTGGTTTCAGGTTGGAATTTGTCGATGAATTAACCGAAATTTTCCCGGGCACATTCGGATCTCTCACAGGCCATCATCAGAGCTTGCTTGCATGTATAAAGAGTGTTTAATAAAGAGTTTTGAAAGAGATTTTGAAGTTTTTTTTATAACATAACACAATTACGTATACACAGTGTTGGATAAAACTGAGATGCTGATGAATTTAAAAAGCAGAATGCTATCAACGGAAATAGAATATTATCATGAAATATGGAATTTTTTTAAAAGCCCCCGCCCCCCCCCAAAAAAAAAACTAAAGGCATTTTAAAACATTGTTGCTATTTTCAAAATTAATTCTATTGATTTTAGGCATTTTTTTTTTATATGTTGAGTTTCTCGGATTTGTAGTCGTAGCTTATTAGGAAACTTAAAATTTGAAAAGACCGCAATAAAATTAAATAGGCAAAATGTATCTATATTATTTAATCACACACACACACACACACACACACACACACACACACACATGTGTATGTATATATATATATATATATATATATATATATATATATATATATATATATAGTTAGTTAGTTAGTTAGTTAGTCTGTTATAGATGCGGAGTTGGTCTGATTATCTCATTGGTGTGAATGTGTCAGTCCCCGTTGACTCTGTCTACGCAAACTTAGATATATGTGATATGTAATCGATATTAAGTGGTATATAAGAGGTGCCGGGGATTTTATAGCAATTGTCGTTGGAAACTGATACGACGACCTGAGTTCAAATCCTTAACTAGGCAGTTGGCATTTCACTTAACGCTAATAAACTTGAGAAACGTATGAATTCAACTATTCAACAATTCACACTGGTGCTATAAGCAAATAGCTGGGTACAATGGGTCTTTAACCATGGTATAGCAACTGGTCTAGGAGAAGGAAAACTCTGAATTTAGACCTATTAAACTTCGTTGGAAATCTATCTTGCGTCATATCCTGCTCATGCAGAGGCATGGGTGCCCCCAAACGAGTGTCCTGTATATGACACAACACGATCTGATGATGAGTTCTTGTAATGCTCGAGCTTTGGGAAATGCGGAGTTCCCCTTCATTGCCATCACTCCCTCGTCTACTCTGTCCCGCAGTAGTAGCACCTTATAGGGTCCTATCTATGGGTCAAACATGACTAAACTGCGTATTTATGCTAAACTGAATTACTGGAGATAGAACTGTTTTGATATATAAACTAGATACTTATGCTAAACTAGATTGTTTGAAATAGAACTGTTTTGAAATGTAAACAGTATACTTAAGCCAAACTGAATTGTTTGAAATAGAACTATTTTGACATTTAGCTGTGTGTTAACAAAAACTATACTTATACTAAACTAAATTGTTTGAAGTAGAAATGTTTAACCTAACTGAATAGCTTGAAAAAGAAAAGTTTTTGACAATTAAACTGTATACTTATGGTAAACTGAATTATTTGAAATAGAACTTTTCATTTGCTTTAAAAATGGATTTGGTATTAGATAACCTACAAAGGTCGATATGTCATAAAACACAAACAAACAAACAAACAAACGATATATTTATAAGGATTATTCCACATCAGTGATAACACATATGTATCTCAGAATTACATAGACACAGAATCAAATGTGATTCTTGACGGCCAATTTCTCGTCTTTAAGCTAGTCAGTCCAAGTGGTTCTAATATGATGGGTACCCATTTCTGAACTGTTGCGTGATATACAATGGGAAGGATTATCTAGTCTGAAGAGAGGGCATTCTGAGAAGGGCCTTCATATTTATACTACGCTATTATTTACGTGCCTGTGTTAAATCTACCAGATGGAAAGGGTGATCTAGTTTGGACATTGTAAATAGAGAAAACTAATCTTGAGAAACCTTTTATGATATTCAAATTTGTTTATGATTATTCTTTTTTGTCTGGTGGGTGGAGTTTTTTTCTTATTTCTTGACTTTTTCCTCGAAATCACCAGATCGTAAGGCTACAATTAAGCTTGTCAGTATGGTAAAATTTGCATAGATAATAAACAAAATATATAAGCAATATTACATAGTATTAAAGCGACTCTCATTTGTCTGTCTTAAAAATTGCTACTGAGAGTTCTTTTCAAATGTTTCCAGATATCTAATACATCAATTCAATAATACAGTCTTTTTTATGATTTAAAACAAGATTTACTGGAAAAGTTTCAAAAGGTCAGAGACAGCCAGTTAAATGTAGACTTCCTAAAGAAAATTGATACTGTAAATCTGTTTATTTCAATGTTTAGGTATGTTTTCAGTGATAGATAGGTAGATATTTCACTGGTTGGGTTGTTGGGCATATCAACCATTGAGTGTTATTTAATGCTAAATACTCTTTATACATGTAGATTAAATATATCATTTGTGGGGGATAGTTTGTAGTGAACATTATTTTAAACGAGCCCGAACTCCATGATGTAGACCTATATTTTTGCTCCTGAGGTCATAATAATTACGCCAGCCTGAGCTCATTTGTTTGCACATAGTTAAATGGTTCAATTATTGCTATATTACTCTAATAATTTTATTTACACAAAATTAAAAGATTTATTGTATAATCATATCTGCCAACCCCGCCACTCGGGCAGGATATGACACAAGGTCAATTTTTGAGCAGAGTTTAACAGGTTTGAATTCAGACTTTTCCTTCTCCTAGACTAGTTGCCTCACCAAGGCTGAAGAACCCAGTCTGTCCTAATATTTACCAATAGCTGGAGGGAGAATAATTGGATTCATACATTTCCCAAGGGTATTAGTGCTATATGAAATGCAATCAGTCTCATCCAGTATTTGAACACGTGTCGCCGTGTCCATTTCCTACGACGATAACCATTACACCACGGGCACGGGATTTCTTGTATAATGAATGATTTAACAGTTCTGTTTGGTCCATAGAGTGAACCCTAACAGATAATCGCAATTTGGGTCCGAGTGGACCTGGCAGTAATTTACATTCCCCATAAGTTCTTGGGCGGGAACCTCGCCATCATATCCAGGGCACTCATTGGTGGTGTCTCACCCCGCTGCAGAGATACAGTCGGCGTATTTAGGTTTTAAGCGACTAACAAATGACATTTCACACGAGCAAACATGGATGTGGTAAAGAAAAGGGAAACCTTAAGAGAGAAAGGGAATCTCTTCAAATAGCAGCTCAAAACAACGTCATAAGGACCAACCATATCAAAGAAAGAATAGATAAGACGCAATAAAACAACACATTTAGATTATGTGGTGATAAAGACGAAACAATCAATCACATAATTAAAAATGCAGGTAATTACCACAGTAAGAATATAAAATTAGACATGATAGGGTGGGAAAAGTGATCCACTGGGAACTGTGTAAGAAATTAAGATTTGACAATGGGAATAAATATTATATGCACAACCAAGATTTTGTGCTGGAAAATAAGACGCACAAACTTCTCTGGGATTTTGAGATACAAACAGATTTCCTAATCTCGGTGAGGGGGGGTCCTCGTGGTGTAATGATTAAAGCGATGGACTGCAGAATCGTAGTAAGCGAGTTCGTATTCCAGTTGCGCTATTACGTTCACTTTCGGGCAAATACCCTTGGGAAAGGTATGAACCCCCTTATTCTCCCAGCTATGGGTTAAATAGTACCACTACTGTTCTTCGAGGAGAATGGCTTTGGCATCAAATAACCTACACAGGTTTATATGCCATTAAACAAAGAAACCAAACCTAATCTCGGA
This sequence comes from Sepioteuthis lessoniana, assembly GCA_963585895.1. NCBI lineage: Eukaryota > Metazoa > Mollusca > Cephalopoda > Myopsida > Loliginidae > Sepioteuthis > Sepioteuthis lessoniana. Next base: position 86,037,710 of record OY757921.1, on the reverse strand, counting down.
CAGACGACCAAACCTTACAGAAACCAATAAAAAAATTTGCAGAATTTGGACTTTGCTGTCCAGGCTGACCACAGAGTGAAATTGAAAGAAAGTGAAAAGAAGGATAAGTACCTCGACCTTGCTAGGGAATTTAAGAAAAAAACTGTGTAATATGAAAAAGACGATTATACCAACTGTAATCGGTGCTCTTGATTGGTCACCAAATGACTGGTACTAGGACTGGAGGACTTGGAAAAAGGAGGACGGGTGGAGACCATCCAAACTAATGAATTATTGAGATCGACCAGAATACTGGGAAGAGTTCTGGAGACTAAGAGTAAATTGCTGTCACTCAAATTCCAGTGAAAGATCATAAGCGAACGCCGAATGAATAGGGCGCCCAATGAGATTCGAACTCATTCGTGTAGGTTTGCCAGTCTAACTTGCCTGCCATTACACCTCCATATATTAGTCTGTGATGTCTATTTCTTTTTATTTTATTCTGTTATTATATACATTGGAAGATATCGAAATAGAATTAAAATTATACATATA
>OY757921.1:85944676-86034676 GCA_963585895.1 Sepioteuthis lessoniana | reverse complement strand
ACAAATTATTGTTCGTCATCTTCATCATCATGTCGCGCTGCTAACACAGATCTTTCTGTCCCTCTCTCGATACCCGTCTCTATCGTCTACCGTTCCAGAGAGGTCTTCCAGGCTACATTCTTTTATCAGTACAGAGTTGTTGTTTATAGGTTCTAGCTGGTCGTCCAACCTTTGCTTGTCTATGTGAATGGGTTCACAAGAGTACATCGCTTATGAGTTCGTCCTTACTTCTCCAGCAGTGTCCCGCATGTCTGGTTCGTCTAACTTGGATACTTTTAGTGATGGGTGATAGGTGAACATGCAGCTGCTGTTTTGTAATTTTTGTTAAAGCCATTTTGAAAAAGTAGAAAAATATTTAGGTCTGCTTTGGTTTTAAGGCATATCAACCGTTGTTGATTATTTAAAGCCAAATCCTGTTTTTACATATTAGATATATTATTTGTAAACACTTTTAGTAGATAAACGTAAGAGTTCTATTTCTAACAATTCACTTTCGCAAAGTTAAATCATTCCAAGTATTGCTATGTATCCCTTATAATTCCATTAAACCTCAGTCATTTCTCACCGTTAAATGCTCAAACAGTTTTATTTGCAAGAATTCAATTTAGGAATAATCGTTTATTTGCACCCACTTTAGATGTCTAACAGTTCTATTTGACCCATAGATAGGACCCTATCAGATGCTACCTTACCGGACTTGAGTGGACCTGGAAGCGATAATAATGAAGGGGTACTCTTCATTCCCCAAAGCTCCAGCAATGCTGTCATAAACAGGACTCTGTGTGGTTAGGGCTATTACCCCTCGGTAGCAATGCAGTCGATGTATTTAACAGCCCCAGCCAACCAGGCTGTTTAGTATCCATATTCTTTCACTTATGAACGTATTTATCCCTCCATCAGACACCTGTTAAATAATTCAATTACTGATATTTTACAAGGATATGTTTCAGTTTGAATAACCTTTGAACGTTAGATATTTCTTTGTACACAATCTTATCTTCAAATGATTATTCGGAATACATTATTTGTTCATGACTATAAAGTTTCAAGAAACCAAACCAAACTCCGTGATATCATTTCCACTTCTAGGCATATAGTATGGTTTAAATCAAACAAAACTAAACTTCATTGTCTCTTTTATACTTCTGGGCATATAACTTGATTTAAATCAAACAAAACTAAACTTTATTGTCTCTTTTACACTTCTGGGCATATAACTTGATTTAAATCAAACAAAACTAAACTTTATTGTCTCTTTTACACTTTTGGACATATAACTTGATTTAAATCAAACAAAACTAAACTTTATTGTCTCTTTTACACTTCTGGGCATATAACTTGATTTAAATCAAACAAAACTAAACTTTATTGTCTCTTTTACACTTCTGGGCCTATAACTTGATTTAAATCAAACAAAACTAAACTTTATTGTCTCTTTTACACTTCTGGGCATATAACTTGATTTAAATCAAACAAAACTAAACTTTATTCTCTCTTTTACACTATTGGGCATATAACTTGATTTAAATCAAACAAAACTAAACTTTATTCTCTCTTTTACACTTCTGGGCATATAACTTGATTTAAATCAAACAAAACTAAACTTTATTGTCTCTTTTACACTTCTGGGCATATAACTTGATTTAAATCAAACAAAACTAAACTTTATTCTCTCTTTTACACTTCTGGGCATATAACTTGATTTAAATCAAACAAAACTAAACTTTATTGTCTCTTTTACACTTCTGGGCATATAACTTGATTTAAATCAAACAAAACTAAACTTTATTCTCTCTTTTACACTTCTGGGCATATAACTTGATTTAAATCAAACAAAACTAAACTTTATTGTCTCTTTTACACTTCTGGGCATATAACTTGATTTAAATCAAACAAAACTAAACTTTATTCTCTCTTTTACACTTCTGGGCATATAACTTGATTTAAATCAAACAAAACTAAACTTTATTGTCTCTTTTACACTTCTGGGCATATAACTTGATTTAAATCAAACAAAACTAAACTTTATTCTCTCTTTTACACTTCTGGGCATATAACTTGATTTAAATCAAACAAAACTAAACTTTATTGTCTCTTTTACACTTCTGGGCATATAACTTGATTTAAATCAAACAAAACTAAACTTTATTCTCTCTTTTACACTTCTGGGCATATAACTTGATTTAAATCAAACAAAACTAAACTTTATTGTCTCTTTTACACTTCTGGGCATATAACTTGATTTAAATCAAACAAAACTAAACTTTATTGTCTCTTTTACACTTCTGGGCATATAACTTGATTTAAATCAAACAAAACTATACTTTATTGTCTCTTTTACACTTCTGGGCATATAACTTGATTTAAATCAAACAAAACTAAACTTTATTGTCTCTTTTACACTTCTGGGCATATAACTTGATTTAAATCAAACAAAACTAAACTTTATTCTCTCTTTTACACTTCTGGGCATATAACTTGATTTAAGTCAAACAAAACTAAACTTTATTGTCTCTTTTACACTTCTGGGCATATAACTTGATTTAAATCAAACAAAACTAAACTTCCTTGTCTCTTTTACACTTCTGGGCATATAACTTGATTTAAATCAAACAAAACTAAACTTCCTTGTCTCTTTTACACTTCTGGGAATATAACTTGATTTAAATCAAACCAATCCAAACTTCATTATTCGATTTACAAAGTATTAAATATTTACTATCCATTGTTTTTATGTATGGACAAGCTTTTCTTTCATTCAGATACGGGATAAATATTTCTATCACATTTCTTTTACTAGAATGACTTTGGCATTAAGTAATCTCTGAACGTTATTATTCCTTTGTAAATAATCTTATTTTCTACTAACTAGTCAAAATTCTTCATTTGTTCTTGATAATATAATTTTAAGAAACCGAACCAAATTTATTATACCATTTACTCCTCTGGTCATATGACTTGATTTAAACCAAACCACAAAAAAATTCATTATATCATTTACTCCTTCGGTCATATAATTCGATTTAAACCAAACCAAAAAAGAAAACTTCATTAGATCATTTGGTTCTTTTGAGCATATAACTTGATTTAAACCAAATAAAAAAAAAAACATCATTATACCATTTACTCCTCTGGTCATATGACTTGATTTAAACCAAACCACAAAAAAATTCATTATATCATTTACTCCTTCGGTCATATAATTCGATTTAAACCAAACCAAAAAAGAAAACTTCATTAGATCATTTGGTTCTTTTGAGCATATAACTTGATTTAAACCAAATAAAAAAAAACATCATTATATCATTTACTCCTCTGGGCATATGATTTGATTTAAATGTTAAATTTTGAATTACAAAAAAAAAGCTAAGATTTAGTTCAGATACTTTGTGAACATAACCAGTATTTGCAAATTCTGGAGGAATTAGATTCAGTGAATCGGATATTGATTGAAGACATTTCATTCCTGGTTATAATGGCAAGAAATGCCATGAATGTCATGGAGCGACTGATATAAGACTTCATCTATGTCACACACTGACACTAGTAATATATCAATGACACTTTGCTAACTTAAAAAAAAATGCCGCCTAAAGGCAAAAAGTCTAATAAATCATCCCTGTTCAATATTGTTCAGAATTCAACTACTGTCCACCATTGTTAATACTAATCAAATAATTTTTACTTAATATCCAAAATTCTTTTTCGGGTCTTAACTAAAATAAAGACTAAAAGAGAAACTGAGGAAAAGTTACCTCTGGAGTGGTGGCAGAACTGCTAGACTATGACACCGTAATTAGCGGGTTCGAACCTAGAAACCAAACGGAAAAAAGATAACGGTAGGTCGTATGAAATAACTTTTCCTCGATTTAATTGTTTAATGGCATATACACTTTTGTAGGTTATTTAATCTCGAAAACATCCTCGTGGAAGAATATTAATGGTACTATTAAACCCATAAACAGAGGGGGTGGAAAATAGAGTACATACCTTTCCAAGGTAATAGTCTGAAAATGATTGTTATACTGCGATTTGAGTTCAAACTCATTTCGAAGTCACAATCATGCAAGTTAGCCACTACACCTCGGAGACGCTTATTTTAGCAAGATTCGTATGCATGTCTTATTTTTCAGTATACACTTGGTTATTTGATTGCTCCGTTGGCTTAACGGCATATTGTTATACATTGACCCTCGACCGAGGCGTAAATCAAGAGATGCACCTGTGTGAATAAGTGGAAGAACAGCGGAAGTAGGTGGATGTTAGAAAATAATATAACCAGGTGCCCAGTTCGTTCGAGTCAGTCGGAGGCAGGATGCCAGCGTGAGAACCAGCATAAAGACTGAGGGCTTTGCGGCCCTCAGTGATCCACGGTTGATCAACCCAGCCAAGATGAGGAAGAAGTGCTGCTATGGTCGAGATAAGAACTTGGGACAAATAGCAGTCTGTCCCTGTCTCCAACTCATCTCTCACACACAACAAACATTTACTTTCGAAAATAAAGTGTGAGAGATACAAATTTCTATAAAGAAGTGTGTTCGTTCGCTTGTTGAAGTCATCATTACAGTTGATTATGTTCCCGTGTATATTTGTATACGCGTAATATAGTTGTATTGTGGCTATACAACAATATCAACAGTTGGTGGGTCATACCAAGTCAAACATTGACAAGGTTCCTGGGTCTCCAAGTAGTATAATTGTTAAAGCACTGGACTGAGGAATCGAAGTAAGCAAGTTCCCATTCCAGTCGTTCTATAACGTTCGCTATCGGACAAGTACCCTTGAGAAAGGTATGAACCTCCTTATCTTCCCATGTAAGGGTTTATGAGTACCACTATTGTTCTTCTAGAAGGTTTTGGCATTAAACAACCCAAGAAAGTTGATATTTCATTAAACAATAAAACAAATTACATAGGTGCAATTATTGATTGATTGACAGGTTGTAATGACAGTTTAAAAAGAATAGTGGTTAAGGAATCACGTTCATGGTAAATTCATATTTGTGTAGTTTGTTTTAAAAGGTTGTTTTTTTTGCACACGGTTCTATCAAATACTAAATTTTGATCCACGGAACAAGCTCTATCACTCTCGCTCAGAATAGACCTACGATTAATGGCAATGAAGGGATACTCAACAGTTTCCAGATCTCATGAACTTGAGTCTTGTCGTTATCATACCCAGGAAACGCTTTCTGGGAGGTCTTACCTCTGGGTAGAGGATACAGACTGCGTATTCTAAGACCACCGACAGGGTGGTACCTTGCTCGGATAACTGTTTCACAGCGTGAACTATTCGGAATGCGTATTTCGTACATAATAACAAAGTTCCAAGAAGTCTTTTTACCTAAAGTGTGCACTTTTATTGTTTTATAACCATTCTATAAAGGCGTTGATAACATAATCGGTCAGATGACCTGAACTAGCGAGGAACAAAAAAAAAAAGAGAACCTGCCGAATAGTGGACTTTGCTACGCCGGGAGACAAGATAAAACTGAAATAAAGAGGTAAGTACACGGATTTGCTTGAGGACTGAAAAAAAAAACTATTGAACATGAAAATGAATGTGATACCAACTGTAATTGGTGTGCTCGGTGGTACAGGGACTGGAGGACTTGAAAATAAGAGGACGAGTTGAGATAATCTAAACTACCATTTTTACCAACCCCTCGGACAGGATATGACTCGAGGTCAATTTTTTAAGCGAAGTTTAACAGGTTGAAATTCAGAGTTTTCCTTCTCCTAGAGTAGTTGCCTCACCAAGGCTAAAGAACCTAGTCTGCCCAACTATTTACCCATAGTTGGAGGGAAAATAATTGGATTCATACCTTTCCCAAGGGTATTAGTGCTATGTTAAATGCAATCAGTCTCATCTAGGATTTGAACTCGTGTCGCCGTGTCTATTTCCAACGACGATAACCATTACACCACGGGCATCCAAACTACAGCATTGTTGAGATCGGTCAGAATACTGAGAAGAATCCTGGAGACTTGAGTAAACTTGCTCTCAGTCGAACTCTAGTGAAAGACCATTAGCTAACGCCAGTGAGAAAAACTCGCAAGGAATAATAATAATAGTAATACACACGACAAAACCTGGACATGGTTAAGAAAAGGAAACTTTAGGAAAGAAACAAAACCTCTCCTTATAGCGGCACAAAACAACGACGAAAGAACCAATCATATCAAAGCGAGAATAGATAAGACGCAACAAAATAGCCAATGTATGCTATACGGTTACAGAGATGAAACCATCAATCACATTATAAGCAAGTGCAGCAAATTAGTGCAGAAAGAAATAAAATACTAGACACGAGCCAGTCGTGCAAGTCTTGCACACTTGGAGATGTGCAAGAAATTTAAATCTGACCCTATGAACAAAAAGTATATGCACAAACAAGCACCTGTCCTAGAAAATGACACACAAAAACTCGTATGGGACTTTGACATACACACGGATCACCTAATCTCGGCCCGAAGACCGGTCCTAATAATAAACAAAAAAGAAAAAAAAAAGAGAAATCGCAAAATTGTCGACTTTGCTGTCCCGGCTGACCACAGAATAAAACTGAAATATTGTGAAAAGAAGGCTAAGTACCTCGACTTTGCTCGGTAATTGAAAAAAACTATGGAGCATGCAGGTGACAATAATACCAATTGTAATTGGTGCATTTGGAACAGTAACTAAAGGATTACTAAAGGGACTGGAGGACTTGGAAATTGGCGGACGAGTGGAGACCATCCAAACTACTACATTATTGAGAACGGCCAGAATACTGAGAAGAGTCCTGGAGGCTTGAGGAGACTTGTTGTTACTCAAACTCCAGTGAAAAACCATCAGCTAAAATTGATGTGAAAAACTCTCAAGGAGTAAATAATAATAATAATAATAATACGCAAAAAATAGCAGATATAGATTATGTGGTGCTCGAAACAAACTTGAGCTAACTTACTCTCTCACTTCAATCGCTTGGTTGGTTGGTTTTTATGGCATATCAACCTTTGAAGGTTATTTACTGCCAAATCTATTTTATACAAATAACCAGTTCTATTTTAAACAATTCAGTAAAGCATAGTTCATACGCAGTTCAATCGTCAAAAATATTTTTGTTTCAAGCTATTTAGTTTAGTCAAACATTTCTTATTCAAGTAATTCTTACTTCAGTGAAAACTCAGTTAAAAACTGATATAAAACCAGCGTACTTCTATTTAACCAACCACATTAATTTCAAAGACGGGTCCGTTTTTGTTTGAAAAGAATTTCATAGACATCACGTCTAGTTTTTAGATTTTCAAATCATTCCGTATACACTCTTTCTTTAAAATTCAGCAAAGTATTCCAACAACAAACTTTCACCAATTGCTCTTGCATTATAACCTACCGTGTTCCATTATCTAGATTCCTCAGCATTTTACCTTTATTAAATAACAGCGTTGACACAAATCTTTAAACATTTGCTGTGGTATTCTCTAAAACAAATGGAGATTATTCTTTTTCGTTAATCAGTTCACACAAGAATCGTGTCCTGGGTATAGCATTAAAATTTACTCAGTCGACAGACTCCAGTTCTCGTACTCCTTCATTGCCATTACTCAAGAGTCGATTCCGACATGGAATAGTAGAATGTGTTAGGATCCTGTCTATGGGTCAAATAGATCTGATTTAAAACTATAAGTATTCCATAAAAAATCGTGTAAGTATATATCTGTGTGCCAACATATTGTTATGATTTAATATGGTTATCAATGTTATATTGAAAAACATGAAACAATTCAACTTTATGCAAGTTATTTGTGTAATGAATAGGTAATTGATGCTATAATTGTTTATTTAGGGTTTTTATTATTTTTTACTTCAAACTTTAGAATAGCATTAGTATCAAATAAGGATACTTGAAACCATATATTTAAATGCCAACAAATAATAGTAAATGCGAATAGATACTTTTAAATATTTAATTGTGTAAGATTAATAGTATTCGAGAAGAATGTCTAGTTCGTTTTAATGGGATAGCTGGAGAAATGGGAGGTATGTGGCCATACTATTATTGCTTGGTTGATTGGTTGGTTGGCTGGTTGGGTTTTATGGCATATCAATCATAGTAGTTTATTTAATGCCAAATCCATTTTTTTTTCATCATACAACGTGTGAAAGCACGTGCGATACCCTAGCCTCAACAGCCGCAAATCAGGGTGATAACACAGTTTCGGTAGCCCAAGGCGGAAAAAAATTATTTAATGCCAAATCCATTTTTATATAAATAATCAGTTCTATTTCAAACAATTCAATTTAGCATGAGTATACAGTTCAATTGTCAAAAACATTTCTATTTCAAGCTATTCAGTTTAATCAAACAGTTCTAATTCAAGAAATCCAGTTTTGTATAAATATATTTTTTGTTTACATACAAATATCAAAACAGTTCTGTTTCGAAAAATTCAGTTTAGCGTAAGAAAATTTTCAGTGTCAAAAACATTTCTATTTCAAACAATTCAGCTGAACATTAGTGCGCAGTTTTAATATGAAAAACAGTTCTATTTCAACCAATTGACTTTAACATGAGTACGTTGTTTCAATGTAAAAAAAGGTTCTAATTTAAAAAAATTCACTTTAGCATAAGTATGCAGTTTAGTTCTATTTAACTCATTAGATAGGGCCCCACCAGGTGCTACCACACTGGTCCCGAGCGGACTTGGGAGCGATGGCGATGAAGGGGTGCTCAGCATTCCCCCCAAAGCTCCAGCATCACTGTAACCTCACCATCAGATTTTTTAGTGTCCTACGAGGACACTCGTTTGGGAGTGGGGGTTTTTACCCGTCTGCAGAGATGCAATTGGTGTATTCTACTGCCCCAGCCAAATGGGCAATGTTATTTGGTGATGTGCTGATTCCAGAATTTCTTTAAAACAACACAGCAGTCTTGTGTAATTTCCACTATTAAAGCAAGGACGAAATCATAAGCGACGTTCACCTATGCACTCCAATATATGGATATACAAGTGTTTGTCAACCATTAAAGATTTATATAAACATCAGAAGTGTATGGAAACTGAATACAGTCTGGATGATAGGGACGGTTGGCAAGAGAGGGAGAGCCAATGGATATCGTGCCATCAGCTCGACATCATTATGATGGTGATGAGTAAGTAATTCTCATAACTATATACAATTGTGTATGAATTAGTAGTAGATAGGAATTCTTCAAATTATACCAATTCGAGATCATAGTCCAGCATTTTAACCATTATAGCACAGGTTCTCCCAGGCCAATAAAAATGTGGGAAAATTGATTTTATTTGATACGACTATTTGATATCTGTGCATAAAAAGGATTATAGAATTATATAAATATGTAATTAAAAAATACAATGAACATTGAGAATCCTGGAAGCTGCACTTCACAAAGTAGTTGCTGTACAGCCAATTAATTCTCATCGGACAAGCACTCAAACGATGTATCAGTAATACATTCCGGGTACTGTTGGCGAAGCAAGAATGAATTCAGAAGCAACGTCCTTATATGAACTCCAACACATGGAAACTGGATAGATAGGGATGAATGGCGAGAGAGAGTCAAAGGAGTCGGTGATGTAGACATGCCTTGAGGCTGATCATGATGATGATAATAAGCCTAATAAGCTAATTTTGGAATGAAATAACATTTTTAGGAGTTGATATGCAGTTAAACTATACGAAAACTTATGCAAGTCGTAAAGAGTACAGACGAACAAACACTTAAAGTGCCGGGAACACTTTATTCATTTCTGAGATTATCCTAACATTACGCAAATAATGACACTAAAAACCTTTCCTCTATCCCCAAAATGTGAAAGATACGCCATGTTAAGTACAGTAACTTGTGTATACTTATAGATATATACATATTAGTTATCCCTAAGGCACACCAAACTAAAGTTGCTGAAAATTGCGTATTTCCCACAGGAACTAATGGCTGGTGCTTTACCACAAAAAAAAAAGTTACAACTATCCGATACCAATTTCAAGACAAAGCAGTTTCTCCATAATGATTAAATATTGACTAGCTGTCTATGAACTCCCAACACCATTACGCTAAATCTTGTTTTAAATCATAAAAAATGCATTACTAGCTTGATTTATTGTATTAGATATATTGAAACCTTTGAAAGGAATCCTTTGTACCAATCTTAAAGAAAGACAAACCAGAGTCTATTCATTTTGATTAAATATTGCACGTATATTTTGTCTAATTATCTATGTTAATTTCACTGAACTGCGCAACTTAAACAAATGTAGCGTTACGATCAAGTGATTGCGACAAAATAGTGAAGAAATAAAAGAAAAAAATCTAGAAAAAAAACAAACACTATCACAAAAAAACATCATAAACCAATGTTGTATAGTACACTGTGTCGTTATTAACAACGAAGAACACGTATGTATATAGAAATATACATACGTGTTCTTCGTTGTTAATAACGACACAGCTATGGGTAAATAGTAGGCCAGACAAGGTTCTTCAGCTTTGGTTAGGCAACTAGTCTAGGAGAAGGAAAACTCTGAATTAAAACCTGTTAAACTCCGCTTAAAAAATTGACCTTGTGTCATATCCTGCCCGAGCGGAGGGGTTGGTAAATAGGGTATATAAAAATATAAGATTTTTTTTTTTTCGGCGATGATACTTGTGTGGAGCAGAGAGCAATCGCAGAGAGTTCGCGCACATGGGGGAGCTGTCGGGAGACGGACGAAACTGACTTTAGCCGAAATTCGGGAACTTACATAGTCTACAACTCTTACGTGACCTGCAGCAATTCCTCTTTTTCGTTAACCATGGTTATGCCCACATCTTACTCCTTTGCTTTTTGTTGGTTATGTTGTCTGCTTCCCGTTGGCTACTTGCCCTAGCCCGGTTCTGTGGGCATACGGATCTGCCTCTATCACCGAATTCAACGACGCCCACTGTTCAGGTGATTTTCCAAAATCTTCGACCGGATGTTTTCAACATAACAACTGCGGGCATGGTGACATTTCGGAAAATCCCCTTGTTCATATTATCCTTGAGCAGATATAATCCTGTCAACATCCTCTGATACACAGCACCTGTGGACATGATGACATTTCGGTGATCACACCGGTCTTATCAATCTATCTGTCAACAACATCCGCCATATTCCCACCCCCAGGTCATGTTAATATATTATACAAATACGAATATTGACAGCTTTTCTGAGATTATTTCTCTCCTATTTTCTTTGTCGATATTTATGAGATGGTGCCCGTCTCCATATTAAATCGCAAGCCTCTGAAATTAGATGGTAATTTCACATAACTTGGTCGCAGTATCTCATCTACAAAAAACGATGTCAACGGAAGCTTAGGGAAGGTGTGGACGGTAATTGATAGGTTACTGACTTTGTGAAATAAAACTGGTAATCTTCTAATGTGTACTCGTTTCAGTACTATTTATAGTCGAGACAACAAGACTTTAACAAAATGCTTAAATTAAAAGCTGAATGAAAACCACCCGAGGATAAAAAAAATGTCGGTTAACGAGTAAAAACTTACATTCATCAGCTTTGTCGAGACACTGGATATCATCTAGAGAATCTACCAAGAACGACGTCCAAAAGGGACGGATGGTGAGTTAAGGTCAATGGAATCAGTGCTGTCCTAACGACTTGACATATATATATATACATATATATATGTGTGTGTATGTGTGTGTGTGTGTGTAGCAGTCTTTCATTTAAGCATGTTTAATAAAGACACGTTTTGTCACTATAATCTTGTTAGGATTCTTTCAAAATTTCCGGACATATGTTTTGGATTTAGGTTACAGTTGGTAGATGAATTTACCGAAATATGTTTACGTAATTTTTGCGATGTTATAAAAAAATCCTTTCGAAAAACAATCTTTACCCGATCAAAAAAACCCTGATGATGGCCTATGAAAGGTCAGAAAGGCTCGGGACAATTTCGGTAAATTTATCTACCAACTCCGTCCTAAAACCAAAACACTTATCAGGAAATATGAAGAGATCCTAAAAAATGTTATAGACAAAATATCTTTATTCAATTAATCCCACATTATATATATATATATATATATATATACGTGGTGCATTCAATGATATTTCCAGACTTTTTTTGTTCTGGGATTTAGAATCGTTGTAGACTCTTGAAAATTCTGTATGTTATTGCTATATATATTATGAGATGACTGAACAATTTTTTTATGATTTCAGGTTCAAATCAACAGCTACAGCAGCAATTGGAATGCACCCTACAAAAGCTTGATTGTCACAGCTGGTGAATTTAAAAAATGCAATTTGGACGTGAGGACACTTTAGAAGAACGATATGCAATAAAAATCTGTTTTAAATTTGGAAAACATGTCACAGAAACGTATGGAATGCTTCAAAGAAAGGCAGGGAGTCTGTGAGGAATGATGAGAGGTGTGGAAGGAGTAAGGAGGTCAATACACCAGAGTTGATTGGCCAAAGGCTTAGGGTTAGGGTTATTATGTTGAGGTTTTAAGGGAGTTCAGGAAGAGATTCCATCGGAAGAGGCCTGCACTCTTCAAATTCGGTCAGTGGCATTTCAACCGGGACAATGCACCAGTCAACAACTCCATCTTTGTCACCGACTTTTTGACCAAGATGAGCACAAGACAGTTCTTCACTCTGTCTATCGTCCAGACCTTGCTCCCAGTGACTTTTGGTTATTCCCTAAGCACAGAGGCTGTCGTTATGAGACAATTGAGGAGATGAAAGAGGCCGTGACGAAGGTCATTGACACGCTCACACAAGAGAACTTCCATGGGGCCTTCCAGAAGTTGTTGGAACAGAACAAGAACATTGCAGCCGGAGGAGATTCATTTGAAGGGGACCAGAGTTTCATGTGTGTACTATCAATAAAAGTGCCCATACGAAAAAAGTCTGGAAACTTATTTAATCATCCTCATATATCAGTGGTGCGTATTCCTTCGAAATAAAGTATTGCTTTCCATAGAAAATGTATTCAATGCCAATTTTCTTTTTTAAGTATTTCGTTAGTGCCCTAGTTTTGCAATACAGAGGTACCATGTCCACAACTTGGACCAAATACCATTTTATTTCATCAGAGAGATCGGATTACTATATGTAATATGAGGCTAATGTAACATAATGGCCAAGGGATTTCAGTTCATGCCTTTGAGTTTAGTTAGGCTGAGAACCTTTCGGCTTAGCACATGGATTAGTTAGGTGCAAACCTTGATGTAAGTGGTAACCCAGACGCGGGGTGGACGTGCCACTCAGAGATGTCACAATAGCCCGAGATGATGAAACGGGTGACAAAGTGCGGGTGACGTCACGCACCGGAAGCGCGCGGAGGATTTTGGGGATTTCGAAAGAAAGTTAAGAGAGTTGAAAACTAGACACCGGAAGAAAAGGATCGACTTTTAGGGCTCGCTGAGGCGAGACGATTTTGCGCGCCGTGGGTGCCGCACGAGATAGGGGCCAAATGAATAAGACGGCATAGTGAGATTGTGTCTCTCCTCCTTTTGTCGAAACCTTTAACTCAAAGTTAATAAAAAGGTTTCGTACCTTAACAAGAAGTCCTTACGTGTTTTCGAATTTCGAGATTCCTATTTGTTCTATCGTTATGAACATATATGTCTATTTCGCACATGGCGTTAATTGTGGCTATAGTACACTAATTCGAATTATATATATTCTTCCTTTCTACGACATATAAACGCCTCTCGGCATTTGGGATTCTAAAGAGAATTTGGTTCTCTACAACAAGTTTATTAGTTTCTACGAAGGTAAAGCTTAATGAAGAAGAAAATATAGAGAAATGACGGAAGAAGTTAACATTACAGAGCGTCCGGTATCCTAGAAGAACAAGATAATAAATAAAAATTAGGGGAGCAGATAGTTTGCATACAGGAAAAATCAGGTTTGAAGTATTTCATTTAAACGTATTAAAGTGATTAGGAACAAGAAACAAAGAAAACCTAATGGAAAGCAAGGGTCTCCCTAACTAAATTGCTCAAATGCTGGACTTAGACCTCGAAGTAAGCAAGTTCGATTCTAGTTGTGCTATCACGTCCATTTTTGGACAAATACTTTTGTCAGAGGCATGAACCTCTTATTCCTCAGCTCATGGTTAAATGGTATCTCTGCTGTCCAACAATAATGGCTTTAGCATTAAATAACCCATGAAGGTTGATATGTAGGTTAAATAGTATATCTCCTGTTCTTCTACAAGGGTGGCTTTGGTATTAAATAACCCACAAAGGTTGATATGCCATTAAACAAAGAAGCCAAATGTTACTGAAATACTTCTCAGTACGATTAGTTTGGTTTGGTCTTATGTATATCAACCAATTTAGATTATTTAATGCCAAATCCATCTTTATACATAAAAAACAGTTCTGTTTCAAACAATTCAGTTTAGCATAAATATATTGTTTGGTAAGACTCAGTTAGATGTCAAAACTTTTCTATTTCAAACATTTGAATTTAGCTTACAAAACCAGTTCCACTTCTGTTATGTTTTGACCTATTGACCCGGCCAAAAATGCCATTCAAGGTGATGCACCGGAAGGAAGTGACACATTGTAATGGCAGTTATGAGAGGAAATCGTGTGGGCGGAAAGTGGCTGATGAGATGGGACGAGGTAAAAAAAATCCCATTATACTCTCATAGACTGACGCACCAGAAGAGAGTGACATCTGAACTTCATGACAGTTATTTCCGCTCGATAGCGATCACACAGGCCATTCCAAAGATAGCGGAAATGACACATCCTGATCGCCAGATATCGGAAGAAATTGCGGAGGCGTGGACACCTATCCATATCACCGCGTGGAAGTTTGAAGGTAATATAAGGCCGACGAATTGAACAGAAGACAGTACAGTGGAGTTCGAGTGCCAGTTGGAGATAGATGTGGTAGGGAAAGCCACACCCGGCCGAAGGGGCTCTCGGGATCTCTGATTGAATTAGGGTCCAGAGGAGAACGAGAAAGACACAACGTTGCCGACCATAACTTTGGGGTCAAAATATTTCATTTATGTTCGGTCTCTAGCTCCCTCTCACACGCAAACCATTGAACAACCCTTTCGAACCCTTGCAATAAAGTGAGAGGTATATATTTTTATAAAGAAGTCTTCCTGAGTCTTTGTCATTGCGTCTGTCTTTATCATTGCGTGCGTCTTTATTATTGTGTCGTTATGATACGGCACATGAGAATATAACATTATATTAATTTGGTGCCAAAAACCAGACATATCGTCATGATATGGTTACGGACTGGGTTTCCACGGAGATGATCAGAGAAAACACAAGGCCTCCAGAAAATAAGAAGAAAAGAAAAAAAAACCGGAACAGACCGACGCGTAAAGAAAGAAAAAAAAGAAAAAAGGAAGACAATGCAACGTGCTGGAAGAAAAGAAGAAAAAAACGAAAACAAGAAACAAGAATAAACCAGCTACAAAAACAGTAAAGTGAAAAAGAGAAAAAAATTAGTACGTACATCGCTCATTCATATAATTCTATCTCTCTGTCGATTAATTTGGGTATAATAGTGAAAGATCAGTTTTAATGACAAGAGCCTTTCTAGAAGCATAAAATTGGAAATATTTTTTTTAAAAGATGTGTGATCCCTAGATAAAAATCGAGATTACTGCTATTTGTAATATTGTATCGAAGTGAGGGAGGAGAGTAAGAAGGGAAACAAAGATATGGGACAGTTACTGACCGTTTTTTGAGAGACACTTTATATAAACAATATTGTCATAAATGAAATTTACAATAGACGGGGGTCTTTGTGAGTAAAAACTTATAGTAAACAATAAATTTTATTAATGGAATTTTTTATATTAAATAGGTCTTGGTGAGTGAAAATTATTGTAACTTGTCAGCGGTCCGGACAAGTGGTGATTGAAAATTAGAATTTCAGTCCAGGATCTGGAATCCCGCATATCTGTAGTTAAGACTTTTTGGGCAAATTTTCATGTTTGGAACCTGTGGATTGGAAATGAGAATTTTAATCCGAGAGATGGAATTTTGGGAGCATCAATGGGATTGTCCAAGAATTTCTCCCATTGGTGTTTGTCTGAAGAATGCGCACATACTTTTTCGATATAGATGAAGTTGGGAGAATCGATATTTTCGGCGCTGGTAGAATCAGGCCGGTTGTTTTTTGCTGTGGAAGTTGTTGATACCAATTATTGGAGACATGGGTATTGTCTCAGACTTGTCGTGGTCATGGTCCGTATCGATTGAAAATGGTCTCGCCGTGGAGGCAGAGTAAATAAGAGACAGATGTTTTTTTAAGTCTGACGAGGCAGACAGATATTTTGTGAGTTCCCCCTGGAGTGGAGCTTTGAGATTGTTATTGAAATTTCTTCAAGGAATTATGGAGGACCCGTTGTGTTGAGAGGATAAAAGATGCATCCGTATTGTACCTTGATGCACACATGTCAAGATGGCCAACCACGCAAATATGGTAAAGCAAAATTTAGATAATAATTAGCCGAGCAAGTGTTACATAGAGAGAAGATCGCTTTCTAAGTAAAATTTTGTTTGCTGGGTTTCAAGTGATTCTTTTTGTGTTTTCAGCCATTTATTGTCCTTGTAAATTATTCAGCAAAATATGTGAGAGGGTGATGGAGACGAACGTGAAAAAAATTCCACATGTTGAATTTTGAAAAATGATTAATGGATGATTGTTATGTTTTGACCTGTTGACCCGGCCAAAAATGCCATTCAAGGTGATGCACCGGAAGGAAGTGACACATTTTAATGGCCGTTATGAGAGGAAATCGCGTGGGCGGAAAGTGGCTGATGAAATGGGACGAGGTAAAAAAAATCCCATTATACTCTCATAGACTGACGCACCGGAAGAGAGTGACCTCTGAACTGCATGAAAGTTATTTCAACTCGATAACGATCACACAGGCCATTCCAAAGATAGCGGAAGTGACATATCCAGATTGCCAGATATCGGAAGAAATTGCGGAGGCGTGGAAGCGTGTCCATATCACCGCGTGGAAGTTTAAAGGTAATATAAGGCCGACGAATTGAACAGAAGGCAGTACAGGTGCTCTCGGGATCTCTGATTGAATTAGGGTCTAGAGGAGAACGAGAAAGACACAACGTTGCCGACCATAACTTTGGGGTCAAAATATTTCATTTATGTTCGGTCTCCAGCTCCCTCTCACACGCAAACCATTGAACAACCCTTTCGAACCCTTGCAATAAAGTGAGAGGTATATATTTTTATAAAGAAGTCTTCCTGCGATTTTATCATTGCGTCTTTATCCTGCGTGCGTCTGTTATTCATTGCGTCAGTATGTATCCAGCATATATATGTATATTTCTGCATGAATCAGCAGATGACTATACAATACTTCAACTGATTCAGTTTAGCGTCAGTACGCAATTTGAATGTCAAAACAAATCTATTTAAACCAATTCCGTTTAGCATAAGTACACAGTTTAGTTCTATATGACCCATAGGTAGAACCCAATTAGGTGCTACCACTCCGAGCCACAGAGGACCTGAATTCGGTGGCAATGAAAGGGTATTCAACAATCCCCACAGCTCCAGCATTACTGGAAACTTACCATCAGATTGTGTAGTGTCATAACCAGGAAACTCTTTGGGAAGATCCTACCCCTACAGAGAAGCAGTCGGTGTATCCTGCAGCTTCAGCCGCCTGGGCCACAGGACACCCGTTGTGGGGGTGTCTTACCACTCTACAGAGATGGAATCGGTGTATTCTACAACGACAAGAAAGTGAGCCACAGGAACTCGTTAGGGAAGTCTTACCATTCTACAGGGATGCAGTCGATGAATTCTACAGCCCTAACCGACTGGGCTGAGATGGTTGTCATACCCAGGGCACTCGTTTAGGTAGTCTTACTCCTTTGCAGAGAAGCAGTCGGTGTATCCTACAGCCCCAACTGACTGGGCTGAGATGTTTGTCATATCCAGGGCACTCATTGGGTAGAGTCTTACTACTTTGTAGAGAAGCAGTCGGTGTATCCTATATAGTCCCAGCCGACTGGGCAAATTCTCAGTGTGAGGCTGAAGTTGTGGAATGAATATTATGAATCTTACCAAAGTTGAGAATTATATTCGATCAATAGCATTTAAAGACCAAAATCTGTTTCAGTTTGGTTTTGGTTATCTTTATTTCTTTTTTTTTTTTAGTTTTTTTCATCCAACTTTGTGTATTATTTTTTTTATTCACTCGTTAGAAGAACATTTCTTCAAAGTGAATTTTAAAAAAACCCAAAATCAAGCAAACTAACAAAAAAATAAAAAATAAAATAAATAAATAAAATAAAAAAAATAAATCTAAAAATGAAGATAGAATGAAATCAAATAAATATGAACGTCTGACTTTAAACCGAATTTTTACTGTATGATTTTGAAAAGTTTTCGAGAACACGATATCAACTTATTTCATCTTTGCTCTGTAATCTTCGTTTTACTTGCTTTGTAGGATAGCCCTGTCCGTTGTGGGGAGCTGTAGTATACGCCGATTGCATCTCTGCCGACGAGTAACCCCACCATTAACGATCGTTTGTTTGTTAAATGCATTTTATGGCAAATCAACCGTTGTGGGTTATTTAAAACCAACTCATGTTTATATATGCACATATCAAATATATCTGATTTGTAAACGAATAGTTTTGAGAAAACAGTTTCTAAAAGATCAAGGCCAATTTTGTTTGCACACAGTCAAGTAGTTCCAAGTATTGCAATTTATTGTTTTCACACAGTTAAGCAGTTTCAAATATTCTTATCTAACACCGATGATTCTATTTAGTGCAGATCGGTTATTTGTAACCAGTTAAATTGTTTTAATTACAGAAAATGGTTAATATTTCTATTTGATTGAGAATATTCGTTGGGGTGGAGGCAGCCTCGTCAGCTGGAGGTATGAAATCCGCTGACTGCTTCCCCTCCAACGATTTTCCTGGATATGAGACTCCAAGCCTGGAGTTTTGTGGAATCTGGAGTAACCTTTTATTGTTCCAGGTCTCCAGAGACACGGATTTTTAGTATCTACAAGTCAAATAGAATCAATAAATCTTTGAATAACTTGAAAACATTTAATTCTTTGCAAACACATGGATAACGATAAATTGGTTTATTAGTATCACATAGCTATACTTAAAACCAGTCAATTATGTATGAACGAATGAATAATGTTAAATAGAATTATTAGATGGTTGGTTGGTTGGGTTTTATGGCATGACAACCTTTGTAAGTTATTTAACGCGAATACATTTTTATGCAAATAGTTCTATTTCAAACAATCCGTTTTAGCATAAGAACACCGTTTAATCTTTAAAAACATTTCTACTTCAAGCTGTTCAGTTTAGTCAAGCAGTTCTAATTCAGCTAATTAAGGTTAGTATAAGTACAGATTTGGTTACATACAGTTAAATGTCTAAACCGTTCTATATTAAGCATTTCAGTTAAGTGTAAGTATAGTTTCAATGTCAAAAACATTTCTATTTCAAAAAATTCAGTTTAGCGTAAGCAGACAGTTTAAATGTAAGTACAGTTTAATAGTCAAAAACATTTCTATTTCAAACTATTCAGTTTAGTCAAACAGTTCTAAATTCAAACAATTCAGTTTAGCATAAGTATGCTGTTAGTTCTATTTAACCCATAGATATGGCCCTATCAGGTACTAGCATTCCGAGCCAGAGTGGACCTGGGAGCAATGGCAATGAAGGGAAACTCCACATTCCCCAAAGCTATGGCTGATGGAAGGTTAGTTGGATTCGTGCCTTAAATAGCCTATCGATACTACTGTATGGATGCACTACATGGACGCTAACTAAACTGCTGGAGAAGAAGCTAGACGGCAATTACACAAGAATGCTGCGAGCAATATTGAACAAGTCCTGGCGGCAACACCCCACAAGGCACCAACTATACGGCTACCTGCCTCCTATCACGAAAACTATCCAAATTAGACGAACTAGACATGGAGGACACTGCTGGAGAAGCAGGGACGAGCTTATGAGTGATGTACTCCTATGGACCCCCATATATGGCCGGGCAAAAGCAGGACGACCAGCTCGAACATTTATTCAGCAGCTATGTGAGGAAAGGGATGGAGCCTTGAAGACCTGCCGGAGGCGATAAACGATAGGGATAAGTGGCGAGATAGGGTCAGGGATATCTGTGTTAGCGGCACGACATGATTATGATGATGATATTAAATCGTCTAATTGAAAGAAAACTCAAAATTCAAACCAGTTGTAAATTTGGAGAAGACTGGGTTAATCTTACCATCGATAAGCTATAGAGGTGCCTTCAAGACAAAACCCAGTACGTATTTCCTCCATAAAATAGTGAGAAAACAGACATAACTCCCAATAAAATGATTTACAATATGTCTACTTAACAGGATTACGTAGAAAGGATTCGGTCTAGCTTATATCACCGACAAAAAGTAATGGTGTAGTTTTGCGTTATATATATATATAAAGATATATATCAAAAGAATATATTTTCAGATGCATCAAAGGCGGTCTTCATTGCTGACATTGGGTTTTTGTACATCATATAGGCTTCAACAGAAACCTCAACCTGAACCCGGAATTTCCAGTTTGCCCACTTGAAAGTGTTGTGCGACATATATTATCTCTTTTCTTTTTTCAGTGAAAATAGGCAAACATACATAAAGAATAATCCTCGTCAGTGAAAGTTAATTAAAAGAGGTCGTTTCCCCTTCCACTCCTTTAAAAAACTTCTGCATTATACATGTTTCGCCAGATTATAATCCCATGTATGCCTAATCTAGTATGTTTGTCATATTTATCAGTTGATAAATTACTAAATTTAAACATTTTTATGTTTAATTTGCTACACCATGTCTTGTTAAGTTTTCTTTTGGGTGTTCTTATATCGCTTCAGGCGAGAAGCAATATAAGAACACCCGAATAATATATGAATATAAAAGTGTGCAAACAAATGACTTAACTGGAGCCATTTAATAGCATGCAAACAAATGAATTAATTCGAATCTTATAACAGTGTGCAAACAAATGACT
The DNA here is from genome assembly GCA_963585895.1 of Sepioteuthis lessoniana. Taxonomy (NCBI): domain Eukaryota; kingdom Metazoa; phylum Mollusca; class Cephalopoda; order Myopsida; family Loliginidae; genus Sepioteuthis; species Sepioteuthis lessoniana. The sequence continues at coordinate 86,013,627 of OY757921.1, read as the reverse complement.
TAATTGGAACCATAGAACAGTGCGCAAACAAATGACTTAATTGGAACCATTTAATAGCATGTAAACAAGTGACTTAATTGGGACCATATAACAGTGTACAAACAAATGACTTAATTGGAACCATTTAATAGCAGGCAAACAAATGACTTAATTGGAATCTTATAGCAGTGTGCAAACAAATGACTTAATTGGAACCATTTAATAGCATGCAAACAAATGACTTAACTGGAACCATAGAACAGTGGGCAAACAAATGACTTGATGGGAACCATTTAATAGCATGCAAACAAATGACTTAATTGGGACCATATAACAGTGTGCAAACAAATGACTTAATTGGAACCATTTAATAGCATGCAAACAAATGACTTAATTGGAATCTTATAACAGTGGGCAAACAAATGACTTAATTGGAACCATTTAATAGCATGCAAACAAATGACTTGGAACCATATAACACTGTGCAAATGGATATCACGACCAGAAATAAATTTATATTTACTCAAGGAACGTAATATTATTTGTTTTTCTTTTTATATAAAGATATTTTTCAGCACTGCATGTTGAGTGTTGATGTATTTAAATCCCTAATTAACTTTACGTCGAGGGCCGTCGACATTGAGCACTCAAATTGGATACTTGGATTTTGTCCTTAGATCATATATATATATATATATATATATATCCAGATATATAGTGGAAGAGATTTTCTGAAACTGTGCGGAAAAAAACTATCACTGTTTGATGGTATACTTGAATCCATTTAACTGTATGCAGACAAATATTTTGCTCCACATACGAAGCCGAATTGACATCAAAATTTCCATTTAAGCTTGCAGCAGTGTGAAATATGTTAAGGTATGCAGCATAAAACTTTATGAAACTGCAAAAAGTCTTGTCGGTGACCGCTTTGAATTTACTGTAAGAAAGAAAGAAAGAAAGAAAGAAAGAAAGAAAAACGAGGAGGACGAAAATTCAAAAAAAGAAAGATAATTACGGTAAGAAAACAACATAAAAAAGAATGAATAAGGAAACAACCAAAAAGATAATTAAAAAAATATAATGTGGATACCGTGAAAGAAATAAAGACAGAAAGAAAGAAAGAGAAACGAGGAGGACAAAAATTCAAAAAAGAAAAATAACTGCGGTAAGAAAACAACATAAAAAAAATGAATAAGGAAACCTCGAAGAAGACATTTAAAAAATATAATGTAGATACCGTGAAAGAAAGAAAAAAAGAAAGAAAGAAACAAACAAACAAACAAACAAGCAAAACAGATACAAAAAAGAACATAAAGAGAGAAAATACAGAGGTGCCCGTGGTGTAATGGTTATCGTCGTAGGAAATGGACACGGAAACACGAGTTCAAATCCTGGACAAGACTGCATTTCACATAACACTAATGCCCTTGGGAAAGGTATGAATCCAATTATTCTCCCTCCAGCTATGGGTAAATAGCAGGGCAGACTGGGTTCTACAGCCTTGGTGAGGCAACTAGTCTAGGAGAAGGAAAACTCTGAATTCAAACCTGTTAAACTCTGCTTAAAAATTGACCTTGTGCCATATCCTGCCAGAGAGGAGGGGTTGGGTAAATATGATAAACAGAAAAAAAGCAAACAAAAAAAAAGCAAGCGAATTGAAAAGAAGAAAAAAATAAGAAAGAAACTTAGAATAGAAAATTTATCACAAAAAAAGCAAAAAAAAAAAAAAAACTTTCAGGACAAGTAGGCAGCAAAAATAATGAAAAAGATAATTGCATATGAAAATTAATATAGAAAGTAAGAAAGGCAAAAAAATAAGAAAGAAAGAAAGAAAGAAAGAGTACGAGGGAAAAGAGGAGAGTCAAAAGAAAGATGATCAGAACGATTTAAGAAAGAAAGAAAGAAAGAAAGAAAGAATATTCAAGGGGCATGACGCAGAAAAACCGTCTAAGATAAGGAGAGAAACAGATCAGTTGATATTCTCCGAACGTGTCACGCCTCTTCGATTGTTCATGTTTTCATCTAATGCCGCCGAAGGCAAATAGAAAGCAAAAACAAAAAAAAAAAGGGATAAAACTTAAAAAATAGTAAAATCGAAGCAAACCTTATCGATTTAAACTCCATCCTCAATCCTCATATCAACACCAAATGTACAAACTCTTGTCGATTTTTGCCCAAGGTAAATCAGTACTTATATCGACGACGATGTTTTAGTGTAGGTGTTTGAAGGTGGGGTGAGGTTTTAGTGCTTTCGGACACTTAGACCAAACAGTTCCACCCTACTAATCAATAAATTAGCCACGAGCAGCGATTCAGAGTCTGGTCAGCATTCTTCCACTGACTTCAGCCGGCAAATTGGATAGAAAAAAGTAAAATAAAAATTGATGAAAAAAAAAGATCAAATGAATCTGCCGGCTACAAAGTCGAAGTCGATTAAAAGCAAAACAATAGAAAACAAAACAAAACAAACAAAATTCCAAAGGGATGAAAAATGCGGGCATACTTTAATTTCGCTTTTGCCCCTTTTTTCTTTCTTTCTTTTTTTTTTTTTTGCTTTTTTCTAGAAAACAATTTCTCAGCATATTTTTTTCAGTCTCCTATCAATTGAGATAGCGAAGAATAGTTATATTTAGTAAGCTCTTTTGAAGCTCCATTGTGTAATGGCTCAAGTTAAGTCCGGCGACGTCAGAGTCAATGAGTTCGATTTTCAGTCGCGTTATAACGTTCACTTTCTTGGAAAACGTATAAAAATCTCTTATTCACCCACTACTATATTTCAAGAAGAATGGCTTTGGAATTAAATAACCCAAGAAGGTTGATATGCAATTAAAAACAGCAACCAAAGCTACGCAAACCCCTTTCATTAACTTCAGATTGTTAAAAGTGGTTTGTCATGAATTAAATTTCAAGCTGAGAGTGAGAGAGTAGGTTACCGTCAGAGAGAGAGAGAGAGAGAGAGTAGGTGACTGTCAGAGAGAGAGAGTGGTAAGCCACCAGAGAGAGAGAGAGAGAGATTAGGCAACCGTTATAGGGAGAGAAAGAGCGAGTGACTGTTAGAGAGAGAGAGAGAGAGAGCAGGTGACCATCAGAGAGAGAGAGGGGGAAGAGAGTAGGTGATTGTCAGAAAGAGAGAGATTAGTCAACCGTCAGAGAGAGAAAGAGTAAGCAACCTTCAGAGAGAGAGAGAAAGAGAGAGAGAGAGAGAGAGAGACTGACTGACTGACCGTTAGGGAGAGTGTATCCTACGGTCAATTCAGTAGACAGAGGGTGTGTAGTCTATCAAGTTGGAAGGTTACCATATAGTTCCTGTGTTGAATCCCGAGAAAGATCCGTTAATCTCTCTCTCTCTCTCTCTCTCTCTCTCTCTCTCTCTCTTTCTCTCTCCTTTAAAATCTATCGTATGTAAACAGGCTATCAACGGACATCCAATAAAGATATCAGTAAAAGAAGATTCCTTGCTTTTGTGTTTAATTTAATATTACCTTTCACCCGAGAAGGAATCGGAAACCTGCTTACTTTTCAAGTAAACAAGCAACGAACGAAAAATTAACTATCGTTCACAGAAAGGACAGGTGAAGATCTGAACAGTGCTTTGTGTGTTTCACATTCTGTTCTCCCCAACAACCCTCACCAACAAAGCAGTTCGCCACAGATTATCCTACACTCATTTCCTTAACCACACGACAAACATCTATTTATTTACGCATCTTCCACGCTGCATGCATTGTTTTAGTTTTGCCCACGTTACATATTCATCTTCAGTAACTCGTGAGAAAGTTACATGGAGAATAAAATGTAAGCAAAATAAGATATGTTTCTCTTAGTATTTGCCTTAATTTAGCTTTTTCTGTTGTTCATTCTATTAGAGGGCTTAGAATATACTGACTGCATACCCAACGGATGAGTAAGCCCTCGAAAATATAGTTTTCTGAGTATGACACTAAACTACATCTGGTGATGACGCACCACATCTGGAGGTCTAAGAAATCCATAGAATTTTTTTATGGTTTTTACTTATACTTCTACTCTGACCCGGAATGGTTGCACCTTTTAGGAAACCATCAATCGGTCAAATAGATCTGTTTTAAATTATTTGCATATGATAGAAATATTTGATGATATTCAGACAACTTATTTGTACAAAGAACATTTACTTGAAGCATGAACTGTTTACAATTGATAATTAGTTACATGAGATCGTATAATTGTGTGTACAAATGACTTACTTAGAACTATAAAAGTATTTCTAAAAAATAATTTACTTGGAACCATATAATTGAGTACAAACAAATGACTTAATTGGTACTATATAATAGTATGCAAACAAATGACGTAATTGGAATCATATAACAGTGTGCAAATGACCTAATTGGGACCATTTAATAATAGCATGCAAACATATGGCTTAATTGGAACCATATAACTGTGTGCAAACAAATGACTTATTTGGAACCATTTAATAGTATGTAAACAAATGACTTAATTGGAACCATAGAACAGTGTGCAAACAAATGACTTAATTGGAACCATTTAATAGCATGTAAACAAATGACTTAATTGGAACCATATAACAGTGTGCAAATGACCTAACTGGAACCATTTAATAATAGCATGCAAACATACGGCTTAATTGGAACCATATAACTGTGTGCAAACAAATGACTTAATTGGAACCATTTAAAAGTATGTAAACAAATGACTTAATTGGAACCATATAACAGTGTGTAAATGACCTCATTGGAACCATATAATAGTATGCAAACAAATGACCTAATTGGAACCATATATCAGTGTGCAAATGACTTATTCGGTACTATATAATATTTTGCAAACAAATGCCTACTTGAAATCATATAATATCTAGATTGAAATAAGTTACTTTAAAATATGCCACTGTTAACAAATTATTGATATTAGATAGAAATACTTAATATCAAGTCATTGTGCATAAAATATTATCAAGGAACCACAGCACAAAAATTCAAAACAAATGTTCAATTAAACCGATTCCTTTATTCTTGGTATGAAATAACCCTAGACGGGTTTCCGTGCAATTAAAATCAATAAATAATTTTTCTCTTCTAAACCGAGTGACTCCGTCACTACACGTACTTATATGACAAAAGCCGATAGTTAAGGAATAAATTAAAATCAGAATATGCTAATAAATTCCTGAAAGACTAGGAATAGGGAATTGGGAGAAGAATATTAGTCCTATGACAATACACCTGTTCGTTGATACACTCCTTAATAATCAAAGAGAAACGACCACATAGTATAGGATGTCAAGCACACAGCACTGGTAAATATTTCTTCATAGAATGCGAAGATAAAGTTTTTTTTAGACAACGTTTTTTCAACGTAAACAATATAAAAAAAACAATTCAAATATGTCGACATGGATGTCATTTTGTCCTTTCTTAGAGAAAAAAAAATACCAAAGCATGAACACACCCCAGAAAGTAATCACTAAAAATAAAAAATATCCAATAGGATGTTCAGATTTCATTAAAACGGATTATTAAAAATAAACTCTTAATCAATAACACAAAAATATAATTACTAGGATTAAAAAGATTGACATCTTGCGAAAAGGTGAGGAGCAATCCGGTAACACTGGAAGTTTATGCTGAGGATTTGAAGTTTACAAACTATAGATTGGATAGTGAAATGTCGCACTCGTTTGATACTCTTCAGGAGTTTCACACCGAATTTGGGTCAGTGGCTTGAAGAATACACACAGGATTCACAATATTTGGCCTAGCTGACCTTGGTTAATTATCGAGCAAAATCTATTTACCTATCTTTTTACAGTACGGTGATCAAATGAGCCGCGGTCAGTCCACTTGTTTGAGTGGCAAAGGAGTCGATATTCGACATCGGAGTAAGCCATTTAAAACTCCAGTAACACTACCATGTTCAGTATCGGATTAATATATTTGGGAAAGTTATGAACACCTTATACTCCATAGTTATTTATATCTGTCATTGCCCCCCACCACCACCACCAGACAGGACTCGACACAAAGTCAATGACTCGAAGGTCGATTATAGTAGGGATTTAGGGGAAGGGAAGGTCATCGACCCACTTAGTGCAATGTGGCCTTGATGTGCCTAGCTGGTCTTGAACCCAAATCTGGGCCCAGGGATGTATGCTTGATTATACCTTAAACTGGGCAGCAAGGTAGAGTGCTATACAAACTTATACTTGTTGGTTAAATAGTTCCACAGCTGTTTTTCTACAAGAATGACTATGGTCTTAAGTAACCCATAACGGTTGTTATGTCATTGAAAAAAGAAACGAAAATCTTCACCTTTTTCACAACAAATATTGTTGCTTGCATGAAGTTGTGGTAAAGTTCGAATTCATGAAGGAAATTTTTTCGAATTTGATTGCGTTGCTAGTTCATTTGGGCAGTTTCCAAAGTGCACATCCACCAGCTATCACGATACTACTAAACGCATGTGGTAATTCTTCACTCTCTCTCTCTCTCTCTCTCTCTCTCTCTCTCTCTCTCTTTATATATATATATATAGTTAAATAGATATATATATAGATATGACAAACAATCACGTGCTACAATATTGAAAAACTACTTTGACAACTAGCATAAACGTGCAATGTACGCAATTCTCTAACTTTTAAGTGATAAAACAAACACCAGACGGGTTGGCATGCCGTTAAAATCAGTCAATCAATATTCTTGTTTGGAACGATTCAAAGTTTTGTATTTTATCGGCATTTGAACAGTGAACTCTGGCTTAATTCAGGTAGACACAGTCATGTGAACCATGAAGAGAATCCCATGAAGATCTTAATGGAATTTGTAGATCGAATTTGACCATTTTTAGCAATTTGAAAAGTTTTCGAATTTCGTGGAAACAGCCTCGAGAAAGTAGACATTATTTGGAAGCTTAAAATCTACCCTCCCGACATTCATCCACGTATTTTGCAAATCAGGTTATTTTATCTTGTTAAATATCCGCCAGACAGAAAACAAGTATTTCCAAAATTAGAAAAGTCTCCTATGCGGAGCCTTTATGTTACCACAATAAGTTTTTCACAGTGTGAAACCATGCATTTTTAGCCAAGAAAGAGTTTTTTTAAGTTTCATTAAAAAAAAAAAAAAGAAAAAAAAAAAGAAAAATTTTAAAAAAAGAAAAAATAAAGAAAAAAAAAGAAAAGTGGGAAACTTTTTTTTTGTTTAATGGCATATCATCCTTCGTGAGTTATAAAATGCCAAAAAGCCAATCTTGTTGGAGAACAAAAGTGGTACTATTTCCTTATAGCTGGGTGGGGATAAGGACGATCATGCCTTTCTCAAGAGTATAGGTCCCAACGTGAACGGGAAAGCAGGACTGTATTTCGAACTCGCTTACTACGATGTCAACGTCCTGTACATTAGCCACGACGTCACGGGGAATCCCTCAAATGGAGCAGACAAAATACCAATCAACAGTACGCACACAATCGGTATTTCCGCATTTAGAGGGTCACGTAGTCAGTAACAGAAATGTTTTACTAATCTTCTTCTTCTTCTTCTTCTTCTTCTTCTTCTTCTTCTTCTTCAAGGTGGACTGGCAGCACTGATTCCTCTTAGTTCTGTTAGGTTAATGGCATATCAACGTTCGTTTGGTATTTAATACCAAAGCCATCCTTGTAAAAAAGCAGTAGTGGTACTAATTAATCTATAGCTGATGGGAGAAGGAGGTCCATAAATTCCTAAAGAGTATTACTCCAGAAGAATTCGAACTTGCTTACTATCATGTCGCAATCTAGCACGTTAGCCACTACACCATTAGAACTCCCTCTGTCTCCCTCTGGACGGTATCCAGTATCCATACAGAGCAATAAATAAGGCGATATTTTTTTAAAGTAAAAAAAAAAGTTTCCTTGATTTTTTTACCATAAATGAAATCTCTCTATTGCTTGGAATTGGCTTCTAGTAAAAATTATGTCAATCTCAGAAAATTATTTGTTTTGAAGCAATTAAAATTGGCAACAAACCAAACAAAGTCCTCCAAGCTTAAACTGAGGACTTGCAAAAAATCTAGGAAGTATAAACTATATGAAATTTATAAAAGAATGTGTGATCTGGGGGCAATAGCATTGATGGGGCACTCCACATTCCCCAAAGCTCTAGCATTATTGAAGCCTCACCATCAGACTGTTTAAAGTCATAACAGGACACTCGTTGGGGAGCCTTACAGAGATGCCATCGGTGTATTCCACAAACCCAGCCGACTAAGATGTATGATTAGGCTTTCTTTAGTTGAGTGTTATGGCATATCAACAATTGTAGGTTATTTAATGCCAAATCATATATATATATATATATATATATATATATATATATATATATATATAAAACTTGAAGGCAATTATACAAGAATGCTGCGAGAAATACTGAACAAATCCTAGAGGCATCACACGACAAAACAGCAGCTGTTCGGCCACCTATCACCCATCACGAAAACTATCCAAGTTAAACGAACCATATATGCGGGCCATTGCTGGAGAAGTAAGGACGAACTCTTAAGCGACATACTCCTGTGGACCTCAGCACATGGACGAGCAAATGCAGGACGACCAGCTAGAATCTATATACAACAGCTCTGTGCCGATACAGGATGTAGCCTTGAGGACCTACCGGAAGCGATGGACGATAGAAACGGGTGGCGAAAGAGAGTCGGGGTGATCCATGCTGGCGGCATGACATGATGATGATGATATTCAATATATACGTTTTGGTTGATGGTATTTTTAAACAATCCTGAAGTCTATTTTTTGGCACACAGTTTTTGCTTCTGAGCCAATACGGGTGTGCCCATGAGTGGGAATCCATGACAATGTAGCTCATGAGTTCGCCCTTACTTCAACAGCCGTTGCAAGCATCATCATCATCATCATCTCGTACCGCTGGCACGGATATCCCTGACCCTCTCTCGCCACTTCTCCCTCTCATTCATCGCCTCTGGCAGGTCTTCAGAGCTACATCCCGTGTCCTCACATAGCTACTGTATGTATGTTCGAGCTGGTCGTCCTGCTTTTGCACGGCCATATGTGGGGGTCCATAGGAGTAATTCACTTATAAGCTCGTCCCTGCTTCTCCAGCAGTGTCATGCATGTCTGATTCGTCTGACTTGGATAGTTTTCGTGATGGGAGGTAGGTAGCCGTATAGTTTGTGCCTTGTGGGGTGTTGTCGCCAGGACTTGTTCAATATTGCTCGCAATATTCTTGTGTAATTGCCGTCTAGCTTCTTCTTCGGCCGTTTAGTTAACGTCCAGGTAGTGCATCCATACAGCAGTATCGATACGACCGCTGCCAGACACACACCAATCATGAATAAACTGTTAACGATTTTACGTTGTTTAGATTTCTTATATTTTAGTATTTCTTTGTTTAGGTTTTTATCACATATCAACCATTGTCGGTTATTTAATGCCAAATCTTTGTTTATTCAAATAAACAGGTCTATTTCAAACAATTCAGTTTAACATAAGTTTATAATTTAAATTGAATAGCTTGAAATAGAAATGTTTTTTACAGTTTAGTTAAATAGTTCCAATTCAAACAATTCAGTATATATGAGTTTAGTTCTTGTTTACACATATATAAATGTCAAAACAGTTCTCTTTCAAGCAATTCAGTTTAGCATATGTACATAGTTTGAATATCAAAACAGTTCTATCCCAAACAATTCAGTTTAGCATGAGTATACAGTTTAGTTCTATTTGGGCCATAGATAAGATCCTGTCAGGTGTTACCACTCTGGGCCGCAGTAGACTTGAGAGGGATGGCAATTAAGGGGTATTCCGTATTCCTCAAATCTCCAGCATTACTGGAACGTCACCATCAGATTGTTTAGTGTCATATGCAGGACACTCATTGGGAGAGTCTTACCCCTCTGCAGAGATGCAGTTGGTGTATTCTACAGCTCCATCCGACTGCGCAAACACTGTTTACAGTTTCATTTTTTTCAAGTAAGTCAATAATGATGTGTCTCTAATTTCCTTGAAGAGTCTCAGCATGACCTTCTTTAGTGATCGCTTCGACCAGAATATTTCATCTTCCTTTGAGTCAGTGCGTTTCTCTTTATCATATTTACCCAACCCCTCCGCTCGGGCAGGATATGACACAAGGTCAATTTTTAAGCGGAGTTTTAACAGGTTTGAATTCAGAGTTTTCCTTCTCCTAGACTAGTTGCCTCACCAAGGCTGAAGAACCTAGTCTGTCCTACTATTTACCCATAGCTGGAGGGAGAATAATTGGAGTCATACCTTTCCCAAGGGTATTAGTGCGATGTGAAATGCAATCAGTCAGGTCCAGGATTTGAACTCGTGTCGCCGTGTTCATATCCTGCGACGATAAGAATTACACCACGGGCATTTCTCTTTATGGACTGTCATTTCAACTGTCAGTGGCAAACCCATGTTAAGCTCCCTTGTAAACATTTTTGGACAAAAAGATTTTTCTATGTACACAGCACACATTCTTTTGTAAATTTTACATAGTTTATTCTTCCCAGCAAGTATAGATTTGTTACAAGACCTCTGCTCAACCCTGGAGACTCGGTTCGGTTCACTACCAATTTTGATTGCCTCAAAACAAATATTTTTGTAAGATTGACATAATTATTACTAGAAGCCAATTCCAAGCAAATACAGAGATTTCATTCATGGTAAATAAAAATCAAGGATTTTTTTATTTACTTTAGAAATATCCCTTTATTTATTGACACTTGGGACTTTTGAAAAGGGGTGTTAATTAGTTAGCGGGTGAGCAAGATGACACGGCCGTAATTTCAATTTTAAATAAACCCCCTCATTGACTGACTGGCTACGATTCAACAGACATAGTGTGTATTTGCCTCTGCCCATGTGCGCGCGTGCGTGTGTGTGTAAACTTAAGTGTGTCTTTCCATGTATATAGTGTATGTTTTTGAATAAATTTATATAATAAATAACGGCCGCTGTATAGACAAAAGTAGCAGTGACTCCAACAAAGCAGCACCAATGAGATGATGACATTGTGACAGTCAGTTTTTTGGGACGAAACAATATTTTTGATAATAATGTTTATTTCTGTTTAATTTTTTTTTTCAATTCCGTTTTAAAATCAACTTTCAATAAAACTCAATTGAGTGGGATGCAAAAATGGAATGTCACAGCTTCTATCTGTACCGTTCTAAAAAAACGAAAACAAAAAAAAAAAAACAGGAAGCAAGATTGCCTATAAACCAAGGTGTCCCAGCAGTACCTCATGAGACCACGAGTTTTTCTCGGTTTGACACTGATGAAATACTAACTCTGTACAGATGCGGCTTCTACCTGAGCCATTTGATATATTTCCGTTTTTCTGTTAGTGACAAGCCAAGTTTAGACAAATTCATTTAAGTTGAATTAAGAAATCAAACGTTGACGCCCGTCTTCAATGGGCGATATATCGATAGGCCGGCCATTTTACTTACCTTATTCTATCACATCATCGTACCTTTCCGGCTTACGCTGAAGTGCCCAGTCAATGATTTCTTCAAAAGAATCTGTTAACTCAATGACCGCTGAAGCTTGTTTCGTTTTTTTTTTATCAACTGACCTGATCACAAGATCCGTAAGCGAGGAGGTTAATGTTATATCAGCAGGAAAAGCAAGGTGATGTCATCTCAGCTGGAAAGACAAAATGACGTCCAAAATCTACAGAGACGCTGCAGTCCGAGTAAACATCAAAGAACGAGGAACAGTACTTATGAGGGAAAGTAAAAGATTTACACAAAAGTAATTACACGCGCGTACGCACGCATGCCCGTGTGTATGTATGTATGCTTGGCTTGGCTTGGTTTGGTTTTATGGCATATCAACCTTTATAAGTTATTTAACGCCAAATCCATTTTTATGTAAATAATCTGTTCTATTGAAAACAGTTCAGTTTAGCATAAGTACACAGTTTAATTGTCAAAAACATTTCCATTTCAAACTATTCAAGCAGTTATATGTAATAATTCAGTTAATTGTAAATACAGTTTTAATGTCAAAAAACAGTTCTATTTGAAATAATTCAGTTAAGCATAAGCACGCAGTTTAAGTGTAAGTACTGTTTAATTGTCAAAAACGTTTCTATTTCAAGCTATTCAGTTTACTCAATTCATTTTAGCATAAGTATGCCGTCAGATCTATTTAACCCATATATAGGGCCCTATCAGGTGCTACCACTTCGGGCCAGAGTGGACCTGGGCGCGATGGCAATGAAGGGGTACTCCGCATTCCCCAAAGCTCCAGCACTGCTGGAACCTCACAATCAGATTGTTTAGTGTCATATCCAGGACACTCGTTTGGGGGGATCTTACCCCTCTGCAGAGAAGCAGTCGGTGTATTCTACAGCCCCAGTCGACTGGGCAATATGTATGTATGTATGTATGTATGTACGTGTGTGTGTTTGTGTGTGTGTGTGTGTGTGTGTGTGTGCATAGGTACATTTGAATTAGGTACTAATAGTATAAATCTGATTGCCTCACGAAAACATGAACATGTATTAGTGCTATATAGTCACATATGCAGATTCACATCTACATACCTGCACATATATATGTAGAATAATTCACAACGACACAACGACAAGGACGCAGGAATAAAGGACGCAGGAACAATTAAGATGCAGGCAGGAAGACACAAGAAGACTTCTTTAGAAAAATATTCACCTTTCACTTTATTGCAAGGGTTTGAAAGGGTTGTTGAAGGGTTGCATGTGAGAGGATGCCGGAGACCGAACATAAACTTCATATTTTGACACCACTGTTATGACCGTCACGTTGTGTCTTTATTGTTCTCCTGATGTCGGGGTCTACTCCATCGGGGCTTTCCGAGGGCTCCCTCGGTCTGGTGTGGCCTTCCCTACCACATCTGGTCTCTAACCCTCTGGGAGTCTGCTGGCAACTGCATCGGGAGTTTCCGAGGTCCCCCTCGGTCGGGTGTGGCCTTCCCTACCACATCTGGTCTCTAACCCTCTGGGAGTCTGCTGGCAACTGCCTTTGCACCCCAAACTCAACTGAGTTAAATAATAACTCAACGTCCACACGATCGCCAACTGGATCTTCGAAATCGGATGTTTAATCGTCATCAAGCGGAAATAACTGTCATGCAGTTCAGAGGTTACTCTCTTCCGGTGCATGACTGTAGTGGCACAATGAGACCTTCACCTTGTCCCATATCATAAGCCTTAATCCGCCCACGCGATCTCTTTCGATTACTGGCCGTTGGAGTGTGTCACTTCCTTCCGGTGTATTACCTTGGAATAGTATTTTTGGGCCGGGTCGAAGGTCAAAATATAACATTAGTCCAAAGGTGGGTAGATATTCTTAAATAGATTTATAAACTTTCCTTTACGATTATAATGTGGGTTTCTGTTAGGAAATTTTTTTTTTTAAATTAGTATGTAAAATCATTTTTAAATTCATTTTCAAAACATGACTTTTAAATACTATCATAACCCAATTGGCTTGGGCTTTAGACTACACCGACAGCGTCTCTGAAGAAGGGTAATAACACCTCACACCAAGGTTCCTGGATACGACATAGAACAATCTGATGGTTAGGCTCTGGTAATGCTGGTGCTTTGGGAAATGCAGAGTATTCTTTCATTACCATCACTCCCAGGTACACTTTCGTGGTAGCACCTGACAGGGTCCTATCTAGAGTTCAAATAGAACTGTTTGACATTTACACTGTGTGCAAACAAATGATTTATGCAAAATTGAATTGTTAGGAATAGAATCATTTGATCATTTAACTGTGTGCAAACAAATGACTGATGTTTAACTGAATTATTAAATATATATTGTAATACTAGGAACCATTTAACTTATACAAAAATTAATTGTTAGAAATACAACTGTTTAATCATTGAACTGTGTGCATCTACAACATGTGTTTACTAATTATATATTTAATATATGAGGAAAAAAGAGGATTTGGTATTAAATAACGAACAATAGTTAATACGCCATAAAAACAAAGTAATTCAAATTTTATAACTATTTATAAAACATATAAAAATTATATATATATATATATATGATTATAATCTTTAAAATGGTTTATTTTATCAGAGGAATCAGATGACTCAACGATCGACAACCAATCAATAGCAGTTCTTGTGTTCCTTATGTGAATATTGACATCGATTTCAGCAGATGAGATATTGCTGCGGAGGTATATTAACTAGTCTACAAATTTTAGAGGCTTGCTATTTAATGTGGAGAGTGCTTAATCTTGTTTAAAACACGTGAACTCTGTTTTTACCTGCGTCCACGTACAATATTCTTCCAGCCTGTGGCGTGTCAGTACTACTGTATGGCTGAATCGCACTCAAATGAAAGAGATAAAGCTAGATATGAGCTACGCAAGTATGCTACGTGCTTTACTGAACAAAGCCTTGAACTTGCACCCCAGAAAACATCAGTGACACGAATTCCTTGATTCTGTCTCACAATTCCTCCAAGTAAGACGAACAAGATAAACGAGGCGATGCTGGAGAAGTAAGGAGAAACTTACTAAGTGGGTTCTGTTTCTAGAAACACGAAATCACCAGTCGACGGGAGGTGCTGTGGAATACATCTACTGCGTCTCTGCTCAGGGGTAAGACTCCCCCAACCAGTATCCTGGATATGACACTAAAGAATCTGATGGTGAGGTTCCAGTAATGCTGGTGCTTTGGGGAATTATGAGAATCCTTTTATTGTCATCGCTCCCAGGTCCACTCTAGCCTGGAGTAGTAGCACCTGATAAAGGTCCTATCTATGAGTCAAATAGAATTAAACTGTGTATCTATGCTGAACTGAATTGTTTGAAATAAAACTATTTATATGTATCAAAATGGATTTGGCATTAAATAACCTACAATGGTTGATATGCCAGAAAACCAATGAAGAAAAAAATTAAGAATAAGTTTATTAGGCGGTGCCCGTGGTGTAATGGTTATCGTCGCAGGAAATGGACACGGCGACACGAGTTCAAATCCTGGACGAGACTGATTGCATTTCACATAGCACTTGGGAAAGGTATGAATCCAATTATTCTCCCTCCAGCTATGGGTAAATAGTAGGATAGACTAGGTTTTTCAGCCTTGGTGAGGCAACTAGTCTAGGAGAAGGAAAACTCTGAATTCAAACCTGTTAAACACCGCTTAAAAATTGACCTTGTGTCCTATCCTGCCCGAGCGGAGGGGTTGGGTAAATATGATATGCCATAAAACCAAACCTAAACAGTCCTGGCCGACTTGCAAAGACTTACAGACATGACCTCTACACAAGATATAACCTAACAGACCTGCCATGACTGATAGACAACTGAGATTGATGTGGAGAGAGAGAGAGACAGAGACAGAGAGAGAAAGAGAGAGAGACGGAAAAAGAGAGAGAGAGTCAGGGGACTCCATGCTATCAGTACAAGTCAAGTATTATTTATATAAATATATATATATATAACTTGTGCAGAAAAGCCTAAAACATAGAAGTGTATCAACATTCAATCCGTAAGATTTCATAAAAACTCCCTGTATCAAAAAGTCCTTTAGTTCTTTAAGTGAGAAAGAAAAAGAGAAACTAGTTTTAACTTCTTTATTCTTATACTAACATCTTTTATCCATCATTTTAAATAATGAATCTCACTGATCGTATCATTTCTTTGATACTTCAGTACTATATATATATATATATATATATATATATATATATATATAAGAAATTCTGTGAATTTATATTCTCTCCTTGTAAAAACAGTTTCATTTCGTAATTTAATCTTTTTCATACAATAATTGAAGACTGTAAGATTACTGAAATGCAAATTTCTAAACTCTTTGAAAAGTCAAAGATTGGAAAAATTTTCTTTTTACTTTCTCAGAAAGATTTACTTTAGAATAACAAGACAATTTAAAAGAAAAATGCAATTACAAGAAAAATGCGATAAGAAAATGCAATTATTCGTGTAACGTTCTCTGAGTTTCTACAATTTGAGTAACGTGAACTATGAATGATCATTGTGTAAAGCTCTAGCCCCAAAAGTAAATGTACTGTTAGCAAGGAGAACAAATTGCTGTGTTGTGTGGTCAGAGGAATGCACGTTGCGTTGTTAGCGCCGAATTACTGCACCGAATGTGGAGAATGAAACGCACTAGATTCACCTCAGCTCTTCACCTGACCTTTCTACGACGGGTGGTCGAATTCTTGTTCGTTCCTTGTTTTCCTGAAAAGCCTGCAGTTTCTGGACTCTTAGGGGATGAAGGGTGTCTTACTTGTCATGTTAATCTGGAACAATTGCAAGGCATTTCTGGGTTTTTTTCTGTTACCTTTTGATAGCGAGTCAAAATACAATTGATTTTGAAACGCGCGTGGGCGAGAGAGAGAGAGAGAGAGAGAGAGAGAGACAGACAGACAGATAGACAGACAGACAGACTGAGGGAGAGTGCGACTGATGTGATTTTCAGCCCCCTTCTGATACAAAATAGATACTTCCATTTGTAAAATCAAAACTTTCAAGCTGTCCATTCGACTGTTGTATATATAACTTTAGTCGCCAACCTTCAAACTATATATTGAAACGCTTTCCTGAATATATAACAAAGAAATAAAAAATAAGAAATAAAAAATTGGAAGGTCATTAATCAAAATAATCCCCAATTCTATTCTTGCATCTGCGGGTCTCATTGAAGTTCCATCTTCGCATATCCTTTTTTTTTTTTTCAAATTTGACCCTGTTCAGTCTTTGTTTTTCTTAAAATGTTAAATATTATTAAAAAAAACTTTTGTTTCGAGAAGTCCCAAACTGCTTAAAATCCTTCTCCCCAATTTAACCAGACCATGTAGCATGAACTTCAAAGACTCATTTTTGACTGGTGATGACCAATTGTCTGAAATTATTTGTCATTTATTATATCTACGTGTGTGTGCCGACCGGTGATTTTATTTACCTATTTATTTATCAATTTCTTTGTAGACCCACATTTTCATTCTTTCGATTCCACTGGTTCATTCTTTTACTTATTTCTTCATAAAAAACAATCTGAAGCCAATTAGTAATATCGACGTTATTCCGAAGGCGAAACTTTCTGAGAGAATCAAAACACTTCTAAGGCTTTGAATTTTCAACATGGTCAGAAGATTTGCATACTTTCGCATATTAGTGTAGCAAGACTCTAATTATCATTAAAAAGATATTTTATCTTTTAATACAGTAAGCCCTTCCCCTTCCCAAGTTCATCAACTAAACGCAAAATAGCATGTGTCTCAATTCCTGCTTGGTCCCAACTATAAAAAGTCTTTGAGTGATATTCTGGTTTGGTTTGGTTTGGTTTCTTTGTTTAATGGAATATCAACCTTTGGAGGTTATCTAATGCCAAATCTATTTTCCTAGAAGAACAGTAGTGGTACTATTTAACCCATAGCTGTGAGGATAAGGGGGTTCATACCTTTCCCAAGGGTATTTGCCCGAAAGTGAACGTAATAGCGCGACTAGAGTACGAACTAACGTACTACGATTCCGCAGACATTTTCACGCAAATGAACAGTTCTATTTCAAAAAAATTCAATTTAGCATAAGTCTGCAGTTTACAGATCAGAACAGTTCTATTTCAACCAATTCAGTTTAGCATGAGTACGCAATTTAGTTCTATTTGACCCATAGATAGGACTCTATCAGGTGCTACCACGTTGGGTTAGAGTGGAGTTGGGGGCGATGCCAATGAAGGGCTACTCCGCATTCCCCAAAGCTCCAGCATCACTAGAACCTTACCAGCAGATTGTTTAGTGTTATATCTAGGACACTCAATGGGGGGTCTTACACCCATGCAGAGGTGCAGTTAGTGTATTCTACAGCCCCAGCCGACCGGGCAAAGTGTATCTCTGTGTGTGTACAGATAAGTTAGGTTGATGTAAAAGTAGCAAACATTTAATTATATAACATGTCTTTAGTATAGCCCTGTGTATGTATGTCTGTCTGTGTGTGTGTAAAAATGTATTAAGTTGATGTAATTTTAACACGTTATATTTGTCGAGAATATATGTGTGTGTCTGATTATATTAGGTTGATACAAAAAGATCTAGCATTTTAAAACATATGGCAATACAGTATATTCTGAGTGTGTGTGTGTGTGTGTGTGTGTGTGTGTGTGTGTGTATGTGTGTGTGAAGCTGATATGAAAATATCAAGCATTTTATCCCAAAATATGCCCATAATATTTATGCGTGTGTGTTTGTATACAAACATGTTAAGTTGATGTAAAAGTATCAAGTATTTTATCATGTAATATTTCTTGAGTGAACATATGAGTGTGTTTGCATATATGAGTTTGATAAAAAATATCGAGCATTTTTAAACATATGGCAATACGGTATATCTGTGTGTGTGTGTGTGTGTGTGTGTGTGTGTGTGTGTGTGTGTGTGTGTGTGCATATATTTGGTTGATAAAAAAATATCTAACATTTTAAAACATATGCCAATACAGTGTATCTGTGTTTATAGATCTGTATATATATATGCGTGTGTGTGTGTGTGTGTGTGTGTGTGTGTGTGTGTGTGTGTGTGCGCGCATATATGTCAAGCTGATACAAAAATATCAAGTATTTTATCCCAAAATATGCCCGTAATATATCTGCATGTTTTTGTATACAAACATGTTAAGTTGATGCAAAATATCAAGTATTTTATCATGTAATATTTCTTGGGTATACATATGAGTGTGTTTGCATATATTACGTTGATAAAAAATATCTAACATTTTAAAACATAAGGCAATACAGTATATATATATATATATATATATATATATATATATATATATATATATATGTGTGTGTGTGTGTGTGTGTGTGTGTGTGTGTGTGTGTGTTTGCTTATATTTGGTTGATGCAAAAATATCTAGCATTTTAAAATATATGGCAATACAGTGTATCTGTGTGTGTGTGTGTGTGTGTGTGTGTGTGTGTGTGTGTGTGTGTGTGTGTGTGTGTGTGTGTGTGTTTGCATAAATGAAGTTGATACAAAAATATCTTGCATTTTATAACATATATCAATATAGTAGTTCTCTGTGCGTGTGTACATATATTGATGTAAAAGTACCAAGCATTTTATTACATGACATGTCTTAGTATATCTGTGTATGTGTGTGTGTGTGTGTGTGTGTGTGTGTGTGTGTGTGTGTGTGTGTGTGATATTTTTTTTTACAGAATCTTTCTTTAATTCAAATTCCTAGCATCATTATTCTGTCATCAAAGCATTTTACCAATCTTTCTCAAACCTCGCAACACCTTTCAGCAATATCATATATTCCATCATTAAAAAAGAATTTACATAGTGTATTGGTTAACAAACTAACCTAGCAGACCCATTATTAATTTGATTCTCACTGAGTGTCTCTACTCCACTCTTTCTGTCCCTTTCAATGAACATAAAAATTGTCTAAACATTTGAGATCTAGTGCATTTATATTGTATGATATTTGTCGCTGCCTCCCACCAGACAGGACTTGACACAAGGTCAAAAGCCCGAAGGCGGATTACAGTGGGGATAAAGGGTCGGGGAAGGTCGGGAACGAGCCGAAACTCGAACCCTGCTAGTCTTTGACCCAGTAAGTGCAATGTGGCTCTAATGTATCAAGCAGTATCACGGACCTAAATCTAGATCCGGGCACGTATGCCAGAATATAGCTTGATCTAGACCGTGAGGTCTAGTGCTATACAAGGGGTGCATAGGGAACAAAGGCTGCAGCTCGCCCACTCGAAGGTGGCCCAACCGAAGTTGGGGGCCTTTCAACCTCGAATCTGCTATTGGTTTCGATACCACATCCGACACGAATGCCAGACGGCCCAGCCAAAAGGCCCCTGGGAGTATAGTGCATTTATATTGTAAGTATTTGACGCTGCCTCCCACCAGACAGGACTTGACACAAGGTCAAAAGCCCGAAGGCCGATTAAAGTGGGGATAGAGGGGAGGGGAAGGTCGGGAACGAGCCGAGACTCGAACCCTGCTAGTCATTGACCCACTAAGTGCAATGTTGGTCTAATGAGGCAAGCAATTTGGATCCGGGCACGTATGCCGGGTTATGACTGCAAGGTCTAGTGCCATACAAAGGGGACAGAGGATGCAGTTCGCCCACCCGAGGGTTGTCCAACCGAAGTTGGGGGCCTTTCGGCCTCGAATCTGCCATTGGTTTCGATACCACATCCGACACGAATGCCAGACGGCCCAGTCAAAAGGCCTGGGGAGTATAGTGCATTTATATTGTATACTTTAAAGACATTTCTAAAATTTTCCCCCCAAATTCTTCTGCAGTGATATTAGACAGCGATTATATGTAATTTGCATATGAAGAAATGGGATAATTATATAGTCATGTGACTAGGATAATAAATACGATATAATAAGCAGACATTTTTTCTAACTTTTCCTATGTATATATAGTCACTTTTTAGTGCTTTAATATGTTTTAATTTCTTACTTTGTTTTATCTTTCTGATCTTTGATGTATAAAAATTAATGTTTTTCCTTTTGATTTTGTTTTGTTCTGTTTCTTCTTTCTTTGTGTTCATTAATTGCATAATCTCTGTATAATTCCTTTTCTATGTCGATCGAAATTGTATGAGTTTTAGTAGATTAATTAATCTCTTACACTCGACCACGGGGATGTCCGCGTGGTGTAATGGTTAAAGCGATGGACTGCGGAGTCATAGTAAGCGTCTTCGTACTCCAGTCTTGCTATTACGTTCACTTTCGGGCAAATACCCTTGGGAAAGGTATGGAACCACTTATCCTCCCAGCTATGGGTTAAACAGTATCACTACTGTTTTAGGAGAATAGCTTTCGGATTAAACCTACAAAGGTTGATATGCCATTAAACAAAGAAACCAACCATTACACTTCCCACCGACCAATTTATCCTCAACCGTGTTTGTCGATATCATATCATCATCATCATCATGTCTTGCTGGTAGCACGGATATCCCTGACCCTCTCTCGCCACTTTTCCCTAGCGTTCATCACCTCAGGCAGGTCTTCTGGACAATATCCTGTATCCTCACATAGTTGCTGAATGTATGTTCGTGCTGGTCGTCCTGCTTTTGTACGGCCATGTGTGGGGGTCCATAAGAGTACATCTCTTATGAGTTCGTCCCTGCTTCTCCAGCAGTGTCCTGCATGTCTGGTTCGTCTAACTTGAATAGTTTTCGTGATAGGAGGCAGGTGGCCGTACAGTTTGTGTTTTGTGGGTTGTTGCCGCCAGGACTTGTTCAAGATTGCTCGCAGCATTTTTGAGTAATTGCCATCTAGCTTCTTCTCCAGGCGTTTTGTTAGAGTCCATGTAGTGCATCCATATAGCAGTATCGATACGACCGCTGTCCGGAAGGAACTGCGTTTCATTTTATCGGTCATATCTGATTTCCATATAATCGATAGCCTATTGATAGCTGTCCATGCCTTCGTTAACCTCGTGTCGATGTCCTTTTCAGTTGATGCGACGCTGCTTCCTAGGTAAGTGAATTTGTCTTCTAGTTTAAGAGGGGTTCCGTCTAGAGTGGAGATGTCCCCCGTTTGATTATAGCACATATATTCCGTTTTGTGTGCATTGACATAGAGGCCTATGCTTGCGGCTGCTTGTTCCAAACTATGCAGTAGTGTTTCAGCTTGGTTGGGTGTATTTGCCAGAATCGCTATGTTATCGGCGTAGTCGGCGTCGGTAATTGTTTTTGCGGGGTACCTTCTGCTTCTTTTCTTTGTCAGCTCAAAGCCGTTCTCTCTGATTTTGTCAATCGATGTTCTAAGTACGTAGTTTAGACAAAAGATAAAGAGGTATGGAGCCAGCGTGTCCCCTTGTAGTACTCCTTCTACAATGTCGAAGTATTCTATGTCTCCATCTGGTGATCGTACTTTTACTTTGATGTTTCTATAGAGAATCGTTATTGCTGCTACGGTTTCTTTAGGTATGCCGTATGCTATTAATAACAGCACCAAATTTTTTAAAACATGAGTTACGAAATTCTTACATTGTGTAGTAATATTAGACAGTGGTTGTAAATGATTTTCACTCGAATGAATGGGGTAGATATAATCATATTACTAGGAAAATGATTCGGATACAAAAAGAATGTCAATGAATTACAAATGTCGGATTGAATAACTTACTTGGTAGCACCATTACAGCTTTCAGTGAATTTCATTTCTTCCTGTCTCTTCATATTAGAGAAAAAGGGCTTTCTTTCCACTTAATTTTATAAATTTAAAAATTCCTATTCTTCATCTTGAAGTCTTCCTTGTTCATCTTCACAGCGTATTCATGCAGAGATATAAACATCTAATTAAAGCCATCTTGTTTTTCACAAGATATTTCTGTACACTAAAAACTGATTTTTCTTATCTTCCTGTGGCTTAAATGGCTTCCTTTCTGTTCGTTCTCCATGCAAAATTATTCTTTTGTTGTCTGAGTAAATATATTCTTATTTTCACTTGAAAAATATTTCCGCTTCTTATTCTTATCTTTGGTTTATATATAAAATATTTATGAAGGTAATGATGCTGGAGATTTCTTTTTCTTTGTAGAAATTTTAATTTCCATATCTTGGTTAAGCAAGAACTATTTTCTTTTTCAACGCCGACCATAATTATTTGTGTTTTACACCTAACCCGAATTTTGACTACGACATTTAAAAAAAAATAAAGATTCTCGTTTACGATACACACTGATTTTCAAAAGATTTGTACCTGCAAAATTTTACCAAAATTTAGCGTTGGTTCAGCTTTTTATCGATTGATACTGACTACTACTATGGACCCCCATATATGGCCAAGCAAAAGCAGGACGACCAGCCCGAACTTACATACAGCAGCTATGTGAGGACACAGGATGTAACCTAGAAGACCTGCCGGAGGCGATGAACGATAGGGAAAAGTGGCGAGAGATGGTCAAGGATATCCGTGCTAGCGGCACGACATGATGATGATGATGATGATATTCAGTATTAAAACACAAAATTTACATAGCATTAAGAGAAAACACCTGGACATGTTCACACAAAAAATGCAAGAAACATACAGTGATAATACGCTCACATTTGAATAAACAAAATCATAAGTATTAAGTAAAGTTGGCGACTGTAGTCGAGGGCGAGTAGAAGGCTCCCTTTTCAGTAGCTACTACACCGAGGTGTAGGGGAGGGCGCTACTCCTTTCCCTGGATTCCTACACTTTACCCTTGATATGTACATTATATTGCTGAGTGTTAAGCAAGGAGGTATCAAGTACCATTTTTGAAGTCTTTGGTATGAGGCGACCTGGGATTGAACCCAGGTCCCCCGGACTATTGGCGAACACTCCACCCACTAGGCCAATGAGCCGGTTTAAGTAGTTGGCGAACTTAGTCGAGGGCGACCAGAAGGCTTCCCTTTCAATAGCTACTACACCGAGGTGTAGGGGAGGGCGCTACTCCTTTCCCTGGATTCCTCCACTTTACCCTTGATAGGTACATTATATTGCTGAGTGTTAAGCAAGGAGATATCAAGTACCATTTTTAAAGTTTTTGTATGACGCTACCTGGGATTGTATCCAGGTCTCCCAGATCATTAGTGAACACTCTACCCACTAGGATAATGAGAAAAAAAATTATAGACAAACACATATTTCATTAAATATTTCTCCGTAATGGTATAAAAAATATTAAACCACAATGGACCAAATTTTTACTGATTTTATTTATATAAACATTATTATCAGGAACAACAATAAAAATGGATAGTAAACACACTGAATCATCTATTTAGCATTTATTACTCTAAATACAATTTGGCCTTGTCGCCTTGGATTGCAGAATACACACGACTGCACCTCTGCAGTGGGGTAAGTCCCCCCCGGTCCAAACAAGTGCCCTGTTTATGACACTAAACAATCTGAAGATGAGGTTCCAGTAATGCTGGAGCTTTGGGGAATGCGGAGTATACAATATAAATGCACTAGATCTCAAATGTTTAGACAATTTTTATATTCATTGACAGGGACAGAAAGAGTGGTGTAGAGAACACCCCTTTACCGGCATCTCTGCCAGTGCACCTGATAGGGCACTAACTATGAGTCAAATAGAACTAAACTGCGTATTCATGCTAAACTTAATTGGTTGAAATCGAACTGTTTTTGACGTTGAAACTGTCCTGAATTTTTTGAAATGGTACTGTTCTGGCATTTAACTGAGTGTAAACAAAATCTATTCTTATACTAAACTGAACTGTTTAAATTATAACTGTTTGACTAAACTGAATAGCTTGAAATAGAAATGTTTTTGACAATTAAACTCTGTACTCATGTTAAACTGATTTGTTTGAAATAGAACTCATTATTTGTATAAAAATGGATTTGGAATTATATAACCTACAACGGTTGATATGCCATAAAACCAAACGAACAACCAATCTAAATATACTTACAGGTTTTAGAGATGCAAAATATCATTATATCACTCAAAATTTTAACATTTAATAAGATTTTCATATTCAATTTAACACAGAAAATTATTGTGGCATTATGGCTAAAGTGCTGGACTGCGGTCTCTAATTAAGTGAGTTCGAACTCCAGTCTCGCTATTAAATTCACTTTCAGACAAAAATTCTTGAAAAAGGCATGTCTCACTTTATTCCCGTGGAAAAAGTTTAAGAATATCACTGCTAGAAATTCTTTCGTACTAAATTACCTACGGATGTTAATACATCATTAAACAAGGAAACCAAACCAAATTTATTTTAACCGTCCTCAAATGAAGAAAATTGGGTTATAAAAGGTTTATAAAAATCTATGTCTAACTTCAGAATAAACCGACCACGTGTAGCTCTTAATTTCAGCCAGATTGGAAAAGGAAGAAATAATCTCTGACAATAAGGCACCAGAAAGGTTTCTCCCACCCTTCGTCGCCAGCTGCAAATACTCAGTACGAATTTAAGTGATAGACTGTTAAGAGAGGAAAACAGCCAGCAGAAAGGTTTCGTTACTCGCTTCTTGAACTGTCGAAAAGTATTCAGATAGGCAAGAAGTTTTCTCAGAAATCCAACAAAAAGTCGACCTAAAGTAAACTTTATCAAAATTCAATTGAATTAAATGAAAGCTTGAAATTCAACCCGAGAATTCTGCTAAAAGACAACTTTACAGAAAACTCATTCAAATTAAACGAAAGCTGAAACATTTCAACGAAACCAGAAAAAACTTCTTAAATTCAAAGAACTTTTTTTTTTCGATCACTCTCTGTCGGATAATCCCGCAAATTACATCAAATTTTGCTACACTTAATCCTTTCCTTTTTTTTTATTTCTTGTTTTTGTTGTTTAAAATTTGTTTCAAAAACTTTGTTGTCTGTATTATCTTTTTAAATCCGTATCCGAACTAGTAAACTGCTGAACTTTCTGTTTAAAATGACGCTCTAAAGTAGTGGTTTTCAAACTTTTTGCCACCCCCCCTTTACCCCCGGACCAAAATGCCAGCGCCCCCCTCATCCAACTAACACTAGAACGACGATAATGTTAAATGTCATTAGAATTGGTTGATTCTTCAAACTCTTTGAAGAGTATAAAAACAAGTTTAACAATTTTAACAAACAAAAATGGTTAAAATTTATTTTTCAATCACAAACACCTCGAATTGAATTGAACATGAAATAAATTGTAAAACTGAACGAGTAATCATTAACAACGCCCCTGCTTAAAGTTAAAGTTTAACGTCGCAGCGAGAAACGGGAAGTAAACAAAGGGAAAAGCGGTGACCAGGGGAAAATTGTCCTTTATGAAGAGAGTTCTGGATACAGACGTGACACTTACGTCTAGTTGCAGCGACTGGGGGACGCCTAATTAAATCGCCCTGTTTTTCTGGCCTTTCTACCAACACCAACGTCACATTTTACTGTAATTGCTCCAACGCCCCCTTCACAATTTCAACGCCCCCATCCGACTGTTTACTCGCCAGCGCTCCTCTGAAAGTTCATACCGCCCCCCCGGGGGGGAGCGGTACCGCCCACTTTGAAAATCAGTACTCTAAAGCCTCCGATAAACATTATTATTATTTTAAGTTGGACTATAGATATAACTTATTTTCGCTTCTTTTGTGTTGAATACGGTGAGGGATGCTGCTGGAAAAAATGTTCATTATATAATTCTCTAATTATTGTGGCCCCGGAAAGGGTCATTAATGAAAACGCAGATACGGATAGTAGGTAAACAGTTTATATTATACAAGAAAGATAGAGTTACATAGAAAAGGTAATATGTCTTGTACTGTTTCGGATAACTCGGGTATTGTTCGGCTGGCAGCGAAATCTCTCAGTACTAATAAAGGTGAGAAGAGTCCATTATGTTGAGATAGGTAAGGCTCCCACAACACTAATATAATACGCTATTCTACCTTTTAAGTGGAATGCCAAAATAGTGCCTCTTATACAAAAAATGTTCACGGTTTTCTCTTTTTTTTTTTTAGTTAAAAGTCGAAGGAAACCCAACACATTTGACAAAAGAGACAAAATAGGTTTTTCATTTGGAAGCGAACTTTACTCATTCTAATTATTTATTAAGGCAGATTGATTAAAGCAGGAACTTCTCACCTGAACTATCAAGAGGATAAGTGCGATCGTCGATAGGAACCGATGGCAAAAAAGTGTCAAAGAACGCCGTATTTTTAGCATGCCTTAATGATGATGATGATGATGATGATAATAACAAATATTTACAAATGAGTTAAAATTCAACGAGAAATAAAATAATAAGTGTTAACAAGTTAAGAAAAAGGTATAGATTTTTCTATTCTATCAAATATATTATCAGATGAGATGCAACTCGTTTCATTACTGCCACGATACAGCATCGAAAAAAAAATAGCAAGAAAAAAAAGGAGGAATAAGGGAAATTTCTGGTCCGGATTACAGCGTCAGAAACTAGTCAACCATACCTGTTTGTCACTAAATACATGTACATCAACATGCCACAATAAAAATCCTTCACTCTGAATTTGGCGTGATCATAGCCATGAGAAATCTCTAGTCTCCAGTTGATACAACTTGTCTCAACTGGAATTTTGAGCGGCGCGTGTGTTTGGTCGCGGTTAGTCGTGTCAAACTGGCTGACAGTTGGTAATCTTCGTATTTGAAACGAAGGGATTTTCCTGTCATTTTTGGCCTTGATATGCATGAACATTACTAAAAGGCTTCCAGATGAAGACGAGGAGGTCAAAATCCTGCAGATAAGTTGAGCCATGGATTCAAAACATTAAGACCGTCATATCAATCAATATCCAAAAAGCGTATAATTATGGTAAACGGTCGAATTTTCAGCAACTTTATTCATGCAAAGATTTGACAGAAATATAATTCTCTGAAATTCGGAGATGAGTCATTCGTATCTTCCAAGTTTTGATTGGAATTTTCTGATGAATCATTCTAGATACACCGTGACCAACAAGGACTATCATTTGCAACTACGCATTTTCTTATCATTAAATGTCGGTCAATGTTTTCTAACTACCGAATACTTATTGATTTTTTAGATGATCTTCAAAATTTCAAATCTTATATCCTCACCCTTGTTGTTTTTATCACTCTATTCAGGCCAATATATTCTTTGGCCTTCTTTATTTTCTGAAATATTTATCTGTATTTGTTAGTTGTATCGCTTTATTTACAAGACTGCATTCTTTCGTTTTTCTCATTATGTGAAATTGTTATTATTACATTATACAACATTATAATTACTTTGCGTATTGTCTAGAAAAGTCTACCAGTATTACCACGGCGACACGAGTTCAAATCCTGGACGAAACTGATTTCATTTCACATAGCACTAATACCCTTGGGAAAGGTATGAATCCAATTATTCTCCATATGCAGCTATGGGTAAATAGTAGGACAGACTAGGTTCTTCAGCCTTGGTTAGGCAACTAGTCTAGGAGAAGGAAAACTCTGAATTCAAACCTGTTAAACTCCGCTTAAAAATTGACCTTGTGTCATATCCTGCCCGAGCGGAGGGGTTGGTAAATAGTACCAGTATTACCAGTTTTGTCTTTTTATTTTTTCGGTCGATGCCTTGCCCAGTCGGCTGGGGTTGTAGAATACATCGATTGCTTCTCTGACGAGGGGTAAGGCCCTTCCCTAACAAGCGGCCCAGGTGGCTCGGACTGTAAAATACACCGAATGCTTTTCTGCAGAGTAGTAGGACAACCACAAGGAGTGTCCTGCATATGACACTAAATAATCTGATGGTGAGGTTCCAGTAACGCAGGAGCTTTGGGCAATGGGAGTACCCCTTTATTGCCATTGCTCCCAGGTCCACCCTATCTCGGAGTAGTAGCACCTGATAGGTTCCTATGAATGGGTCAAATAGAACTAAACTGTGTACCTATGCTAAACTGAATTGCTTGAAAGAGAACTATTTTGCCATTTAAACTTCGGACTTATGATAAACTGAATGTTTAAATGAACAGCTACAGCAGCAATTGAAATACACCCTACTAAAGCCTGATTGTCACAGCTGGTAATTTTCAAAAATGTAATCTGGACATGAGGACACTTTAGAAGAACGATATGCAATAAAATTCTGTTTTAAACTTGGAAAAAATGCCACAGAAACCTATGCTTTAGACTGCTTTTCGAGCATCTTGCATGAAACGAGCATCAGATTTTGAGTGGCATGTGAGATTCAAGGAAGGCAGGGAGTATGTGAGGGATGATGAGTGCTGTGGGAGGAGTAAGGAAGTCAATAGACCAGGGTTGATTGGCCAGAGGGTTAGGGTTAGGGTTACTATGTTGAGGTTTTAAGGGAGTTCAGGAAGATATTCCGTCGGAAGAGGCCAGCACTCTTCAAATCGGGTCAGTAGCATTTCCACCAGGACAATGCACCAGTCTACAAATCCATCCTTGTCACAGACTATTTGACCAAGATGGGCATCAAGACAGTTCCTCACCCTCCCTATAGTCCAGACCTTGCTCCCTGTGACTTTTGGTTATTCTTTAAGCTCAGAGCCTGTCGTTATGAGACAATTGAGGAAATGAAAGAGGCTGTGACGAAGGTCATTGACACGTTCACACAAGAGGACTTCCATGGGGCCATCCAAACGTTGTTGGAACGGTACAAGTACATTGCAGCCGGAGGAGATTACTTCGAAGGGGACTAGAGTTTCATGTGTGTACTATCAATAATAGTGCCAGTACGAAAAAAGCCTGGAAACTTATTTAATATTCCTCGTAAACTGCTTTTTGAAATTGATTCTGTGCACTTTTACTAAACATATGTTTTTTTTACATTTAACTGTGCGTGAACAAAACTTATACTAAACTGAATTATTTTAAATATAACTGTTTATACGTATAAAAATGGAATTGGCATTAAATAAGCTACAAAGGTTGATATGCCGTAAAACATAACCAAACCCAACCAAATCGACCGATGCCTCATCGGTCACTCAAAAAAAAAAAAATGATCCTATTATTCAATGCATCATCATCATTTGATTCCTTTGATTCTTTCTCACCATCCGTCCCTATTGGCCAGCATTTATACCAAGTCCCCAAGACGACATCCAATATCCGGGTATAACTGATGCTTGTAAAATTCTGCAGGCCGTACATCTCTAGTGTGTCCAAGTACAGAAGTCCATAAGAAAACGTCGCTAATGAGCTCCTTCTTGCGTTATCAAAAGTTATCCCTATGCCTTGCTCGTCTTATTTGAACAGTTTGCGAGACGGGAGGTAAGTGGCCGTACAACTGCTGTTTTGAAAAGAAACTGCTTCTTGGATTCGTTAAAAACTTCACGCATTATCGTTGCATAGATTGCATTTAGCATTTTTCCTGGGATTTCATTAGAGTTGACCTGGTGCAACTATAAAGTAGTACTGACACGGTCACAACGTGGAAGGATTCCCGTTTTATTCTAATATCAGAGAGATCAGATGTTCACAAGATCATTTACTAATCAACAGCAGTTCATGTTTTAGCTATGGTTACGTTGACGTCGCTTTCAGTAGATGAAATATTTCTACCGAACTGGTCTCCTTATTTAAGAAGACTACTATAAAGATGCTTCCATCATGGTTAGAATACATCTGAAACCCAAAAATCTCTCTCTCTCTCTCTCTCTCTCTCTCTCACACACACACACACTCACACTCACACACACACACATATATATATATATATATATATATATATATTAGTAATATCCAGACAGCGTCCGAAGACAATGGGTGTCGATTATCTGCGTATGGAATTTATGAAGAGAAGATTCTTCGAACTTTAGATATTAATTCAAAATTAGGGGGTTTAATCTATTGAGTAGTTACTTCCCTTTGATCATTTTTGTGTTAATGAAAGATACCTGGTGTCTACCAAAATATTTGGTTTTAATAGGAAGAAGATGATGACTCCATCAGCTGAGGAATTTAAAATATGTAAAAGAAGTAAACGAAAAATATATGTTGATAATCGTTCAGTTTGCAAACTTACATAATTCATAAAATTACACCTGATACGAAAAATCTAGCTTATATTCAAATAAGAATGGGGTAATTTATAGGAACACCCTTTTTCTAGTTTCTTAATTTTTCTAATACTTTATTGTTTTAACCCCATTTACTTTCGCCTGAGAATTTAAATTTATAAAGGTGATTTCTTTCTTCTTTTTTTCATACATATGTATAGACTGTAATCCATATTTGCTGTTTTTCAACCTCAAATTAAAAGTAAGAAGTCATCTGATGAGACGAAGAGTATAAAGATTTTCATCACCGAAATAAATTTATAATGACAATTTAACGAGGTTTGAGTTTTCTTCTCATTGCATTATATATATATATATATATATATATATATATGAATGTAAATATAGATAAAAATCCGACGACCATCCATCGATATGTGACCTATTTTGATATCCAAGTCCTGATGATGGTTACTGAAACCGAAACGTTAACGCAGACTTTACATCATAATAACTTCACCTATTTGGATTATGTTTTTCTGTTACTTTCATATATATATAAGTATATATATATATATATATATATATATATAGTAAATAAGGACTGTGAATATCTAATTAATGAGAGTTCAATACACGGCGATGTATATAGAAAATATACCTGCAGAGCAAATATATATATATATATACATATATATATATATATATATATATATATATATATATATATATATTCGGTTAAAATATAAGAAAACTAGAGATTGTGTTCCATAATATTATTATTTCGCTTTTACAAGGTGTTCAGATGGATTTCATATGGAATTTTTTTTTCCGTTTAACGCCTGAGATAATTTTCACGTTTCATCTCGTAATTTATCAAAAGGTTTTTTGTCGTTATTAATTTTATTTATTTCATTTATGGTATTTAAATAAAACTCGTAGACCTGAAATCAGGTTACTAATATGAAATGAATAAAATCAATATCGACAAAAAAACCGCCAGTAAAAGTGAAAAAAATTCCGTTGGCGTTAATGTTTTTTATTTATTTATTTTTTTTTAAAGTAAAATAGATTGCAAAGCAATGTAACGTGAAATGTATCCACGGCGTTTAACGGAAAAAGATAAACCAAATTCTATTTGAAATCAATCTGAAAGGCTTGTCAACGTAAAATAAATTCATTACGGAAGAAAATTTCTTATTTTCTTGTATTTTAACCAACATATATATATATATATATATATATATATATATATATATATATATATATATATATATATAGTGTATCACAAAAGTGATTACACCCCTCACATTTCTGCAAATATTTAAGTATATCTCTTCATGGGACGACACTGACAAAATGACACTTTGACACAATGAAAAGTAGTCTGTATGCAGTTTATATAACAGAGTTCTTTGCTATGTGGTTCCATGTTGGAACTTTCAGTGACCAGTAAGAGAGAGTGTGAGAGCTGCACTACAAATTTGAACACACCTGCTCCCTATGCACACGTGGGTTGAGTAAGACTAATGAGTCACATGACATTTTGGAGGGAAAATAACAAGCAGTACTCAATTTGGACATTTAGGGGTGTAGCTTCTTAGGGGTATACTCATTTTTGTTGGCAGGGGTTTAGCTTTTAATGCTTATATTTTGAGTTATTTTGAGAAAATAAATTAACTCTGGTATATAAGGTGCACACAGGCTACATTTCATTGTGTCAAAGTGTCATTTTATCAGTGTTGTCCCATGTAGAGATCTACTTAGATATCTACAGAAATGTGAGTGGTGTACTTACCTTTGTGATACTATATATATATATATATATATATATATATATATATATGTATATATATATGTATTGTTCTCTTCAGTTAAACCGGAGTCGGGAACAATTCCGTCAGGACAATAAAATCATTCAACCATGAAAATTTAAATTTTCCTGGTAAAGAGCCCAATGTAACTGACATCACAGAGCAATAATTCCTTTAAGAAAAACAAAAACTGATTGCATTACGATTATAAATTTATTTCCATTATGGGTATTGATATGAATCAATAACACCAAAAAGATATATATATATATATATATATATATATATATATATATATATATATATATATATATATTCTCATTAAACTACTTTAAAAGGAAAGAATTGAAGATTCCATAGCTTAAACTGTTTGCTCCAATGTGTTTTTAATCATTATTGTTTCAAGGTCTTTTTTTTCCACGTACACATGGGAAGCAGCATGATGTACGTGTGAGTCTTGCGGCTTAACGCTCAGGATTGTCAGTTCGATCGGGGAACTACTGCTGCTCATCTATAAGAGTGGCTTCTATAGATGAGAATAAAAACAGCCATCGAAAGATAACCATGAATCGTACTCAAACCACATACATAAACCGCATCGCTCTTCGCGTGGGTAAAAAAGGAGTGCGTCCTGCTGAGGTTGGATCCCTGGCCTCAGTGTTCGAAAAATCAGCTACAGAGCTCTAACAAAAACTACTAAAATGCAAACAAACAATACAGATAGCTACATTTAACGTGAGAACCCTAAATAGAATAGGTCAACTATCAGAGCTAACTGCATCAGCCGTAGAACATAAGATAGACGTAATTTGCATACAAGAGCACCGATACAAGCACACCGAAGATATCAAATATCACGAAACTGGCAATGGATGGATGCTGGTGACTGTATCGGCATGGAAAAACTCTGTCAATGCATCGGTAGAAGGGGTGGGAATGCTTATAGGACCAAGAGCGTTAAAAACACTTAATAGCATTGAGAGAATACAACCTAGGATGATGGCCGCAACGTTTAATAGCAACCCCAAAGCAACAATTATCTCCTGCTACAGCCCTACCAATGTTAGCGAAGAAAACGAAATAGTCACCTTCTACGAAGATCTATCCTCCCTAGTACGTAGCATTCCGAAACACGACCTGCTAGTCATTGGCGGTGATATGAATGCACAAACCGGGAAAAACAGAAACAACAAATACAGCCTACACAACGCGTCAAACAGGAATGGACAACATCTAATTGATTTCATGATAGAAAATAGATTAACATGCCTCAATACAAACTTTCAAAAAAGGGAGGGGAAATTATGGACCTACACATACGCGAATAAGAGTAAAGCACAGATAGACTACGTCCTTATAAACAGGAAATGGAAAAACAGTGCGATGAATTGCGAGGCATACTCCTCTTTCGAGGGTGTGTCCTCCGATCATCGAATAGTTACGGCCAAAGTACGACTAAGCCTACGAAAAAACGCCACACGAAAAGCGACAACCAAGCACTATGACTGGGCCCTACTCAACAACAGAGATATTAGAGACAAATATGCATTAGAATTAAGAAACAGATTCGAAGCACTACAAGAGAAGGCAGAAAAAGGTACCCCAAATGACGAATATGAAAATTTTGTAGAAGCACACCTTGATGCGGCAGCAAAGTGTATTCCAACAAAACCTAGAACTAAATATAGAGTCCCTTGAGAAACGCTAGCGGTTAGAGAAAAACGTGGACTCGTGAAAACTGCCTCCAAAAGCTATCGAAAGAACCCAACAAACACAAATGCCCGAAAACTAGAAAAGGCACAATATCAATTAACAGGAATATATCTAAAAGAACAGGCAGAATACATACAAAATCA
Source organism: Sepioteuthis lessoniana (assembly GCA_963585895.1). Taxonomy (NCBI): domain Eukaryota; kingdom Metazoa; phylum Mollusca; class Cephalopoda; order Myopsida; family Loliginidae; genus Sepioteuthis; species Sepioteuthis lessoniana. The sequence continues at coordinate 85,979,506 of OY757921.1, read as the reverse complement.
GATAGATAAGATTAGAGACTCGGTGGAAGATAGACAATCCAGGATAGCCTGGCAAACAATAAACGAAGTAAGTAGAAGAAAGAGCACAGCCAAAGCAAAATTGAAAGCTGCAAGCCAACAAGAAAGAGTAAAGCCGTGGGAACAGCATTTCAAAAATCTACTAGGAAACCCACCGAAAATAACGGATGAACCGATCACCTGAATTATCAGCAAGCAATTAGACGTTAAACTAGGTCCTTTCACCAAAGAAGAACTCGACTCAGTTCTTAGAAGAATTAAAAATAGGAAAGCTGCAGGGCTAGACGAGATCCCCCCAGAAGTGTGGAAGACTAGACAATTCGACGATATACTGCTCCGGCAATGCAACGCAGTCTATAGTCAAAATAGGATAGAAAGATGGACGAAGGGATGCATCCTTCCATTCCCTAAAAAAAGCGACCTCGGACTAGCCAAGAACTACCGAGGGATAACACTTACATCCATAGCAGCCAAAATCTACAATGCCCTACTACGAAACCGCATAGAACCCAAAATAGACAACATCCTTAGGAAAAACCAAAATGGCTTCGGAGAAATAGATCCACAACCTCACAAATACTGACCATCCGTAGAATCCTTTAAGGCGTTCGGGCAAAAAAACCTTCAGGCGACATTACTATTTGTCGACTTTACCAAGGCCTTCGATTCCATACACAGAGGGAAAATGGAGCAAATCCTACTAGCATACGGCCTACCAAAAGAAACCGTAGCAGCGATAATGATTCTCTACAGAAACACCAAAGTGAAAGTACGTTCACCAGATGGAGATACGGAATACTTCGACATTGTTGCAGGAGTACTACAAGGAGACAAACTAGCCCCGTACCTCTTTATCATCTGTCTAGACTATGTGCTTAGGACTTCGATCGACAAAATCAGAGTAAATGGCTTCGAGCTGACTAAGAGAAGAAGCAAAAGGTACCCCGCAAAAACAATCTCGGACGCCGACTACACTGATGACTTGGCGTTACTGGCGAATACGCCTAATCTTGCAGAGACACTACTGCATAGTCTGGAACGAGCCGCAGCTGGCATTGGCCTCCATGTCAATGCACACAAAACTGAATATATGTGTTACAACCAAACGGGCAACATTGCCACACTAGACGGAGCCTCTCTGAAAGTAGTAGACAAATTCACCTACCAAGGAAGCAGCGTCTCATCAACCGAAAAAGACATCGACACACGACTGACAAAGGCATGGACAGCTATCGATAGTTTCTCGATCATATGGAAGTCGGACCTAACCGATAAAATGAAACGCAGTTTCTTCCAGGCAGCGGTTGTGTCTATACTGCTATATGGATGCACCACATGGACGCTAACTAAGCGGCTGGAGAGGAAACTAGACGGAAATTACACAAGAATGTTGAGAGCAGTATTGAACAAGTCCTGGTGACAACACCCCACGAGACACCAACTATACGGACACTTGCCCCCCATCACGAAAACTATACAAGTGAGACGAACCAGACACGCAGGACACTGCTGGAGAAGCAAGGGCGAGCTCATAAGCGATGTACTCCTGTGGACCCCTGCATATGGATGTGCAAAAGCAGGACGACCAGCACGAACTTACATACAGCAACCATGTGAGGACACAAGATGTAACCCTGAAGACCTGCTGGAGGCGATGAATGATAGGGAGAAGTGGCGAGAGAGGGTCAGGGATACCCGTGCTGGCAGCGCGACATCATGATGATGATGATGATTGTTTCAATAGGTAATGTGTTGTGGTTTCCTTTTTAATCTCTGGAAGATATTTCTGAAGAAAAATATTTAGATATAGTTCAAAGAATTTCAACCAACACATAGAGCAACCAGGATTTGATTTTAAAAAATCTAAGTGTAATAATTGTTTCTAATAATTCAGATGAATAAATATAATTCATTATTACTGTCACGTGGTGTCCCACTGAGACGATAGAAATAAGATTACTACTATCCTCGTGTTCGAATTAACAGTAGCAAGCCGTCACGGGAAGGAAGAAGGTAGAAGCCAAATGATTGGTTGGGACCCTAAAAACGGAAGTGGCACCTTCTTCCCGTCAGCGAAAAAAGGAAAAGAAAAAGTTTATTGTTGGACAGGGTTAGTGGCGGACGGAACCAAAGCCAAGTACTCCGGGTAAAAGAAGACAAAAAAATATCTCGGAAACGAAGGAGCCATTTCTTCAAGCCAGTACTAAAAATAGCATAGAGTCTATTAGCCCGTAAAAGAAGAAAGATTCTCCACAGGAATCCATCTAAATAAGATAAGTAAATTTGGGACTGTTTCTCCTTATACCCAATTTTATATACCCTCTCTCTCTCTCTCTCTCTCTCAATTTGAAGAAAAACGAAAGAAAAGGAAAGAAGGAAGACATTTATGTTCATGGACTATTCATTTATGATATATTTGACACGTTGAAGGTGTATATCTATGTGTAGTAAAAGATTGATATATTTTAATGTTTCCACGTGCTTGAAGTTGTTATTTGCAGCGTCTGCTACGAATTTGTTATTTTATGTTTCTTTTCCAGCTTCACGTCGCTTTATGTTTTCTTGCTTAAAATTGTCCTATTAATTCCTTTAAAATATCACACGGGAAACGGGAATTGCCGACTACTATAACTAATATTATTACGTGAAAACCTAAAGGTCCATATCTTCCATTGTTCTAGGGGAGGAAGACTAGTGGCCTTGGTGGGTGTGTGTATAGTGTGGAATTTTGAAACCCTTGCCAGCGGCGGTCAGTCTAGCCATAAATTAATCCCCCAAATATGCCAGTTCCTATATGCCCGAGGAAAAACTCAGAACGAGGACTTATTCTACAAGGGATCAAGTGCCAGTCTGCCCCGTCTTCACACGTGCGAAAATAAAGTCCCGTTTTGGGATCTTAAAGAATTTACCGTCACAATTACCATCTACGTTGGCGATCGGATATGATCGTGTTACCAGTCATCCAGCTGAATATACCATGACCGTGACTTTTGCAATCAGCAAAAAAATTGTTGCAGCAGGAATTAAAGTGCATGTAACACACATTCCACACACGCACACATACATCTACATAGACATGCACACACACACACACACACACACACACACACACACACACACACACACACACACACACACACACAAACACACTTGCATTTGTATGTTACATAGCGATAATATCATTGGCAAAGGTATAAATACAATTTTTTAAAATCGAATATTCAATTACTAACAGAAGTATTATCTTGAATAATATACGAGGATCATTAAATAAGTTTCCAGACTGTTTTCGTATGGGCTCGTTTATTGATAGTACACACATGAAACTCTACTCACTTCTGAAGTAATCTCCTCCGGCTGCAATGTACTTGTTGTACCGTTCCAAAAACTTCTGGAAGGTCGCATGGAAATCCTCTTGTGTGAGCGTGTCAATGACCTTCGTCACAGCCTCTTTCATCTCCTCAAATGTCTCATAACGACAGCCTCTGAGCTTAGGGAATAACCGAAAATCTCAGGGAGCAAGGTCTGGACAATAGGGAGGGTGAGGAACTGTCTTGATGCCCATCTTGGTCAAATAGTCTGTGACAAGGATGGATTTGTAGACTGGTGCATTGTCCTGGTGGAAATGCTACTGACCCGATTTGAAGAGTGCTAGCCTGTTCCGACGGAATTTTATTGTATATTGTTCTTCTAAAGAGTCCTCACGTCCAGATTGCATTTTTGTGATTCACTAGCTGGGACGATCAGTTTTTAGTAGGGTGTATTCCATTTCCTGTTGTAGCTGTTCATTTGAACCTGAAATCATAAAAATTGGTCGGTCATTACATAAGATGTATAAAAATAACAAACTGAATTTCCAAGAGTCTGCGAAAATTTTAAATGCTTGTACAAAAAATAGTCTGGAAACTTATTGAAGGCACCGCGTACATAAAGCAACACAAGTAATAATCACACACCATAAAGAATGAATAAAAAACATATTCGGAATGATAAAATAAAACAAGGGTCGACATCTCAAGAAAAAACCAACCAACCAACCAACCTGAGTTCAAACCCAGGATGAGGTTGTTTGATTTTCACTTAGCTCAAATACTTCTGAGAAAAGTATGAGTCCAGCTATTCTCCTATCTGTTATGTGTAAATAGTAGAGCAGACTAAGCTCTTAAGCCACGGTATGGCAACCAGTCACTGAGAAGGAAAATCTTTTAAACTCCGCTTAAAATTGATCTTATTTCACATCCATCTCATGTAGTGGGATTATCATATATATATATATATATATATGTGTGTGTGTGTGTGTGTGAGAGAGAGAGGGGGGAGGAGAGAGAGAGAAAACATTCGAAATAGAGAGAAAGGGACAAAGACGGTGATAAAGCGAAAGAGAGAAAGAGAGAGAGGAACTAATGAGGGGGAGGGAGAGAGAGAGAGAGAGAAAAGACAATCGAAATAGAGAGTAAGGGGCAAAGACGGTGATAAAGCGAAAGAAAGAGAGATAGAGAGAAGAAGTTATGAGAGAGAGAGAGAGAGATAAAGATATGTAGAAAAAGCGAAAGTGAGACTGAAAAAGACTGGAATAAAGAGAGAGAAAAAGGAAAGAAAGAGAAAGAGAGATAGATACATTGACAGAAAGAGAGAGAGTGAGAGAGAGACATAAAGATACGTAGAGAGAGTGGAAGTGAGACAGAAAAAGACGGGAATAAAAAAGGACAAAAAGGAAAGAAAGAGAAAGAGAGATAGATACGTTGACAGAGAGAGAGAGAGAGAGAGAGAGAGAAGGGGAAATAGAAAAAAAGAAAATGATAGAGATAAACAGTCAGAAACATAGTTAAAGAGGGACAGAGATAATATACAAAGGAAGGACGGAAGAGATAGATAGATAAAGAAATGGATGAGTGATATATATATAGTCATCCACAGACATATATGTTTTGTTCTATCAGAACTCATCAGTGTGGCTAGACAGTATCTCCCTGTAGCTGGGATCGAAAACCGGTTGACTCAAACTCCAACCCAAAGCCTCTAACCATTTAGCCACGAGGAGATATTAGCTACGAAGTACATTTTTAAACAGTTATCAATCACAATTACTATTGTTTACATATATCCGTTCAACGGCCGCTGAGATCTCAATTCAAATACGAAGAGACTTGCAAAGGCGCTAATGGCAACACGATTACTTCTTCGCTAGAGAACTCGACCCTACGGGGGTAGGGGAGAATATTTCTATAGTCATCTATATATATATATATATATATATATATATGTGTGTGTGTGTGTGTGTGATGAGAAGAGACGGTGACAGTTGACAGTCTACAAGCCCTGAAAAACCCCTTGGATTTTTACTATGATTTTTTTATGATGACAAGTCATTTCCATTCGGCTGATTTTCCTACCGACAGTTCATTCCACTTTAGGCCTGATTACACTTGGATTAATTCACTTAGAACGGGGATTAGATAGAGACTAGTCTCTTTCTTTACAAAAACAGCCTACATTTTTTTTTCCCCATATAACTTAGACTCATATATGTTAAACCTTTGCACCATCGTGACTACTAGCGGCGATTGAGTGACAGCAAGTCTTCAAATAACAACAGTGTTCTCGTTAGAATTCATGATGATTTCATTTCATCGCATTAGTTATCTTCTTCTTCTTCTTCTTCTTCTTCTTCTTCTTCTTTGCCATCCTGTTGGTTTCTTCTTTTCCTTACATTTATTTATTTCTACTTTTTTTTATTCGCATTTTCGTTTTTTTCCATCCTTAAATCACACTCTTTCTTTCTTTCTTTCTTTCTTTCTTTCTTTCTTTCTTTCTTCTTCTTATTTTTCTTCCTTCCTTCCATTTTTTCTTTCTTTTTCTCTTACTTTATTTCTTTTTCGGGCTATCGCTTCTTCTTCTTTTTCTTCCTCTTCTTTGCAATCCCAAAGTTTTTTTCTTTTCCTTACATTTTTTTCAATCTAGTTTTCTTTTGTCGCTATTTCGTTTTGTTTTATCCGTCAACCACACTCTTTCTTTCTTTCTTTCTTTCTTTCATTTTTTCTTTCTTTCTTCCTTCCTTGCAATTTTTCTTTCTTTTTCTCTTTCTTTCTTTCTTTCTTTCTTCTTTTGGCTATCACTTCTTCCTCTTCTTCTTCTTCTTTGCAATCCCAATGTTTTTTTCTTTTCCTTACATTTGTTTTTATCTAGTTTTCTTTTGTCGCTATTTCGTTTTCTTTCATCCTTAAACCACACTCTTTCTTTCTTTATTTCTTTCTTGCATTTTTTTCTTTTCCTCTTTCTTTATTTCTTCTTTGGGCTATCGCTTCTTCTTCTTCTTCTTTCAAGTTTTTTCAAAACCAGGGTCTACCCGATCTCAACAATCCTCTAGTCTGTTTAATATCTACTTTTAGCGTTCTTACTCTGATTACTACCTCCGTCATTCCCATGTTTCGTAGATTGTTTTTTTAGTTCTCTCACAAAGTTTAACTATTTGGCTATCTTTTTACTTTCTTTTATATTCACTTTCTGATCAACTGAAACGGCAAAACCCATTAGATTATAAGATCTTTTCTTTTAGTTAATTAACACATTAACTGGGCTTCTTGCAGGGATTAGATGATACGTTTATATCTCAAAATCTCAGACAATCCTATGGGTCTCATTCTCTGTGATGCATTCTGGTTTGGGCATACACCATTGGTTATTATGGTCAAACTTTTACCTCTTGCACAATTCCCAGTGAATAACCTTTCCTAACCAGCCGTGCCTGATGTTTTAAGCTAGTTTGCTGCATTTAGTTATGATTAATTGTTTCCACTCAAATGGTTAAAGCACTGGTCTGCGGAATCGTAGTAAGCGAGTTCGAACTCCAGTAAAGCTATTACGTTTACTTTCGGACAAATACCCTTGGGAAAGGTATGAATCCCCTAATTCTCACAGCTATTAGTTAAATAGTACCACTCCTGCTCTTCTTGAAGTATGGCTTTGGCATTAAATAACCCGAAGAGGTTGATATGCCATTAAACAAAGAAACTCAATCTAAGAACAAACAGCAAAATCTATAAAATGAAAAGAAAAAAAACAACTCTATTGATATTTTAAGTGGTAAATTGGGAAGATTAAACACATGTTTAAGAAGGATAAACCTCAAGAGAGAGAGAGACCTTGAATCTATCTTAATAAAAGCACAAAATAATGCCAAAAGAATCAGGTTTATAAAAACAAAAATTAATAATACGCAACTGAATAGCAAGTGTCTTTAATTGGAATCCTTTTGAGATGAGTCTTCTTAATCTGAGAATTAATTTTTTTATTCATTGCGGACTTTTTGTCCTCATCTTGGTAGTTTTTGTGTTGTTTCTTCTTTCACTACGTTTCGGCCAAATTTCACCTCTGGCCTTCTTCAGGTGATTTAACGCGACCTCGGATAGGAATGCTGAGTCTTGTAACCGTATCCCCAGTAATTACTGCCTTCCATAGTTGTTGTCTATCGCATCACGTTTTTGACCAAGTAAACCTCTGGCCGGCTTAGGTAGGATTTGAAACTGCTATCTTCTGACAATGCTCACCTGGAACCGTAGAGACTCAACACCTCTATCCCTGTACCAATCGTTTGGTGACTGTACCGAGCGCAGCAATTAAAATTAATATCACGGTAACTCTCATGTTCTATAGTTTATTCAATTCTCAAGCAAGGTCTAGGTACTTATTTCTCTTTTCGCTTTCTATCAGTTTTACTCTGAGGTGAGCCGGAACGGGAAAGCTAACTTTTCGGCAGGTTCTCTTTATTATTATTAGTATAATTTTTATTAGAGTTTTTATTCTCAGCGTTAGCCGATGGACTTTCACTGGAGTTTGAGCAAAAGCAAGTCTCCTCAAGGCTTCAGAACTATTCTCAGTATTATTATTATTATTATCTCATACCTTATACGTTTTTTACACCACCATTTGCTTATCTAGTGCTCTTTCACCGGAGTCGGGGTGATCAAAAGTCTCCTCGGTTCAACAGGACTCTTCTCAGTATTACAGCTAATCTTAAGAGTGCAGTGGCCTGTATGGTATCTGATTTGCAGTCCCCTCAATCTCCTCTCCAAGTCTCTTGATATTATTCGGAGGGCATGAACTGCAAATGGTAACTCTATCACTTTCAGGTTCTATTGCTTTTACAGCTTTCTGGCAACGTCAAAGTGTACGTTAATCCGTTGTCTAATTTTCTGATACGAAGCTTCATGATTTTTATCTGGAGGTTGCAGGTTCAATCCTGACTGCAGGCGAATAACAATTCAGGAATACTTAACACTTGTACCCGGTTATGGCTATTGGAATCAGAACAGGGGGCCACCGTGGATTCAATAAAGGACGTAGTTCGAAGTTGCGTGAAGGTTCCAGAGTTCAACAAACACCTGAAGAAGGCCGGAGGACATATCGGCTGAAACGTTGTGGAAATAACAAAAAAGGTGAAAACAATAATACCTTAATCCCTTTTTTTTTCATTTTCATTCAGTAGATCTCTGGGAAAACAAAATCCATCGAACGACAAGTTCTTTTATCTTTGGGTAATCCGTTTGCATCTCAAAATTCCACGGAGTTTTATGGGTGTCACTATTTACCTTTGTGTTTAGTACATACACCTTTTCATCTTTTGCACAGTTCTCTGTGGATCATGTTTTCATACCCGTTTATACCTCTTCATGTATTCATTTCACTCCAGTTTTCGACATCCATCTCTTCTGTAATTAACCGATTCATTTCCGTCTCCACTTAACATTTGCCCAGTCGTCTGGGGCTGTAGAATACACCGACTGCTTCTCTGCAGAGGGATAAGAGCCCCCACCAATGAATGTCCTGTATATGGCACTAAACAATCTGTTGGTGAGGTTCCAGTAATGCTGGAGCTTTGGGGAATGCGGAGCACCCCTTCATTGTCATTGCTCCCAGGTCCACTCAGCCCCGGAATGGTAGCACCTGAAAGGGCCCTATCTATAGGTTAAATAGAACTAACTGCAAACTTATGCTTAACTGAATTGTTTGAATTAGAACTGTTTGACTAAACTGAATAGCTTGAAATAGAAATGTTTTGGACAATTAAACCTTACTTATATTTAAACTGCGTGCTTATTCTAAACTGAATTATTTGAAATGGAACTGTTTTTTTATATTGAAACTGTACTTACACTAAACTGATTAGCTTAACATAGAACTGTTTTGACATTTTATTTTGTGTAGACAAAATGTGTACTTATACTAAACTGAATTAGCTGAATTAGAACTGCTTAACTAAACTGAATATCTTGAAATGGAAATGTTTTTCACAATTAAAATGTACTTACATTTAAACCGCTTACTTATCCTAAACTGAATTGTTTGAAATAGAACTATTTGTATAAAAATGGATTTGGCATTAAATAACCTACAAAGGTTGATATGCCATAAAACCCAACCAACCACATAACCTCCACTTGCAATTCTATTGCATATTATGAATGTTCACTTTGATATGATTGTCCCATTTGGTTTTTATTTTACACTTCTATTAAGATTCAGATTATCTATTGATGTTTTTCACATGGATCATTTTTTGATGAATACATACAGTTTTTTATGTTGCTACCGGGCCATTGGTCTTATGAGTAGAGTGTTGGCCAATGGTCCGGGAAACCGGGGTTCAATCCCGGGTCAAGTCATACCAAAAACTTGTATAAGGGTACTTGATGTCGTCTTGCTTAACACTCAGCATTATAAGGTAAGGATCAAGGGTAAAATGGAGCAATCCAGGGAAGGAAGTAGCGCCCTCAACGACACCTCGGTGAAGTAGCTATTGAAAAGGGTGCCTTCGGGTCTCCCTCGACTAAGGTCACCGATTTTACTTTATTTCTGTTACTGGAATTTGTAATTTTTTGGGGTATTTTTCTCTTTACCTCGCTTCCTTGAATTGTTACATCTAGGCAATCTTTCTTTCGGTATAGTTTTCATTTATCTGAGGTACCCCTTTGTTCTTTCTACAAAGGGTCCAAAACGTCTTAAAAAGTGGATCTCCCAAGTGTTTATACTTTTCATGAGATTTCTCCTGCAGATTTTTGCTTCGAGATATTTCTTAAATTCTTCTTAGGTAAGCCTTTCTTACTTTTAAGTGTCAAAACAGTTCTTTTTCGAACAATTCAGTTTAGCATAGTACAGTTTCAATGTAAAAGACAGTTCTATTTCAACCAATTCAGTTTAGCATAGGCACGCAATTTAGTTGTATTGGACCCCTAGATAAGACCCTATCAGGTGCTACCACCCCAGGACAGAATGGACATGGGAGCGATGGCAATGAAGAGGTGCTCTGCATTCCACAAAGCTCCAGGATTACTGGAATCTCACCATCAGATTGTTTAGTGTCATATCTAGGACACGCGTTAGGCAGGGGTTTTACCCCTCAGCAGAGGTGCAGTCGGTGTATTCTACAGCCCCAGAGTAAGTATAAAATTATAATTTGCATAAGGGTTTCTAGTTCTTTCGTATTCTTGGAAAATGGCTTAATAGGATCCATATCAAGGAAATGTGTTTTTCGGAGATTTAATGTATTTGTATTTACCTAATGAATAATCAAGTGGCATCATTTCTACGAAAATAAAAGAGGCGCAAATGAGTTTCCCTCAAAGGTGCACTTAGTTGCCTGGGACGGCAGAATACACCAAATGCATCTCTACAGATGGGGAAGACTCTGCGTAACAAGAGTCCTGGAAATAACAAAAAAAGGAACATCTGGTTGTAAGGTTTCTATTCAACACTATTCATTCATTTGCGCACAGTTAAATAGTTCCAGATATTGCTAAATTATATTGTTTCAAGCCTTGGGGAATGTAGAGTACCCCTTCATTGCCATGGTGCAGCACCTGATAGGGTCCAATCTATGCATTAAATAAAATTGTTTGAAATCTATACTCCGGGAAAATATATGTTTACTGCTAACTTGAAGTGTAAGAAATAGAACGGTTCGACCATTTAACTGTTTGTAAACAAATGACAGATGTTTAATTGGATTGTTATTGATACTTTGTAATACTTGGAACCATTTAAATTTGTCCAAACGAATGAGTAATGTTAAATAAAATTATCTTAAATAGAATTACTTGAAACTCTTTAACTTTCTGCCTAAATTGAAATATTGCTATAATTTAGCAATATCTGGAACCATTTAACTGTGCGCAAATGAATGAATAGTGTTGAATAGATAAAATCGTATTAATTAGAAAATATTGTAACTATTTAAGTGTGTTAAAATGTGCTCAGACTCATTTTTAAAAATGTTATCTACAAAATGTCTATTAATTATTTATATTCAGTATATATTAAGTGTATTTGGCATTAGATAACCCAGCAAGGGTTGATATGCCATAAAAATCATCTAAAAACCCTGGAAGATGCCTTTTTGATCTAAACTTCCGCTACGTTCGGTTTCGATTTCTTTGTTTGACATGACTTTTGTGGGTTATTTAATGCCACAGCCATCTTTGTAGAAGAATAGATAGGAGGGCAAATAAGTGAATTCATCACTTTCCGAATGATATTAATCCGAAACTGAGCGAAAAGGCACAAGTAGAGATCGAACTACCTTTCTATGAAATCGCTGTTTATCACGTTAGCCACTACACCACTGAGACTCCTCATCTATCCTCCTCTTGTTATTTCCATTTTCCTGTTTTTCATGCCTTTCGTGATGAAGTTTCCGATCTTTTGTGTAGTTACTGAATTTCACAAGAAATCAACAAATATCAAGGATTCTCAATACTCGAATACTTGTACGTCTTTCTTTCTTTCTTTCTTTCTTGTGTAGAATTTTTCTTTCTTTCTTTCTTTCTTTCTTTCTTTCTTTCTTAGCGTGGAGTTTCTTTCTTTCTTTCTTTCTTTCTTTCTTTCTTAGCGTGGAGTTTCTTTCTTTCTTTCTTTCTTTCTTTCTTTCTTAGCGTGGAGTTTCTTTCTTTCTTTCTTTCTTTCTTTCTTTCTTTCTTTCTTTCTTAGCGTGGAGTTTCTTTCTTTCTTTCTTTCTTTCTTTCTTTCTTTCTTTCTTTCTCATAAAGATCATCTCTTGCCTTTTGCTCTTTTCTTCTCGATCAAACGCTTTGAGCTTTGCTTCATTTGATTTTCCTTTCTTTCTCTTCCTATCATTTTCTTCTTATTGTAATTTTCCTGTTTCCACTTTCCAATACTTTTTGTTGTTTTTTATTTTCTTCATTCTGCGAACCTTGTTTCAATCCTTGTATCTTATTTTTCTCTGCTAATTCATTTTTATTCTTCGTTCTTCATTTTTAACTACTTCCTCTCACCGTACCCGCTTTTTAAAAGTTCTGCAAATTAATTCTCTTATTTATTTTACTTTCTTCTGGGCCAAATTATTTTACATATTTTTGCTGATTTTCTCCTTTGGTCGACGAAACATTGTTTATCTCACATATAATATTTGCAACTGCCAGTCAAGATGAAATCTATCGACAAAAAAAAAAAAAAAAAAAAAAAACAGATGACAGTCTCTTCTCGCTTTTCTGACATTAAAAACAAAATTAAAACCCTTTTGTTTGGTTGGAATTCTTCTATTTTTTTCTACCGGTGATTTTTTTATTTGGCAGATCAACAACAAGATCTCGTCAGGCAAGACCACGTAGATTACCTGTAGAGGAGCAGAAAACGACGCTGTGTTACGCAAAATAACATGGCAAAATATGCTTGATTATATAGCATCTTATAATGGCACTTATTTTCCCTAGGTGGACGTTGAGAATAAGGCATTGCAGCGGCTTGTTTCCTTGTTACAATAATAACATTAGGAAAGGTGCTGATTTGTTCGTTCTGTATGAAAAACAATGACATGGTTGTTAAGTGCGTTTATGGACGCCCAAATAGTGAGAAATAGACGTAATATAGGATGGGTTTTATATATATATATATGAGTGGTAGGGTTTCGATCCAAGCTTCGGGAATCTAGCCAGTCTAGCCACACTGATGAGTTCTGATAGAACGAAACAGATATGTCTGTGGATGACAATATATATATATATATATATATATATATATATATATGTGTGTGTGTGTGGGTGTGTGTGTGTATATATATATATATATATATATATTTTCATCCGCAGACATGCTGTTTTATTGTATCACAACACTTCAGTGTGATGATTGATAGATAGATATATATGTAGATAGATGGATTGACATAATCATTGAGGTAGATATAGACAGACTAAGACCCACACACAAATAGATACATAGATTGATGGATAGATTGACACATAAATATATAGATAGATATAAACAGATTAAAATAGATAGATACATAGATAGATAGGAACAGACTGAGATCGATTTAAACAAATTCAGATAGATAGATAGAGAGAGAGAGAGAGAGAGAGAGAGAGAGAGAGAAAGAGAGATTTACGCCCACACACACACACACACACACACACACATATATATATATATATATATTCTCTTAATAAAACAACTATCGGTCACGGTTAGATTATAGATTTATTTCCTCCTGTAAAAAGCATTGGTATAAATCAATACTCTAAATAATTAACAGGACTTCTTCAGATCAGACATATTTCCTACTCAGGATCTACTGCATTGGATGATATATATATATATATATATATATATATATATATGCATGTATAGAATATTTTATTCATTCTGAGTGGATTATTTCCTATTCCGGATTTACTGGATTGAATAATATATTTTATATATATATATATATATATATATATATACTGTATATGTTTTAAAATGCTAGATATTTTTTATCAACCTAATATATGCAAACACACTCATATGTATACTCAAGAAATATTACATGATGAAATACTTGATATTTTTACATCAACTTAACATGTTTGTATACAAACACACACATATATATTATGGGCATATATTGGGATAAAATGCTTGATATATATATACATATATATATATATATAAGATATTATCAATCAGGATGAATAAGATATTAAAAAAGTAGAATATTAAATTTAAGTAATAAAAATAATATTGATAATTAAACGTGATGATAATATTAATGATGAAACCTAATTATAATATTAATAATAATTATTATTTGTATAATGTTAAAAGAAATACTGATAATTTTAATATTAAAGTAATTGTTATAAAAAAAGAAAACGGAAAATTATATGGTTCAACCCCTTTTTTTGCGAAGTTGTTAATATAAACATAGAGAAATATTTTTTTTTAATTATAATTGATTGATAAACACTTTAATCAGTATACTATATTGCATTAAATACCTGACCGATTAAATGAAACGCAGTTTCTTTCAGGCAGCGATCGTATCGATACTGCTGTATGGATGTACTACTTGGATGCTAACTAAACGGCTGAAGAAGAAGCTAGACGGCAATTACACAAGAATGTTGCAAGCGATATTGAACAAGTCCTGGCGGCAACACCCCACAAGACACCAACTATACGGCCACGTGCCTCTCATCACGAAAACTATATGATTTAGACGAACCAGACATGGAGGACACTGCTGGAGAAGCAAGGATGAGATCGTCAGTGATGTACTCCTTTGGACCCCCACATATGGCCGGGCAAAAGATGGACGACCAGCAAGAACATACATTCAGCAGCATATGTGAGGATACGGGATGTAGCCCTAAAGATCTGCCACTGGCGATGAATGATAGGGAGAAGTGGCGAGAGAGGGTCATGGATATCCGTGCTAGCGGCACAACATGATGATGATGATGATGATGATCGTGAAATAATTAATAGAAAAACTTTAAAGATTAGTCACTCTTGCATGAATGATTTATAAAAAAAAAATAACTAACCCTCATAATACGGAAATTATCATGGAATTTTACGACCAATTTGTTGAGAATTATTATATATTTTATTATTATATTTATTTTATATTTATTATTTATTTTTATTATTTATTTCTATTTTTATTAGTGACCCGCTGGTTATGAACAGTCTCTGAGTGTTCGTGGTGCGCAGATCTTAAACAACCCCTGGGCCAGGTATAGCACCCATGATAAAAATGTCAAATCACAATATTACACAATGTGGGACCCAGGCAACAGGCCTGGGTGTCATGATCGGCAGGTCCTCTCCTGATAGCCAACATGGGAGACCCGATCGTCATCCTACGAATGTTGGCTGTTCTTTTTTCAGATACATAAACGACGACGTAACAAACCACAACGAACAGAGAACTAAACAAAGAACATGGACTAGGGAAGAGAATAAATGTGTGCTAGAATGTTATTTCAGGAGCAACCCCTCACAAAGAGGCTACAGGAAAAGGATGTTTGAGATCTGGCAAGAATGTTCCACATTTCAGACAACTAGCCAAAGGTTAGGACAATAACGAAGAAGGGTTGGATTTCTGACCTAGAATTACTAGAAATCCATAAAAAAACACTGAAACAAAACTATTACGCAGTGCCAGACACACCAAGTGGTGTCGAACAAAAACAATCCAACGAAAAAGAACCGCAAACTTCGGCAAATGAAAACACCACACTCCCAAACGATACACTATCAAACAACCAGGAAGAAACACTATTGCAAGAACAAAAGGTAAATCTAGAAAATGTAAAGTGAATAATGAAAAGACTATTCTACTTTCATTAAGAAACATTAAATGGAAAACACTTAAAATACAAACGAATAAAATAAATCACATACTACCTTACATACCAACGAATAATATAACCGAGTTAAATGAATTAATATATGCAGGAGCGAAATTAGTTTGTGAGAATATTGGGATCCCCTCAAAAAGCACGAAGAAACAGCAAAAACCGGGATGGGAAATTAGACTGGAATCGCAAATTAAAAAAAATACGAAATCAAGCCCGAATGATGAAGAGAGGCGCTGAAATAAGCGGGGTGGGGAGAAGGAACAGGACACATGGGGAAAAATAACAGTACAACTTGAGGAAATAAACCAGAAAGTACTGGCCAAAGAAGGAAGATTAAAGAGGTATCGACAAAGGGTAAAACAGTACAGACAAAATAGGTCTTTCCAAAACAACGAAAGGAAATTCTATCAACAATTGGGAGGGAGTGGCACAAAAACATACCAACAACCGGATGCAAAAGAAACGATTTTGGGCTAAAAATGGGAACCAAAGAAACATAACGAAAATGCTGAATGGATAAACAACATTACAAGAGAGCTAGAAAGACTTGAAGAAGGCCCCAAAATCGAAATACACGTCGACTTACTCAAAACAACACTAAAAAGAATATCAAACTGGAAAGCGCCAGGCCATGATGGAATACATGCCTTCTGGTTCAAGAAATTCACCTCCATTCACGACAGCCTAGCACTAGAGATGAACAGATGCTTACAAGACGCGCACGTACCTGAATGGATGACCAAAGGAAAGACAACATTAATCCAAAAGGACCCTAGTAAAGGAACTGCCCCAAACAATTACAGACCCATAACCTCCCTACCAATGATGTGGAAAATACTAACAGCACAAATAAGGGAAAAAATCTACTATTCGTTAACAAGCCGCGGATTGTTCCCGGACGAACAGAAAGGATGCCGCAAAGGATCCAGAGGCACAGCAGAATTTCTCTTCATAGATCAACACATCCTAAATGAGAGCAAGACAAGACGGAAAAATCTAGCTATGGTCGGGATTGACTACAAGAAGGCATATGATATGCTTCCACAAAGCTGGATATTACACTGTCTCAAAATGTACAAAATATCACATGAAGTCATAAACTTCATTGAACAGACCATGAAGACCTGGAGAGTGGAACTAACAGCAGGAAGAAGAAGCATAGCTGAAACAAAAATCCAAAGAGGCATCTTTCAAGGAGATGCACTATCGTCCTTACTATTCATAACAGCCATGATGCCACTGAACCACATACTCAGAAAATGCACTGCCGGATACAAACTCAGCAGATCGCAAGAGAAGATCAACCACCTAATGTGCATGGATGACATTAAATTATTTGCAAAAAATGAAAGAGGACTGGAAACTCTCATATACGCAGTTAGAATATACAGTCAGGACATAGGAATGGAATTTGGCATAGAAAAATGTGCCATGCTCGTCATGAAAAGTGGAAAACGAAATATGACTGACAGAATGGAACTACCAAATCACGACAGAATTAGGACGCTGGAAGAAAATGAAACCTACAAATACTTGGGCATCTTGGAGGCTGACACCATCAAACAAGTACAAATGAAAGACATGATCCGAAAGAATATCTCAGGAGAACGCGAAACTACTCGAGACAAAACTCTCCAGCAGAAACCCCATCAAAGGAATAAATACTTGCTCTGTGCCACTAGTCAGATACTCGGGACCCTTTCTCAAGTGGACCAGAGAGGAACTTAAACAAATGGACCAAAGGACAAGAAAACTAATGACCATGCATAAGGCATTACATCCCATAGACGACGTTGACAGACTATATGTATCTAGAAAAGAGGGAGAAAGAGGACTTGCCAGCACCGAAGACACCGTTGACGCATCCATACAACGGCTCGAAGACTACATAGAAAAACACGAACGAGGACTAATTACAACCATCAGAGTCGATACGGACAACACGATAAACGAAAGAATGACAACAACTAGGAAACAAAAATTGGAAGGAAAACAACTCTATGGCCGCTTTAAGCGTCTAATAAACAACATCTCACACCAGAAAACCTGGACCTGGCTAAGAAAAGGGAACCTTAAGAGAGAAACAGAATCCCTCCTAATAGCAGCACAGGACAATGCCATAAGAACGAATAATATCAAAGCGAGAATAGATAAGACGCAACCAAACAGTAAATGTAGGCTATGCGGTGACAGAGACGAAACGATCAATCACATTATAAGCAAACGCAGCAAATTAGCACAGAAGGAGTATAAAGGGAGACACGACTGGGTCGGCAAGGTAATCCACTGGGAAATGTGCAGGAAATTTCAATTCGACCATACAAACAAATGGTATATGCACAACCCGGCGCCTGTCCTAGAAAATGGCACGCATAAACTCCTATGGGACTTTAACATACAAACGGATCTCCAAATCCCGGCCAGAAGACCAGACCTGATAATAATCAACAAAAGAAAGAGAATCTGCAAAATTTTTGACTTTGCTGTTCCGGCTAACCACAGAATAAATCTGAAGGAAAGAGAAAAGAAGGATAAGTACCTCGACCTTGCTAGAGAATTGAAAAAACTGTGGAACATGAAAGTAACGATTGTGCCAATTATGATTGGTGCGTTCGGCACAGTAACTAAAGGATTATTAAAGGGCCTGGAGGACTTGGAAGTTAGTGGATACTATCCAGACGACAGCATTGCTGAGGACGGTCAGAATACTGAGACGAGTCCTGGAGACTTGATGAGACTTGCTGTCACTCAAACTCCAGTGAAAAACCATCAGCTAATACTGATGTGAAAAACTCTAGAGGAGTAAATAATAGTAATAAAAATTGAAATCGTAAAACTAAAATTTATTGTCCTATGAATGGTTTGTGTAATTTGAAGACTGTAGTATATCAAGCTATTATTTTCCCAAAGGAAAATATAAAGATAAAAAAAAAACTTATGTTGGAATGTCATCGGTAAGATGGAAATTAAGATATAATAATCATATTCATTCGTTCTCTCATGAACGCTTGAATAATCAAACAGCTTTATCTAAGGACTTTTGGAAGTTGAAAGATTAGGTTTTAACCACAGAAATTCAATGGAGAATTTTGAAAAGAGCTACTACTTCGAGGTGCTTTGATGGTTGATGTAATCTGTGTCTGGAAGAAAAGATACAAAATATGTTATACGCTGATCCTGGTAACCTATTAAATCAGGGATATGATTTAATAGCTCGAAATAGGTATAAAAATTATTTAGACCATTTTCAAAAAAATAAATTAATAATTGAATAAATAAATAAATAAATAAACAGAAAATGATTAACTATGATTTATTAAATTAGTAGATGAATTGAAATTTGTAATTTACGTCGGCCTTCAATATGTTTCCCGACTTTTTTTTGTACAGGTATCTAAAATTGTCGGAGACTCTTGAAAAATCAGAATGTTATCGCTATACATATTATAATACGACTGACTAATTTCTATGATTTCAGGTTCAAAACAACAGCTATAGCGGGAATTAGAATACACCCTACTATAGCCTGATTGTCACAGCTGGTGAATTGCAAAAATGCAATCTGGACGTCAAGAAGAACGATATGCAATAAAATTCTGTTTTAAACTTTCCACAACAACGTATGGAATGCTTCAGACTGCTTTTGGAGTATCTTGCATGAATCGAGCATCAGTTTTTGTGTGGCATATGAGATTCAAGGAAGGTAGGGAGTGTGTGAGGGATGATGAGAGGTGTGGGAGGAGTAAGGAAGTCAATACACCAGAGTTGATTGGCCAAAAGGTTAGGGTTAGGGTTACTATGTTGAGGTTTTAAGGGAGTTCAGAAAGCGCTTCCGTCGGAAGAGGCCAGCACTCTTCTAATCGGGTCAGTGGCATTTCCACCAGGACAATGCACCAGTCCACAACTCCATCCTCGTCACAGACTATTTGACCAAGATTGGCATCAAGACAGTTCCTCACCGTCCCTATAGTCCAGACCTTGCTCCCTGTAACTTTTGCTTATTCCTTAAGCTCAGATACTGTTGTTATGAGACAATTGAGGAGATGAAAGAGGGCGTGACGAAGGTCATTGACACGCTCACACAAGACGACTTCCATGGGGCCTTCCAGAAATTGTTGGAACGGTACAACGAGTGCTTCGGAGCCGGAGGAGATTACTTGGAAGGGGACTAGAGTTTCATGTGTGTACTATCAATAAAAGTGCCTATACGAAAACAGTCTGGAAACCTATCTAATGATCCTCGTATATAATGATCTTTACTCTGATATTGTAATTTGTGGGTGTTTTACCATAATTAACATTAGTTTTAGTGTTTTTAGTTCATTTTAATGATAAAAATTATATACTAAAATTAGATTGTCTGAATAATTTTTTTATAAATGTTATAAATGTTTGAATCCCTGATATGTATTATTGTAACTGTTATTTTTGTCTCTTTTAAATTCGATGTAGGATCAGACCGGGTGTAGTTTTTCATGCCATAATTTTTTTATACTTATTATTACTTGAAGGTTTAGGCTAGTTTTAATACAGAGAATATTTTTTTTTTTCTCTCTCTGGTTGTGAATTAATTTTATTTCTTGTTGGATCTTAAGAAGTCCTGTTAATTTTTTGAGAGCATTGATTTATATCAAGTTTTTTAATAGGATGGAAATAAATTTATTATCTTAATGTAACCGATAGTTATTTTTTTTTTTGATTTTTTGTGGAGGAAGATAGATAGATAGATAGATAGATAGGAAAAAATTGAGATCGATATAAGCTGACTGAGATAGATAGATAGATAGATAGATAGGAACAAATTCAGATCGATTCAAACCAAATGAGATAGATAGATAGATAGATAGATAGATAGAAACAGATCGGGATCGATATAAGCTGACTGAGATAGATAGATAGATAGATAGATAGGAACAAATTCAGATCGATTCAAACCAAATGAGATAGATAGATAGATAGATAGATAGATAGAAACAGATTGGGATCGATATAAGTTGACTGAGATAGATAGATAGATAGGAACAAATTCAGATCGATTCAAACCAAATGAGATAGATAGATAGATAGATAGATAGATAGATAGATAGAAACAGATTGGGATCGATATAAGCTGACTGAGATAGATAGATAGATAGATAGATAGATAGGAACAAATTCAGATCGATTCAAACCAAATGAGATAGATAGATAGATAGAAGCAAATTTGGATCGATATAAGCTGACTGAGATAGATAGATAGATAGATAGATAGGAACAAATTCCGATCAATTTAAACCAAATGAGATAGATAGATAGATAGATAGATATAAACATATTGATGTCGATCTAAACACAATATATTCAAAGGTATATCAACTCCTAATGGGTTATTTAATGCTGAGATTTGATTCATTTGTAAATATTTGATTGTAATCATGTCTCTTTATATTTTGTGCAGTTAAACAGGTCCAAGAATTCCTATTTCATAAGAATAATTTATATAGTTTTATTTTTGGCTTCCTATGTTTAATGGCGTATCAACTTCCCTGATTTAATAAATTCCAGATCTATCCTTATAGAAGAACAGTAGTTGTTCTATTTAAGGAATAGCCGGGGTATAAAGGGGTTCATTGTTTCCTACCAGTAATCATCAGAAAGAGACCGTAATAGCACGACTGGAGTTCGAACTCACTTTATACGAAGCTGCAATCAAGCCCATTGTCCTCTACACATAATGGAGAATCCCCCTTACATAGTTTCAAGTATTCCTGTTTCATATGAATAATTTTCATATCGTTACATTATTTCCAGCATTTCGATCAGATGCAAATAATTCGAACATAGTTATATGGTCTCAAGTATTTCTATTTCATCTAAATAATTTGCATACAGTGATATGATTTCAAGTAATTCTATCTGCTTCAAAAAACAGTCTTTAAAATTTATGGCTTTTGGCAGCATTTTTGCCTCTGCAATTAGATATCAATACTTCAACAAACAAAGAGGCAAGATTGCACGAAAGGTGACAAGGAAACGGCCAAGAAAGGCAAACCACGAGGGAGAAATTGAATATCTTTTAACGGCAGAACAAAATAATGCCATGAGGACGAATTACGTGAAAGAGAAAATTGTTAATTCCCAACAGAAAAGCCAATGTACGTTATAGGGTTAGGGTTAGGGGAAAGAGATAAAACGGTTAATCAAATAAGTGAATGCAGAAAACTAGCACCAAAGAAATAAAAGACTAAGCATGGCTGGATGGAATAATGATCCACTTGGAACTGTGCAAGAGATAAAATTCTGACGATACCAACACATGGTATTTGTAAAATACAGCTTGGCTGACAATATGGGACAAGGTAAAAATCCAACCGTGCCGTCACAAAGTGATGCACCGGAAGAGAGTGACCTGTGAACTGCATGACAGTTATTTCCGCTCGATGACGATCACACATGCCATTCGAAAGACGGTGGAAGTGACACATTCCGATGGCCAGTTATGGGAAGAAATCGCGGGGGCATGGAGGCATGTCCATATCTCCGCGTGGGAGTTTGATGGTAATATAAGGCCGACGAATTGAACGGAAGGCAGTGAAAAAATTCCGCTGTTCACGCAAGCTTCTCCCGTCGTTGCCCCGTGTGCGTTTTCTCGGTCATCGTCTACTTACATCGAAGAGTCCAGGCCTCATAGACGAACGATTCTAATTCCTCTCCAGATTGCTCCTACTTCACACAATCGTCCGTCGAGAAAATAATTATATATTGTTATACATATTACGTGTTGTCGTTGTTTGGCCATAATGTAAAATCCATCTTAGAGATTGAGACGCATAAAATTCTCCGAATCTCGGCTGGAAGAACAGACAAACATAGAGTTAATTAATAAGGGAAAAAATTATCCTGTGGATTCTGCATCCCAGTAGACAACTGAGTGAAAATGAAAGAAAGTCATAAAACACACAAATACTTCGACCTTGCCAGAGAACTCTGAAGCGAGAATGATGTTGATACTAACTGTAGTTGAAAGAGTTCCCAATGGCTTAGAAAAAAAAAGAGTGGGAATTGGGAATCTGAGGAAATGTAGAAACTACCAAGACAAAAGTTTTACTTTATTGAAATCCAGTATCTCTTTGGTTTTAGTTTTAGGGTATCCTGCCTAGGATAAGAAATAGCTTTATTTCACTGGTTTTTAATCTAATATATATATATATATATATATATATATATATATATACTTGCGCTGAGAAGTTCTGTTTTACTTCGACGCACACTTTCTCAGTTCGTTATTATTGATGCAGATTGTTCTTAGGTTGAGGACTTGTTAGAAAGAGTGGCCATTTTCAGGATGTTTAGGGTGAGAAGATTTTTAACAGAGATATTAGAGTGTGTATATGTCTTCTTTGTTTGACTAGATCATTTCACATCTAATGCGTTCTTTCCGCCAGTTGTGGTATTTCCAAATGTTCCAGTCTTATTTCCAATCCTTTCTTAACTATTCTTAGTGTACCAATACCAATTGGTATGACCGTCATTTCATGATCCGCAGCATTCCCAGTTCTTGTCTATTTTCGTTTTCCTTGATTTTGCTGATCCACAAAATCCACAAAATAGCAAGTTATATATCATCATCACTATCATGTCTAAACAGCGGCACGGATATCCATGAGCCTCTGTCGCCACTCTTCTCTATGGTTCCTCGCTTCCGGTAGGTCTTGAAAGCCACATCCTGTATCAGCACAGAGCTGTAGTATGTAGGTTCTAGCTGGTCGTCCTACCTTTGCTCGTCCATGTGAAGTGGTCCACCGGAATATGTCACTTATGAGTCCGTCCTTACTTCTCCAGCAGGGTCCCACATGTCCGGTTCGTCTAACTTGGATAGTTTTCGTGATGGGTGATAAGTGGCCGTATATCTGCTGCTTTTGGGGTGCTGTCACCAGAACTTGTCCAATATTGCTTTCAGCATTCTTGTGTAGTTGCCGCCAAGCTTTTTCTCTATACGTTTAGTTAGCGTCCATGTAGTACATCCATACAGCGGTATCGTCACCACCGCTGCTTGGAAAAAAAAAAAGTTATATATAATTATTATCATTATTATAATCATTAACTCCTTTTCGAGTTTTTCACACCAGCGTTAGCCGATGGTTTCTCACTGGATTTCGAATGACAGCAAGTCTTCTCAAGTCTCCAGCACTCTTCTCAGTATTCTGGCTGATTTCAATGATGCTGTAATTTGGATTGTCTCCACTCATCCTCCAATTTTCGAGTCCTCCGGTCCTAGTACAATCTATCAGTGACTGCACCGAGCGCACCAATTACAATTGGTATCTCCATCACTTTCATGTTCCACGGTATTATTTAAGACCTTATTAAGGTCCAGGTACACCGAGGCATAACCCTTACATCCATAGCAGCCAAAATTTACAATGCCCTACTACGAAACCGCATAGAACCCAAAATAGAAAACATCCTTAGGAAAAACCAAAATGGCTTCAAAAGAAATAGATCCACGACCTCACAAATATTGACCATCCGTAGAATCCTTTAAGGTGTACGGGCAAAAAACATACTAGTGACATTACTATTTGTCGACTTTACCAACGCCTTCGATTTAATTCACAGAGGAAAGATGGAACAAATCCTACTAGAATACGGCCTAACTAAAAAAATCGTAGCAGGAATAACGATTCTCTATAGAAACACCAAAGTGAAAGTACGTTCACCGGATGGAGACAGAGAATACTTCGACATTGTAGCAGTAGTACTACAAGGAGACACGCTAGCTCCATACCTCTTTATCGTCTGTCTAGACTACGTGCTTAGAACATCGATTGATAAAATCAGAGAAAACGGCTTCGAGCTGCCAAAGAAAAGAAGCAGAAGGTACCCTGCAAAAACAATTACCGACGCCGACTACGCCGATGACACTGTGATACTGGCAAATACACCCAACCAAGCCGAAACACCACTGCGTAGTTTGGAACAAGCCGCCGCAGGCATTGGCCTCCATGTCAATGCACACAAAACGGAATACATGTGCTATAATCAAACAGCTAACATCTCCATACTAGACGGAACCCCTCTTAAACAAGTAGACAAGTTCACCTACCTAGGAAGCAGCGTCTCATCAACCAAAAAAGAACATCGACACGCGGCTAACGAAGGCAGGGACAGCTATCAATAGGCTATCGATCATATGGAAATCAGACCTAACCGATAAAATGAAACGTAGTTTCTTCCACGCAGCTGTTGTAGCGATACTGCTGTATGGATGCACGACATGGACGCTAACTAAACGGCTGGAGAAGAAGCTAGACGGCAATTACACAAGAATGCTGCGAGCAATATTGAACAATCTTGGCGGCAACACTCCACCAGACACCAACTATACGGCAACCTACCTCCCATCACCAAAACTAAATAAGTTAGACGAACCAGACATGTAGGACACTGCTGGAGAAGCAGGGACGAGCTCATAAGTGATGTACTCCTATGGACCCCCACATATGACCAGACAAAAGCAGGACGCCCAGCTCGAACATACATTCAGCAGCTATGTGAGGATACGGGATGTAGCCCTGAAGACCTGCCAGAGGCGATGAACGATAGGGAGAAGTGGCGAGTGAGTGTCAGGGATATCCGTGCTAGTAGAATGACATGATGATGATGATTTAAAGAAAATGTTTGTCTATGTGTGCGTGTGTGTGTGCGTTATAAACTGTGCAATATTATGTAAGATTGTTCCTGAGGACAAACAAACAACCTGTTTCTCATTATTGATATTGATTTATATTCAAAGTTAGTAATATACTTTCAGCTACTTTCAAATATGTATTAGTAAATACTGCTGAATTGAAACCACATCGATACAAAATGTATTTATTTATGCGATCTCTGTTGGGTAATTTTCTACATTGAGCAGTATGTGTTCTCTCTGAACTTTCACAAAAGCATCTCTTCGTTTTTTTTTTCTTGTTTTTTTTTTTCGAACATTTTTATTTTCATTTCAATAAGTTCTGTTTTAGTTTTTGACCCTGCCTTTATTGTAAAATGACGTATCTATTTTTTTTATATGGAGAAATTTTGTCGCAAAAATTTGGATCAAAAGATTACTTTTGCGATAGAAAAAAAAAAAAAAAAATATTTTATTTCACTAAATTTAAGATATGAATCAAATTACGTGATATGTAGAAACTTTATCGATGCAAAGACGAGGATGCTTTTTTAATAAATATATAGACAGATAAAGAAAGAAAGAAAGAAAGAAAGAAAGAAAGACAGACAGAAAGAAAGAAAGAAAGAAAGAAAGAAATTCAAGGGATATGAGCAGAGAAAAGAAAGAAAGAAAGAAAGAAAGGAAGAAAGAAAGAAAGAAATTCAAGGGATATGAGCAGAGAAAAAAAAGAAAGAAAGAAAGAAAGAAAGAAAGAAAGAAATTCAAGGGATATGAGCAGAGACAAGAAAGAAAGAAAGAAAGAAAGAAAGAAAGAAAGGAAGGAAGAAAGAAATAAATTCAAGGGTTATGAGCAGAGAAATGAAAGAAAGAAAGAAATTCAAGGGATATGAGCAGAGACCAGAAAGAAAGAAAGAAAGAAAGAAAGACAGAAAAAAGAAAGAAATTCAAGGATATGAGCAGAGAAAAGAAAGAAAGAAAGAAAGAAAGAAAGAAATACAAGAGATATAATATACGCAAAGACAAGAAAGAAAGAAAGAAAAAAAAGAAAGAAAGAAAGTCAAGGGATATGAGCAGAGAAAAGAAAGAAAGAAAGAAAGAAAGAAATTCAAGGGATATGAGCAGAGAAAAGAAATAAAGAAAGAAAGAAAGAAAGAAAGAAATTCAAGGGATATGAGCAGAGACAAGAAAGAAAGAAAGAAAGACAGAAAAAAGAAAGAAATTCAAGCATATGAGCAGAGAAAAGAAAGAAAGAAAGAAAGAGAGAAAGAAAGGAAGAAAGAAAGAAAGAAAGAAAGAAAGAAATTCAAGGGATATGAGCAGAGACAAGAAAGAAAGAAAGACAGAAATTCAAGGGATATGAGCAGAGACAAGAAAGAAAGAAAGAAAGAAAGAAAGAAAGAAAGAACGAAAGAAATTCAAGGGATATAAGCAGAGACAAGAAAGAAAGAAAGAAAGAAATTCAAGGGATATGAGCAGAGACAAGAAAGAAAGAAAGAAAGAACGAAAGAAATTCAAGGGATATGAGCAGAGACAAGAAAGAAAGAAAGAAAGAAAGGACGGAAGAAGGAAAAAATGAAGGAAAATTCTAAGATTGGCAGACTCAAGAAATAAATTAATAAAGAAAGAAAGGATGAAAGAAGGAAAGAATATTTTTATTTGTATATCTTTTTATTGCATTGAGAAATTTTGTGGCAGATATTCAGATCAAAAGATTATTTTTGAGATAGAAAAAACGTTTATTATACAAAACTTTAAATTTCACATGAAATTGATCTATCTATCTATCTATCTATCTATCAAAGACTACTTTCTTATAGTCAGTATAATTCGCCCTTTCTTTTTACAATATCCGACGCAGTCTCAATACTGGGCATGTTGTAATTTTTGGTTTCCTTCTTGATTCAGAAAACATATTCCAGAGTTTTTCACTTTAATGTGATGGAAGACTGAGTAGACAGGCATTCTGGGATTGATTTTCCTCTTGCCCTTCAGAAATTTCTATCTGAAGCATCATGGCACAACTCATCATTTCGCAGAGTGCACTTACTCCATGGATCATCAGCATCATCATCATCATCATCAAGGTATGCTAACTGCAAAGATTCCTTTGACTATCTCACGCCATTCGTTGCCATAGACCATCGTTCTTGGTAAGTCATCTTGACGGCATCCAGTTTCCGTACAGATCTGATGAATATAAATTTTTGTCGATTGACCAACACTGGTGCGTTAATATGTTAGAGTCTATAGAGGATACAAATTTCTTCTAGTCTAAAAATAAGCAATAAAAACATACTTAAGAACATTCTAGAAATTTAGGATCAAACCGGCATTAGCATTTAAATTACATTTTTATATTTTTCAACCAATCAGCTAAAAACATGGAATAGAACATTCTAGAAAATTAGGATCGGAAGTGAACTAACAGAAAACATTTAGGCTCGAAAATAAAATAGTAAAATACAAATCTGATTGGTCAATAAATGTCTACGCGCCAAGATTTTAGGGCGATTCTTTGATCCACCTGTAGGATATAAATAACACAGAGTTAGGAAGCCATACACACAAGACACAAGCTTACACACAAACGAAGACACAGACGAACACAAGCCACTAAGCCAGTAGCCGATACTATGTCCAACCAATTCCTTTCCTTCCTCAACTAAAGTTCATGACCTCTTTTCAAATGGCCGAGAATTATATTCAAAAGGAAAACCCGACAAACTCTCTTTCATCAACGCGACACGCTGTCGCCACAATCATAAAACCCACGATAAACTTAATGTAAGTAAGAACGACTTATTTACGGACTCTGATAACATGAACATACACACATCTTTCAACAAATTTATTCTCTTCTTCAAACTTTATTTTCCAAAAGGCCATTTACACATCATGTATTTTGTTGTTCATATTCTGTTACATGCACATTAAATTGTTTGTTATTTAATGTTCGTTGTGTTCTATTCCATTTCTTTTGCACGATTGTAATGTTTTGTGTTGTA
This sequence comes from Sepioteuthis lessoniana, assembly GCA_963585895.1. Taxonomy (NCBI): domain Eukaryota; kingdom Metazoa; phylum Mollusca; class Cephalopoda; order Myopsida; family Loliginidae; genus Sepioteuthis; species Sepioteuthis lessoniana. The sequence goes on along the minus strand of OY757921.1, from coordinate 85,951,193 downwards.
TTTGTGGTGGGAATAATTTAGAGGGCAATCTACTGAAATAACCAAATTACATACACCCCCCACAAGTCCAATTTTCTTCAAGTTGTGATGCAACCATATAATAGTACTAACACGCCTTCAGTTTGGAAGAATTACCATCTTATTTTAACAGGGATCAGATTATCATATAGTCATTAACCTGCCCATGTTTCAATAACGCGCATGTTGACATCGTTTTCTTTAGATGATTGGTTTGCTTTGGTTTTACGGCATATCAACCATTTTGGTGACTTAATGCCAAATCCTGTTTTTACATACATATTGAATATATGATTTTTAACATATTTTGTACACCCACACACAGCCGACTGGGTCACTGCTGTATTGTATAGTGATGTTTCTTGATTTTTTTCAAAATAGCACCTAATATCCATTTATAGTTCCAATGCAGATTTTTCCAAGTTGTGGTGCAACGATATGATAGCACTGACACGGCTACAATTTGGAAGAAATCCCGTTTTAGTTTAATAGAGGCATCATATTTTTATGAACTCATTAATCTGTCCATGTTTAACTATGCGTGTGTTGACATCGCTATCATTCAATGAGATATGGCTACCAAAATATATGAAATTGGTCTACTAATTTCAGAGTGTGTTATTTAATAATGAGATGGCACCATCTTTATTTAAAACGCACGAACTCTGTGCTTACATAGAAACCTACACGCCGGTGGATTTGCAAAAAGTGTTAAATCATTTACGTAGATGTAGTTTCTGCTGGATATCCTCTGCCACTTACTTTATTTTATTTATCGAGAAACCGAGTTTTTTTAGTGGCTATAAAATGACGACGATTGAGCAGGTGTGTTGTGATGTTTGTGTGCAAAAATAGTTCCTTTAAACACCATTAATGGAAACACCTTCGTCTTTGAATTTCAGATTTACGATTCCTTCAAGACCCTAAAACTCTTTTTTCGAGATAACCATTATCTGCATAGATACGTTCTCCTTAATCTTGACCATGAACTGAAATATCCTGTGTTTCAGCACCGACTAAAAGGAACATCTAGGAGTTGCAAGTAACCAAATTACGACGGTAGAGAGGATGGCAGATTTGGCAGAGAGTAGATTGATTGATTTTAACCGCTGGTCAACTCGTCTGGAGTTATTTTCGGTCTAAAAGTCAGGGAATCATGCTCAGTGGTTCTGAAAATTTATATTTATGTCTCAAAATAGATGCAACCCATTAATATGATAATGATTTATTACAGTGGCAAGATACTCAATGTCAGCTGGGAGGAATTCATGGTTGATCTGGATTCTGTAGGGTACACCCGAAGATCCTTCTTTAAGATTATACCAATGATATACGTGAAAAACCATGTTCTTAAAGACGTCTTCGGAGGGACTTTTCCGAGTCCCTCTGATAGAATCTGTCACCGCATACGGATATGTGAAATGTACATAGAATGTTCGTAACATATATACATAGTACATAGGAATTCCGAAACACGAAAAACACTTACGATTTCTTAGTTCAGGTACGAAACTTTTTATTACCTTTGAGTTTAAAGGTTTTTCGACATAAGAAGAGAGATACCATCTTCCTATACTGACTTTTCCATCTGCACCCCCCCATCACGTGCGTACCCGCCATAAGGCCTCGACGAGCAAGCAAAAGTCAACCGTCTTTCTCCGACCCTAAAACTCAACTAACTAACTTTTCTCAAAAATCTCAGCCCACGCTTCAGGTGCCTCACATCAACCACATCCCTGGTGACATCCTCTATCTGGGATTTTTATTGTGACATCTCTGAATGACACGTCTACTCCACGCGCGCGCGAACCCCTGCGCTCATGTTTGCACCTAACTAACCTATGCACTGAGCCGAAAGGTTCTCAGCCTAACTAAATCCAAAGGCAAGATATATAAATCGAACTTCCTATGCCATTATATTACACTTGCAGTCCACCCCCTACCAGATCTGGGATTACCTGTTTACTTGTTAAAGTTTTTTACTGACCCTGAAATTTGTGTATACAACGATAAATTTGGCTTTTCTAAGGATAAATGTTGAAGTTAAACTTCCAGCGAAATTTTGCTGGTACATATTTGAATGATTTTATATCCAAATAAATTACGCAAAATATTTTTCTTCTCTTGTCTAAGGCATTGTGATCAAGGGTTAATATTAGTTATAGTATGCTATTTTCAAATCTGAAACAAAACAAAACGAAAAAGCAACACATTATTAATAGTTGAGTTATTGCCACTAACATAGGTCCCATGTATATTGAGACACACTATAATTGTTTCTTAAGATTTTTTTTTTGCACACAATCTATTTGAACACGTTTAATATTTTATTATATCTAGTTGACCAATCCATGAACTCATAAGGGGTACTGCTACTCCAATTCAGGGTGGACTTGGGAGTAATGGTAATAAATATGTGCACTAGACTCCTCAGAATAAGAAACTCCTCCTATGCTGGGGATACAGTGACTGTATTATAAACTCCGCTTATTCGTCAGGGATAGAGCTTAATCAAAAGATTATTAAAACAACGAAATAAAAAAAATTAAAATTTTGTTTCTTAAAATACTAAGCGTTCCGTCGTTGTGAATTCAACGGAATACTATGCACGGATTCACTGGACTGTATCTCAAAGTTCATTGAGAAGACTGCTTTCAGTGTAGCTTTCATTTCTCTCTTTAATGACATATTAACCTCCATGGGTTATTTAATACCAAAGCTATCCCCGAAGAAAGAAATTAGTGCTGTTATTTAACTCGTAGTTGGGCGGGGTTAAGGTGGCTTGTTGTTTCCGAAGGTTTCTTGTCGGAAAGTGATAATAATAATGAGACTCTAGTTCTCACTATGATCCGAAAGCTGTCTATGATGATAAAAGTTTATCTTGTTTAATTTGGTTTGGTTTGGTTACAAGGGATATCAGCCATTGTAGGTTATTTAATGTCAATGGCCGGACAAAAGCAGGACGACCAGCTCGGACATACATTCAGCAGCTATGTGAGGATACGGGAGGTAGCCCTGAAGACCTGCCAGAGGCGATGAACGATAGGGAAAAGTGGCGAGAGAAGGTCAGGGATATCCCTGTGAGCGGCACGACATGATGATGATTATGATATATATATATATATATATATATATATATATATATATATGCTTTGGTTTGGTTGGATTTTAAGGCATATCAACCATTGTAGGTTATTTAATACCTCAATCCTCTTTATATATATATATATCAAATATATATGATTTGGTTGGGTTGTGTTTTATAACATATCAACCATTGGAGGTTATTTAATGCGAAAATCCTCTTTATACATATACATTAAATATATATATATATATATATATATATATATATATATTGTAGATAACATTCTTAAATGAGCCTGAGGGGGATTTTTGCATACAGTTAAATCTTTTTAAGTACTGCTAAAAAACAATCACAATTTACAAACGGTCATTTGTTGGCACACAGTTTGTTTTATTTGACCCATAGATATGACCCTATGAGGTCTTAACACTCCGGGTCAGAGTGAACCAGGGAGCAATAGCAATGAAGTAGTACGTCACATTCCCAAATCCCTCTCGATGGAGCCTCGCCATCAGATGGTTTAATGTCATATTCAGGTTGGGTGGTGGCTTACCCCTCAGAAGTCATGCAGTCGGTGCATTCTATCGTTCCAGCCGACCAGACTGGATTTTATTTTAGGAAGAAGTGTTAATCTTTATATACAAATCTTCAAGTAGTTTTATCTTTTAAATTCGTTTTTCAAATTGTAACAGGGAATAATATTAAACAAGTTCAACGTCGAATATGACAGCATTCTAAAATGCCGGCAGCACTTTTCCCGTCGAATATTCCTCTGGCTTCTAGAACGATTATTTTCGTCCGTAAATTCCCCTCTCATTTGTTCTCCCTTCAACTCTTTATATGAATGTATCTGACTCATCACAGTGTTTGTCATTTTATAATTCGCTCCTCCGAAGATGATTCTCATCGCAGCCGAAAGTACTTGGGGAAAATTAAAGTACCCTCCTGAATCTATTCTACCTAGAAGTCACAAACTCATATGAAAGTGCAAACAAATCAAATATTAGATAGACTCACATGAAGTGCTGGTCCTTTCTGATAAAACATGTTTGAAAAAGAAAACTCTACCTACCTACCTACCTACCTACCTACCAACCGACACACACACACAAACACACACACACACACACATATATATATATATATATATATATATATATATATATATATATATTCCCATATGATCCCAGGAGGAAATCCAAGTGGGAGGAGTACCCTACGAGTGCTCATTATTAATGACTATTGATGTATACTTAGTTTGGGATTAATGATACATCTGCAAGCAACATGGGGAGTTAAAAATATCTTTTCACATAAAGACGAAAAGAAAAAAAAAATCATTTTCTTGGTATGATAATAAATTTATTTAAGGTTTTTATAATTAAAAAAAAAACTTCCTCAGATGAATAATTCAAATTTTTTATTTAGATACTTTCAGATTGGAATATGAAAACGTCTAAATAAAAGTTTTCAATTTCTCATCTGAGGAGGGTTTTTGTTTTAAAAAATCTAAAAAACTGAAATAAATTCATAATGATATTAAGAAAGTGAATTTTTTTCATTTTGTTTATATATATATATATATATATATATGTATATCATCATGTCAGGCCGCCAGCACGGATATCCCTGACCCTCTCTCGCCACTTCTCCCTATCGTTCATCGCCTCTGGCAGGTCTTCAGAGCTACATCCCGTATCCTCACAGAGCTGCTGAATGTATGTTCGATCTGGCCGTCCATCTTTTGCTCGGGCACGTGTGGGGGTCCATAGGAGTACATCACTTATGAGCTCGTTCCTGCTTCTGCAGCAGTGTCCTACATGTCTGGTTCGTCTAACTTGGATAGTTTTCGTAATGGGAGGTAGGTGGCCGAATAGTTGATGCTTTGTGGGGTGTTGCCTCCAGGACCTGTTCAATATTGCTCGCAGCATTCTTGTGTAATTGCCCACTAGCTTTTTCTCCAGCCGTTTAGTTAGCGTCCAAGTAGTGCATCCATATAGCTGTATCGATACGACCGCTGCTTGGAATAACTGTGTTTCATTTTATCGGTCAGGTCTGACTTCCATATGATCGATAGCTTATCGATAGCTGTCCATGTATTCGTTAGCCGCGTGTTGATGTCTTTTTCGGTTGATGAGACACTGCTTCCTCGGTAGGTGAACTTGTCTACTAGTTTCAGAGAGCTTTCGTTTAGTCTGGAAATGTCGCCTGTTTGATTAAAGCACATGTATTCCGTTTTGTGTGCATTGACATGGGGGCCAATGCCTGCGGCGGCTTGTTCCAAACTATGCAGTGGTGTTTCGGCTTGGTTGGATGTATTTGCCAGAATCGTTATGTCATCGGCGTAGTCGACGTCGGTTATTGTTCTTGCGGGGTACCTTCTGTTTAAGTACGTTCACCGGATGGAGACACAGAATACTTCGACATTATACCAGGAGTACTGCAAGGGGACACGCTAGTCCCATACCTCTTTATCATCTGTCTAGACTACGTGCGTAAAACATATATATATATATATGAGTTATTCAGCAGATAAAATAAGTTCGCAATACAAAGCTATGTTGACTGTTACGCCTTTCTGAAGGAAAACATAGTGCTAGGTCTGGTTTGCTTTGGTTTGGTTTGGTTTGATGGCATATCAACCATTGTAGGTTATTTAATTCCAAATCCATTTTTATATATATATATATATATATATATATATATATAAAGTAAAGTTGGAGAACGTGGTCAAGGGTAACCAGAAGGTTCCCTTTTCAATACCTACTACACCGAGGAGTAGGGGAGGATGCTACTCCATTCCCAGGGATTGTTCCACTTTACTCTTGATACGTGCCTTATACTGCTCAGTGTTAAGTAAGGAAGCATCAAGTACCATTTTTAAAGTCTTTGTATGACGCGACCTGGGATTTAAACTCGGTCTCCCGGACGATTGGCAAACGCTCTTCCCACTAGTTGATATATATATATATATATATATATGTGTGTGTGTGTGTGTGTGTGTGTGTGTGTGTGTGTGTGTGTGTGCAAAGTAGAGGAGCAGGGAATGATTCTGTTTGAAAATATATTTCAAAAATCCTTATAAATCACCAGGAGTGCTCAACGTATGAAAATTAATATATAGATTTATAAATTTCATTTTTAAAGTTTTTGGTATGACGGGACCTTGGATTTAAGCAGGTCTCCTGGACCACAAGCGAACACTCTACCCACTTGGTTAATGGTACTGAGATCAGTAGCAATAAAGATGTCTTCTTCATTCTTCAAAGCTCTAACATTACTGGATCCTTATTATCAGATTGTTTAATGTCATATACAGAACACTCTTTGGGGTGGGGGGGGTCTTACCTCTTAATAGAGATGATGCCGGTATATTTTACAGCCCAAGCTGACTGGTCCAAAATCATAGTG